>RYFJ01002128.1:0-402286 GCA_003991445.1 Oryza meyeriana var. granulata
AAGAGAGAGATTCTTGAATGAAATGAGCCGGAGAGCGGGGATCTGCTGAGTTTCGAGTGGGGAACTAGTGAGTGAACTAGGAGCAAAGGTGCAAAAATTTTTGGCGCGGAGATGCTGGAAGTGTTTAAAAATTATGAGATGAGAATTAAGGGAATCGTTATCTTCATCTCTTTCCGCCTTAATAAGCTATAGATAGTGGTTGGCCTGCAAATTCTGGTATCTCGTGGGCACAAAATACTGAGTTTACGACTAAACGCTCATATGGGCCTCGCGGCCTGGCGTCTTGTGTTATAAATCAATGCACAGTGCTGATACTACTACTAGGGAACCGAATGGATAAATGTTCAGATATGTGCTTCATTAACGGCTAATTGCTGAACACATGTGTTTGGTATCTGTATGATTCACCAGTATTTGGGGCTATTAAGGAATATCCTATAGGGTCACAGCTAGTCTCCATTAAAATGGGGATGCAGATATCTTCAAATTATCAGAGTGACTATATATTGGATTGAAATCCAATAACAGTGGTACCTTCTGCTTATATTTGCTTAGCACAACTTTGCCATGTATGTAATATATTTTTTCTAGCATATGAGCTGGCAGCTAGAGTTTAACTTCCGAGTGAACATATTACCGGTAAGAAGATATAAGGATATTCATCTAGCTTGAGCTGATGCTTGAATCTCAATATTATTTGTAGTAACACTCTCCGACTCGGAACTACTATACAAGGTTATAAGATTTTTTGACTTATGTTTATACTATGTTTTTTACAATTATAGCCACACAAAGTCATTGGGCTGCACCTAATAGGTGCGTTCTATTCGGCATGCACAGTATTTATTATACTGTTTAATAGAGCCTTCATTAGCCTCTCCGCTGCCTAGCAATGACGACTACGGAAGAAACTGCATAAGAAGAAGACTCAGACAAGAGTATCGGTGCACGAGATATTACTCGGGCAACCACTTTCACTGTAGAGGATGCGCTTCGCCGATCATGTTGTGACATCAACTATTGAATTGGTATTAGGGGGCTGCTGTGGAGGCATGGGACCTAGGTACTCATGAAGCATATGGGCATCGTCTGAAGAGGATGTGTTGCCTAGCCTTGTAATGAGATGATATTGTCTATAAGCTCGCAGATTAGCCTTACCATATCGATAAGGAATATTACAGTCGAGGTCGAGGCTATTATGTCTGGCAGGACTTCGTATTTGATAACCTCTGTCCCCCAGTATATTTATAGGGGAGGGCAGGGGCCCCTGAGGGTATGCTAAGCAATCATACATCTTGCCTCTAAAAAGAATAACACACATGGACCGTAAGGTATTACCTCATCGAGGACCCGATCAACAGTATTAACTCTGCTTTCATACAGTTTCAGTTATCAAGCTTTTCGGATCTGACAAGTAGCTACTATAATTGTTGATTCCGATGTAAAACATTCGACAGTACTAGTATCAACGATTTCAATTTACTCTATATTCAGTAAAATTCCGCACTTTTAGTGGGCTAGTGTTACACCGCTGGTACAAATATAGTACTAGGTATTATGGAAAAGAAAATGATGGATATATGTATGATTTATGGGTATTTCCTAAGAATTATGGCAAAGAGTTTGCCCTTTTGACTCGAATCATGTCTATCGATCTTAATTCTAGTTCATCTACTCAATTAACTCCCCCTTCCCACGTCCTCTCTTGATCACAATGCATCTTGCATGTACTCTGGTGAGTCCCGGCGGCCATCCCTTTTTCGCCACTTCCCTTCTAATCAGCGCCTGTGGCATGATCTTTCCCTTTCGGGGATACGCTGTACCTCTCGGAGCTTGATGGGCAGCTGCAGAACGTAGTCGTCTGCTGACCGTCTGTTGTATCTGCCATCATTGGGATCAGGTAAGGTTCAAGCGCCGCAGACCAGCGGAGTGGCTCTTCGGTGCCGCATACCTGCTGCAACATTCGCTATAACGCTTATTCTCTGCAGTCTACTTCCAAAGATGAAAACCTTCATCACATTGCTAATGACTATCGACACGTCCATAGGATCAGCTCAAGCCTGAGACTGCCAATCTGGGGAGCAGGTAACAACTTTGCCAGCTCTATTTCAAGCCGCAATATATAACGTAAATCAGATCCATTGGGACTCGTCTATGTGGATGGTCCCGGGTAGCCTAGTCTGTTAGCCGGTCCTTGTATAGGAGTATGAAATTTTGAATAATTGAATTGGTGTTGGACAGAGAATGTGTGTAGAAAACTCGATTTTGATAAAGAGATGTGTGCCATAAATATACTTAGTTTTGGGAGAGAGTGCGTATGGTGTAAGCCGGTAGGTAGTATCTTTTGGAACAAATCGTCTTCCATCTTGATGGATACGCGTGGACTGTACCTTTCTCCCTTGTCCACTTTCCCATGTGGTCGGTTGCTTTTTTTTATAGTAGCGTGTTCACAAAACGCTCAAATTGACAATGATATTAACAATGATATAAACACCTATTATAATTACTCATCATAGAGTACGGGAGTTGGTTGCGTGGCGCACAGATACTTAATATGAGAGGTTCAGCATCGTACGAGGTCGATCTGATCGACCTCTGCTGTGTCACATGAGACTAGATAGGAAAAGAAATACATGTATGTTTGAAGTCAAATTACCCAATGGTATGGTGGGTATTTTTAATTTTTCGACGTTATTGTAATAAAATACCACATATTAAGAATAAATAGTTAAATTTAAAAATAGTCTCTATCACTAGTATGATGTACTGTCAAAAAGAAACTTAGATATGGGATATGAGATAGATTGGGATAGAAAATACGTGGAAGCTTAGGATGAAACGAGGTGAAAAAAAAAAGAATGGACTAGGATTCTAAGTCTGCTCTTGATGGGTGGGAAATCTGAATCATCCTGCGCTTCTATTCAAACTCCAAACTAAGAAAAGTTTGAACGACTGTAACTTGGGCGCGAAGGGGAAGTACAGTGTGCTAGACTATACCAATCCGTAACTCATACTACTACTTTGAATAATGAAAATGTGATGGTGTTCTAACTGTTAAGTCTGACACTTAACAGTTGGCTAAATTGTGGTTCTAAAGTCAGTGAAAATTTAGAAACTTCGACTTGTCATACTTTGAAAATCGTACTGTGCTATGAACTGATTTTTAGCGTTACACTATCCGCTAAAGCACTGTACTACTGTAGACAATTCTTTATTTCGTATAGATTCTGTAACTGTCTATACAAATTAGGTTAGGTATGCTATGTGAGCAGCAAATTTGAACCGCTGGTCATCCGAAGTATGGATGATCCGGGACAGAGAAGGATATCAAGCATCTAAGTTACTGTACGTACTTGTACTGCATAAGAATGGCAAGATTTAATGAACAACTCGAGGCTTGCAACTCGTTCCTTGCTTGTCTTGGTTCTAGAGACTTTTACGCAGCAAGGAAGCCAAATGAGCTTCATCTGTGAGCAGCATGGCGTGTGAGCGAAGAAAACGGCTAGCCTTCAATCACCTCACTTGCTGCTTGCTCGTATTCACTACTATTGCGTAGAGTACTACTCTACTAGTACCACACCCCTATCTTGTTAATTCTCTCTCTAGTCATAAAGGAATAAAAATATAATAGATAACTTATAGAGTTTAAATTTTATATATTGAAATATAAATTAACTATTTATTTCACCTACTTCGTTCACATCATATCTCGTTCTAATTTCTTCTCCACTTTAGTTTTAATAGTTATAATCTTTCTTATTATTTATCATATCCTGTTTTTACTTTACTATCAAATTCTAGAAAAAAATATATTGGAACGGAGCGGTAGCATGTCTCACAAAGTAGATCGACTGATAGAGTGGGGACACGCAATCCATGCATCGGCACACCTTCTTCCACGATTCGGGTGTTTGTTAAGTCGGGCCACCCATAGGAGAGGCCCAACTTGTGCTCTTGAAATGTGCGAGAGAAAACACACATGTCTAGTTATAATATACCTGGCTGGTTAACTTACCTCGGTTGAAATTTGAAAGTTAAAACCTTTTTTATTATAAGTTAGATCGATATTCCAATAAGACTTCTTACTGGTCTATCTGCTCGTCCACAAGGTAACAAACTGGTGTTTGTGCGTTATAGCGGTAATGGGCTCTATCGCACAAGCTACAAGATAGAGGACCAGACGAGATAGGCTTATTGAAACTTACAGCTGTAATTGCACTTACGAATCAATTCTAGTTGTCGCTTTATTGTTTATTGGGGCTCTATTATGCTTAAACGATGTTTCTGTTATGATGGATAGAGACTTAATGTCTCCGTACTTGCTGTTCTTCATATCTTATTTTTTATATTATCTTTGTAACTTCTTATGTATAAATGTATGACGTAATTATGTGTCTAAGACTTCTAGAATTGACTTTTTAAGTAAAAATTGATGTTAGTATCGTATATAATGTAATGATTTCATGGCTTATTTCTTAATTTGTCTATCTTGAACTTATGTTTGCATATAGACCTATTATTCGCAATCTACTGTCAATCTGCTATTCGCTACTCCCCGTTCTACATATAGTAACCTGAGATTGAATTTGATAAATCTAGTACTACGAATATGAAGTATTTATTATCTTGCTATCACATTAACAGTGGTCCAGTAGCTTAATTTGGAAATTAATGAATCCCTTTCGTGGCTCATATGTAGGCGGGTATGCGACAAGGATCACGATGTGCCACTTCTCTTGCACTGATCTCGCTATCTACGGTCATCAATTCAGACAAACATAAACCTCTAGATTTTTGTGTTGCTGCTCGTATATTCGGCAGGGTGTTAAGCAATGGTTTCTGTTAAATTCAGTCACGCAATTAATTCGCACTGTTAATCGTCAATATATAACATTTATATATTATCTATAGCTATATATATATATATATCTATATATATAGATATATAATATATAACTATATATGTCATAATACCTTATATACTATATAGTACTTACTGAGCTATAAATATGCGTACTGTTTCATGCTGCATTTGCAAATCAGTACTATCTTTTTCTTGTTTGATTTTTTTTTATTGAGAAAGCCCTTGGCGAGCATTTTAGAAAGCACCGAATTACGGTGAAGAACATTTGGTTCTGCTGGGGATACCAGCTTTCCATGGAGTGCATACCAGATGACACAAAAGCATCTACTCTCAAGAATAGTCTTACCAGACTAACACCAAGGCAAAGACTAACAAGGGAAGCTAGCTGGACTACTAAGACTAAGCATGCCAAGCACAGTAGCCTATTCCATCTCTTTGAGGTTTTAACTTCTTCACGTCCTTGTGCAACACTGTTCTTGTCGTTGCTATCCTGCAGTACTCCCATTTCAGAAGTTTCAGCAGCATGCATTCATTACTGTAGCAAAGAAACATTTGTATGGCGAAACTCAGGATTAGAGGGAAGAACTAGTTTATCGTGAACGATGTCATTTTTCATGGCCACAATTCAGCATACAGCTCCTGAACAGCAATTAGTTTTTATTCTAACATTTTCGGAACAAGCTCTAAACATGATCACATCATAATACATATCAAAACTAATAGGATAGCATGCCATCCTAGAAGTTCCTAAAACCAAACAAAGACAAAAAATTGCTAAAGATGTTCCAAGAACCAACAACCCGATATTTCCAGGTAATGATAATTAAGAACCCTTCAGTTTCTCACTTTCAGAGTTGGTCAGCGGATTGAATTTATCTCTAATGGAGGCAAAGGAAATGATTAATTTTCAGGGCAAGAGGACTGGCCCAGATATCCTGCATTCTAGGATGCATAAGTAACCCCCTTGAAGGACATACATCTGCATTGATCTAGAAGTGAACTGATTGTTTTTCTCTAGAACAATCACTTTGTCAGAGTCTGTCAAGCAGAGAGGTATGTTTAAAAGGTCTAGTTTCTGCCAAGCTTCCATCCGCTCTCTTTGGCCACAACTTCTAAGGTTAAGGAACTCCTATATCATCATTTAGTACCTCAGAAGACCAGACATCTCTATTGGTAGCATGAAATATAATATAATATCTCTATTTTAATAGTTGATATCATTTATTTATTAGACATATATGTTTGGATCATCCGTCTTGATTTAAAATTTGTGTAAAATATACAAAAAATAAATCATGCTTATAGTAACTTTTGATTAAATAAGTCAGTGAGAAAGCAAATATAGTTACATAAATTTTTTTAATAGACGAATGATAAACGTACTCTAAAACTCAACACGCATGTATTAAAAAAAGAGAGTAGAATTCTAAAAGAATATCGTAAGAGGGCAGTTTACAAGACCCTAGATATCATCTCAGAAGTAGTCCCATCCCTAATCCAAGTTCCATCCCCCATCATCTTTGAATCATTGTCTGATTGTAGCAATTTTTGCAAAATTGAGAGCCTCCCATCTCTGGATATTGAAAAAAAACCTCTGACACTTAAGTATGCGTCTTGTTGAATCTTCTTTTTCGGTTTTTTAAGGACGTTTTCATGTGGAATCTTGTGTCGGTAGTTATCATCGAACGGTGCGACTGCGCAGTGCATCTGGCCCAGGGCAGACGCATGTTCACCGATTCTGGCAGTTTAAGCGCACACCATCACAGCATTCTTATCCTCCCCCTGGATCATGAGCCTCTTTTACTCGATTATTGTTTTGTGTTTTTTTTTCACCTCCTGACCAATGCTCTATATAATTTGCTATTGATTAAATATTTTATTTTTTTAATTCTATTAAATAATGAGTTGCTTGGTATGAACGTGATTTGCCGGTGAGGAGTAAGTTCAAAATTGCATATTATCATTAATCCGATCATACGTACTTAATTAACTATATTAATTTTAACGTCATATGATGACTAAAATGTGTTTATCTTATATGTAATCTTATTTATAAAAAAATTCAATTAATAGATTTATTTTTTTCAAACGTTTAATACATTAGACGGTCCCATGCTTATATTTGAAATTTTTGATGAACTGTTTAGTAATTATGAAGTGAACTTTTCTCTAAACAACATGGCAAATATATAACGATAGAAAACACGGTGATCGAAATGCAGTGATGACTGCCGACCATAGCGCTATAACCGGCCATCTCTGTCGCGGGGGTGGCGGCGTGCCGGAGGGCCTGCTCGACGGTGGAAGACGTCCAGAGATGATCGATACCTTCTGGTGGACGGCATGCGCATGCGCTTGTCGATCGTCGTATCACTGTCCAACCAACTGCGCAACAGTAGTTGAATTTTAATTGATCTCCAAGAAAGCAACACAACCGGTGGATGTTAACTATATTATTATGTAATCACGAAAAGAAATATCTCTCTGCCGGGGGCGATTGAAGAATAGAAGGAGAACGGCGCAACACTTAATTATGGTGTCTCTGATTAAATTTTCTAAAATTTGTCATGTAAATTAGATTGCTATTGATAACATTTGGATTCTTTGGATTCTATTAAACAAAAACACGTAGACCAGGTATAATAGAACATTAGATTGTGACAGGAGAAACGAGTTTCAAGTTACACTTTTAACTTGCTATAGTTGTCATTATTGATCACACGTAATTTTAGTTATAAATTTATACAACTCAGTTATAAATATGTATAAATACACTAACGATCATATTTGGCTTTAAATACAAGAAAAAATTATTTGATGGATTTATTTTTTTAAATTTTAACAATAGACGGTTACCCAATATAAATTACAGTATAATTTGATGTTATATTGTAATAATTGTATATAACTTTCAGAAAACCATAGCGATAGCATGCTGCTTTCGCAAAGCGAAAGTCAAGCGATTGAATTCCCACACCTGTGGGTGGGCTATGATTTTTTTCTCCTCCCCTTACATGAATCTCGAACAAATCTAAGAGTTTAAAATTAGAGAAGTTATATATATAGTTATATTGGTTTTACATTGCAAGTATAATATAATCTATATAACATTAATTTCATACTGTATTATATTATGACAAATTTATTACACAAATACATAGCAAAATCGTTAATAATAATTTCGGGGAATGCATGGGCTTTTAGGGTGGATAGGCTTTTATGTGGGCAGGGCAATCCCCCTATAATAACGTTGGTGTAATATCAAAACATAAAGTATATAATATCTCGCAACAAATTTAGGATTAGGCATTTTCATATAGAACAGTTTTAGTGTTATGTCTCAGTGGAAGTGCTGCCAAGGCGCGATCACCTCTCACGGTGCAAAACTGAAACTAAATCCAGATTTTAGTTGCATCACTCTGCCTCGCTGTGACGACGTGTTTCTTCCTGCCATGCGCAGCTGCATCGTCCGATAAATAAAGTCACTCGGTGCCAGAGAAGTCGCAATCCCGGTAGAATTGTGTCCAAAGTTGAGCATTCAGAATAGAACCTCGACGACAACCTGATGCTTGCTAGGCACCTGCTGTGTTCGCGACTGTTAGAAATACAAAGTTAATTTCTTTTTGTGCTAGTATAAAGTACTTCTTTAACAGTAAAACTGTCTACACTATCATGCAAACATTTTGCTGATAAGAACGGCGATAATACTTACAGGTTTTTTTTTTTTGCTGCACTCCCAACTTTATTTGGAGCGTCTGCTCGACATTGATCCATTATTGATTGCACTTACGCTATCGGACCGAGGTAATGCATCCAAAGTAAGGAACCTAGCTTGCCTTGCATTTATAGCTCAGTGCTAACCAAATACTAGCTTGTTACATTTTGTCAGATTTGTAACCACTACAAGGGTGAAACATTACCAATGATAAAACTATCATCGATAAATTAAATCTCCGTCCGTAAGATTGTGTTTGATGGTCGTTCACATATCCCTGGCTTTATGATTTATTCATACACTTCGCATAGTACAAGGCATGTTATGTTGTTGTAAGCAGCTTGACGCCCCGAATAATTAGAGGGAAAAAAAAGAGAAAAGAGCACTCATGTAGTGGGCCGGATTGCTTTGGTCTTTGGGCTAAGCAAGAATGCATGCTTGCATGTAGCATAGGCAGCTAGCTAGCAGTGCATGCAGCCCTTGTGGCTTGGGGCCATTTGCAGCGAGCAGCAGTAGTAGTGGTGCTAGTAGAAGCGTAGTCATGTGTAGAGATGTCAATTAGGGGCCGTTCCCGCTTACCCGTTGGGAAATGCTCTTCTATTAGGGGATGGGGATGGTTAAATCTGTTCGCCCATGGGTAATTAATATAGAGAAATGTGTCTCCGTCGAGTCTCGCGAGGCGGGGATGGTTCCTCCCACCCTAGTCCACGTTCACCGTGGAGACCTGATTTAATTTAAACATAGGTGTTAAAACCCATATGTTTTTGTGTTCTAAGTCATGCGATTATGTTTCTTGTGGCCTTTGATAAATAATAATTTTTTTATTTTATCATGTGAATTAGTGGATATATGTTGATACATTGGTATAAAGTGTGGATGATATGTGTTTGCATTACATATATATTGAGATTACATATGTTGTTTAAGTGGGGAAGGGACTCCGCAGGGATAAATTCTCTGTCCGGGGGTGGGATGGGAATCTGGATTCTCCCCGTTGTACTTCGCGAGAGTGGGGCGGGGATGGGGATGTGTTACCCGACGGGGAATTTCTCGTTGCCATCTCTAGTCATGTGCCCTTGTAAATATTAATATTGATAATTAACGGCCAAAGCCTTTAAGAAAAAGGAGGCATATGCGCACCCCTTCCCTAAAAATATTAAAAAAGAAAAATAGACGTTATGATTCAAAAAATTAGTGCTAGCTTTCCTCAAATAAATTATTTAGTATTGTATATAAACATTATTAGAAGTTTGTTGGTCTGGCAAAAAGAGGAACCTATATTCAAACATAGGCGCCCACCGTCTCGTAGTTTTCAGTGCCGCCCTGAGCGACCACCGCATTGATGACAATACCACCTAGGTCCGCACCGCACCATGTCGTCTACCAGGCATAGTAAAAAAACCGGATCGGATCAGCGGTTTAACCCGAAAAACCAGAACAGGTGCCCTTCATAGGTCGGTTTGCTCACAGGACCATGACCATCCCTGCAATTGAATCGGTATGAACTAATGAGCAGGACGGTTTTTATTGTAAACCAACGAACCTAGCAGACCAAATCGGACGACTCATCGAGAGCACCCGTGGAACCTGGGCCACCTCAAGGCCCATCTAGGTCAGATCGACGTTGGAAAAACAAAATAGACTTTATGCTTCTGAAAACAAAAAATAGACTTTATGCTTCTAAAATTTTTTTAGTATTAGTATAAAGGGGATGATTCTTTACACATATCGAATGTGAGTTAGCATAAGGGGATGCTTCTTTACAAATACCAAATGTGGCAATGTACAACCATGGCAATTTACGACAACAAATAATGGATGTTGGTAGTTGATCAAGTTTAGAAGCCAAAACTCCTCTCCAACCCCCCCCCCTCCCCCCCAACACAGTGTTCTAAAAGCTTGTGTGTTTTGAATGAGTTGAGTTGAGAAAGGTTTGGAGATTGAGAGTTGTAATCCCGTGAGCAACCAAAGTGTGTGGTGTGCCTAGAAACACTTGTGAAGGTTCTACCTCACCTCCGAAAGGGAAGAGGTAAAGTGAGTGGAAGCCAAGCTTCACCTTGGAGGGGATTCGGTAGAGCAAGCTTCATCAAAAGTGGTTGCTCGTCGTCCAAGCTTGAACCTTGGTGGTTGCTTGGAGATGGAGCTTGGCCTTTGGTGGTTGCGTGGAGACCGAAGCAACATCAGAGGTTGGTGCTTGGAGAGGAAAATGGTCAAGAGAGACCCGGCCTCTTGAGGCCCCTCAACGGAGAGTAGGATCGGTTGGATCCGAACTTCGGGAAACAAATCGGTGTCTCCTTTCCTCTCTTTATATTGCATTTACCACTTTCATACTTGAGCTATTAGTGATCCTAGCTTGCTTGTTATCTCTATCTTTCACTAGTTTGCTCTTGTAGAAAACGTGCTTGAAGTAGCCCTTTAAGTTTGCATCTTATTATCTTGCAAGTGCATTAAATCTATGTGTTGATCAGACTGTCCTACCTTTGTCGGACTATCCGGGTCATTAGTTATTTCTCAGTTTCTGTTGTATTGACTGGATTGTCCGTGTGTAGCTTGACTATCTGACTCTCACTGTAGTTGGACTATCCGGTGCAGTGTTGGACTGTCCGACTAGTTCTAATTTATGCTGCAAGTTTTTGTAATTTCAGGAAACGCCCATTCAACCCTCCCCCCTCTTCTAGGTGACATCAAGATCCTAAAGGCCCTTTCAACAGGTTCCCACTATCGCTGAGCTGCAATCCTTGATCTCTAACGCCAATGCACTAGAGCTAACGTGAACGATTATAAATGACGCCTAGGGCTGTCACCACCCGACCAACTATGTCTGTCCATTTCTCTAGCTAAACTTTCTTGGAACTATACGGCCGAGGCACCACGCCTAAGTCGTATAACAAAGTACTCCCTCTGATCAAAAGAGAGTACACCTAGACTTAGCTAGGTGAACTAATTCTGAGCAAGAAACCCATAAACTCTAAACCACATACTTCTAGTCTAATGCACACAACGAATGAACAATCGGTCAATCGGAAAATATTTCCACACAATAAATAAAGACTGAAAGTAAATGCGGAAAAGATACTTGGAAATATAAAAGAAGGAATATATTAACCCAAATGTACGAACTCGGAAAGATACAAGAATCGTTACCGAATTCTGAAGATACTCCTCCAGACTATGGTTGATTCCTGACTCGACTTGACTCGACTCCCGACCGAACTCCTTGTACTCCTCTACGAACTAGAGTTGGCTAGTCCTAACATTCTAGCGACTAAAGATATCAAATAGAGCTGCTGTTGCGAGTGTGGCTCTAGTTGTGTGAAGTGAAGCGAGGTAGGGGGAATGGTCGGTGGCTGACCGGTGCTTGGAGATGGGCCAGCCGGTACATGTGTACCAACTGGTCGCCCTCCATTAGGTCGGTTGGCTCCTCCAATGCTCTAGATCATCTCTGAATGGTGGTTTCTAGCGTTGGATTCCCTCCTGAGGTCGGTACATTAATGGTTGCGAGATGGGCTGAGCCGGCTAGCCTCCAGGGGTGCACCGGCCGCCCATCTTTGGGTCTGTAGGTCGATCAACCTCTGGATCAGCTGGGCTCAGGGAGGCATGCCAACCAGTCACCTTGGGCCACCTGTCGGACTAGAGGTGGCTGGCCAACCAAGCCAACTGGCTTGGCCGGCCTAGCTGTCCTTCTCGGGCTCCTGCCCGAAGTATTGGTTGCCCGTCGGCCTGTCTAAGGTGGCTGGCTGGCCCCCCTTGACCAGTCGGCTAGGCCCCCTAGCCTGGTGGGCACCATCCTGGTCCAAAATTTGTGCATTTCCAACTTTATTTTGATAGTACTCAAAAAATAACTAAGGAGTACCAAAACTTGTGGAAATGGATTAGTCTAAAATAAATCGATGCGTTGATTCTCTGTTTTACCCATTTTATTGCCCAAGGTTGGGGGTCGAAACGGTGTTTAACAACCGCCAACACACACACGCATTTTCAAATGAAAATTGCGTGATTGTGACTTGCGACACGTGACCTTGTATAGATACCTAGTAAAATCCGAACTTTTTTGGGTCTTTTTGCATCTACAAAAATTAAAAACTAGAAATTCATTTTCATGGGCGGATCATTAAGAGAGCCGCTAGTGAAAATGGATTTTTACAGGCGATTGTGGAAAACGGCTATACAAAAATCGCCGATTTCTACATGCCTTGAGCCGCAGGCGGTAACCGCCTGTGTAAATGGGTTATAGACCGCTTGCACAAATATTTTATATACCAGTGTTATATGTTTATCTATTTGCACAAATATTTTTCTAGAAAAAAAAGACAAATAGCCCAACGAGTGAAAATTTTAACTATGTCATATATTTAAATATGGAAGCAGTAATTTATTTATGCTTGAACGTCACTAAACCAACCGGCAAACCTACCCTTCTTTAACTCTGTGAGGAAATCACTACATTCGTCACAAATGGTTTGCTATCCATAACATTTTTTCCCTTTGTCACGAGGATTGTTATCTTTAAAAAAGCAGGTTTGTTGTAGTGAGTGATCAATACTCCATCCATCCAAAAAAAGACTTCATTTTCGGTTATGCATATGTACAGAGTTTGTTTAGGTGCATAGATAAAAATGAAATCCTTTTAAGATGAGACAAAGTAGTAATTAAAGGCGAGGTAGTAATTAACAGTTCCGTACCTCGGGACCAAAAACCTAACCAAGGTTACAATTAAGCCATCAAAAGTAGACTTTTTTCTTTTACTTATCTTACTACTCTAAAAGGGGAGGCGTTCGTTCACTCCTTCCCTACGCATGTTGAGCTTGCCTCCAGAAAAACCGGCCCGGTAGAAAATTTGGGATTCTCAAACTGAGTTTTCTTGTAATTTTCATGGACTTCAGTTTATTGTGAAGTTGAAAACTAAAATAGTAGAGCAAGTATTTTTTTAGTAAATTTAATTGAACATTCAAAAATGCAAAACTGGATCATATAATTCCCAAAATTGTCAATTCTAATTTGGGTTTGTCTCCAAAATTCATGAACTTCGGTTTGGTCTAAAAATTGGGCATAGCCAAAAATAAGTCCAATTCGAATTGGAATATCCGACATAAATTGATGCCCAATTGATCGTGAATATATCAGCGTCCACTGACAATTCACAAGCTAATATATGGTACAATGGTCCCAATTATTTTTCTTTCCTAACACCTATACAACTCCAAGCCCTATAAGTAACCAACTTCATACACATATTACGTATTAACAGACTCAAACAGTAGCACACTATCAACACGAGTAACACAAACTAACAAATCAATCGTGTTGCACGAAGGTGTAACTACGTGATACTGCTTTGTCATTCCATCATCTCTTCTATCACACAGTTAAGTCTAACAGAGCTCATATACATAGAAAAGAATCAACAGATACAAAATACAACTTTAAGTGTTCGTGCTTTCCTTTGCTAGATTTCAAAAACACTTGTATTTTTGTTCTTCATGGTCAACCAAACATCAGTGTAATACATCGTATCTCTATCTTCACGTATTTCATACAAATCGAGGATGTAATAAGGTACAGACAATACGCCGCTATTTCCCGGTTGTAACTCCAACTACAACATTGCTAACCTGTGAGAAGTGAAAAAAAAAAGTTGGTTAAGCAAGCCAAAAGATAGTTCAGCTTTGAAACAACCCAGTTTATTAGATTGAGGCCAGAAGAAGGGCTTACCAGTTTACCCTTTTCATCAACAGTCATAGGGTTCTCGACAACAACAGTTACATTCTGGGGTCGAGATGTGGACTGCCAGAAGGTAAAAACAAAAATGAGATAAATTATTCTTAACATTTCAAGACTGATTTGTTAGATAAAAAAGCATGGTTGACATACAACTGAAGTTGATGGGGCATTATATGAAGATCCACTCGATGTAGGCAATGGAGATTGTGTGGGTGCCACAGCATTTATCTGATGTGGAGAGCAAAGATCAGTTCAAAATCAATACATTTTATCATAAAGCATGAACTGCAGTTGAAGAAATATAGACTAGAACGAGGCTATACATACAGTGTTTGTGATATAATGGCATATGGCACATTTGACAGAAGGTGCTCCATACGGATACATCAAAATCGTCTGGCACTGGCCACAGCTCACATGTGCTATATTATTCACTGCATTATGAACAAACATGCAATTATTCACAAGTGAGAAGAGAAATCTATAACATTGTACATGATCTAGAAATGCCCTGATATTTTGAGTATGAATACTTGGTAGCCCATTAGAGTTTAGAAGTATTTAACACAAAAGGATGGTTACTAGCTATTGACTGATAAGGAAAGTGTAAAAGAAGCATATTTCTGTTCAAGGAAGACTTATCATATTATCATGGTCACAGGTCACTGGAAGAGGGAGCAGAACTTGGCAACAATACAGATATTCCTTTTTTTGGAAACATTACTAATATTTAACACAAAGGCAATAACAAACTAACTGCTACTCGTATCTGATAAGAACACAGTAAAATATATTTAAATCCAAGCAAGGATGTCAGCTCATAACGTATACCACAAAGTCAGCTAGCAATCAACTATCATACAGACAATTAATTCGTCCCCAAGAAAAACAATTGATTATTTATTATTATGTCATGCACTAGGCAATTCATGAAATAAAAAGATTAAAAGAAACTCAAGCTCTTGGGGGAGAAGTGGGAATGAATGATACTTTAACATTTCATCTGACATGTAGGATCTAGGCTGACAAATTTGACTCTCAACAGACCATCCAACTAATATATTTATTTCACTAACATATGGTATTGAATTGAAAAATCGCAGGCATCCAACTACAGATGGGTTCTATTTTTATGTTCCATAAAAATAATTTCAAATCTGATTGAAAGAAGCCCAGACAAAATTATCTGAAATTTCAGCTTGAGTTAATCTCATTTGTAAAGCAAAACATAATTTTCCTTCGTTTTCTATATCACAAAACTATATCAAATCTGTTAAGCGAGAAATGGATTCATATGCCAATGCTTATCGTAGGTGACAATTTACGGCTATTTTGGTGAAACACTTGCTCCATGAAAAAAACTAAATTGTACAGCAATTAAATTTAGATTGTTATATTGAACTCAAATCAAAAAGGTTACAGAGAGTTTATATTCTGTTGATTGCCATGTGAAAATATTATCATTCAAGTAGGGTGTTGGTTTTGCAATACTCAGTTCCATTTAGGCAATACAACTGATTCACATCTAAATTTGGTGCATGATCCAATTACTTACCAACAATATAACAAAACATCATGTTTCTCAGACAAGATAAAACGCAATAGTCAGAAGCAGTAAATTAATCTCAATCAGAAAAACAGGATGGAAAAGCAATGAAGTGGTACCTGGTCTAACAAGATTGACTGTACTGCAACATGAACATCTCACAGTGTCAGCATTGCGAGTATACATCAGCAATGTTCGGCAACCACCACATAGTAGATGAGCCATTTCCAGTACTGCATTAGAAAGTTATATAATAACATATATAAGTGCATTGACACCAATGTTTTCAAATCGTCTTATCAACCCTAATCGTCATGGCACCGATAAGACGATTAATCATGAACAATCGTCGATAAGGCCGATAAATCGACCCTAATCGGTCCTATATTTTTGTAACATTGAATTGATGAAATGATGATTTATCTATCTTTTAGTATTGTTAGTTTGTTATATTTATGCTCTTTTCTGTATGCTTACCTTGTGCATATAAGATGATCTAAATCTTTTCATAACGGGGGAGGGGGCATTAAATATCAGGGGGCCTAAACCCTATGGGGAATGGGCCAGCCCAATACTGCATAGGCTCAACTTCACAGGCCCAAAACTCAACTACAAACTAATCGTCCTCCACCCTAATCGGACGATTAATCGTGATTTATTGACGGCTAATCGGACGGTCCGTTTTCTGACCGAGCTAATCGAGTTGATGTCCCTTATCGAGGTCAGGGTACTGATTAGGACGATAGATCACGATAAATTGGATGATTTGAAAACACTGATTGACACATTTATGAACTATCAAACACTTTGAACCAATTTGCAGCAATTATAAACCTCACAAGAGTGCCCCTTAGGAAACTTTCGAAAAAGAGGCAGGAAAGAAGAGAACATTGGACACAGAGTTCTAGAAGGCATCAAGCTAACCCACTACCTTACCACTTTGCCCCGTAGTTAATTTATCACACGTATTGCTGCACAGACCTGCCTAGGAGAAAAACACAGAATAGTGTTCTAAAAGCAGATTCATAACCCGCCACCTTCCCACCTTGCCCACCTACACGGTTTACAATAATTTTTGTACATGCATGATCATATATTAACACAATTTTTTTTGGGGTACGCATAATACACTACATATGCACAGATTATTTTGAAGATCTTTTAAATTGTACATATCCAAATTCCAAACTGGTTATAGCTACACCAAGTTTAATTGAAACCTTCCCAGATAAGATGGGGCTTAAGCATGAAGCTTTCCACTAGACAGCAAGAATATTATCACGATTTTTCACCAATTGATTAGCTTCTTGTGCTTTTTCTACATGTTGATATTTTAGGCTCTCTTCTTTAGATACAGACATTGTGGTTGCCCTCCTTGTAAGCTCAGACGAAGCAAGAAGATGACCAAGGGATCAAGTCATGTTGATGTAGAGCATGGTTGGTGAAGTGGCACGACATGCTTATTTTCTAATAAGTATATCAGCATATGCAGGGTTTAGCAGAGATGTGGCAATTTCTCTTAAGGATATAGAGATGAAGTGATTGGAATACTATGAATGGCACATCACGTAGAACCCATAAGGCAATATCTAGACAGATGGCACAGCAGAATGGCATGTTTGGGAGTTCATGTAGTTTTGTTGCTAAGAGCATTTATCATCATGATACTTGTAACTGGAAAACCACATAAACAGTAGGATCCTTGTCACTGAGACATCGGAGAACAAAAATCATGTCTGAATCACTCAGTTGCATGTGACAGAGATCCAATCAAGGTTTAAACAACTAGTAAGCGGCACGCCATAAGAAAATAAAAGGACTATTAATTTGAATTGTGAACATTAAAATTTGAATGTAAAGTATTCCAACCAGTTATTTCCAGTACTGATCACTGACCGGTTACCACCGGTTTTCCAAACCCTGGATCCAACATGAATAAGAGAGTTGTAATTGTTAATCATTCTGTTTAATATTTATGCAGTGTGTGTACAAAGAAGACACAAACATAGGTAGTACTATTTAATGGGATTGTACATGATTATACCCATGTAAGATAGATATAGTACTACAACTCTCTCTAGTAATGGCAAATATGGTTCAGTTCTATTAATATTACTAATATATTACGATTCCTTGGTAGACAGACTAGACAAATATGAAAATAAGGAAGTGTTTTTTTTTTCCTCTATATATGGTTTTATCCATTGCACACTAAGTTTCGCACATATATCTATGAATCTTGCAGGAGGCAATGACTCTATTTCATTGCTCAGAATGTTATCATTTCAAGAATAAATGACAGGTGCTACATAACATTCAACCATCATATTGAAATGAGATGTGTTGTAATAGTATAACACCACTGGTCAAAAGTATTGTACAGAAAGCAGATACTAAAACCAGGCTTTCTGAAGCTTGAACGGAAGAGCGGATTTTTTCGACCACACAACTTGAATGAGAGAGGATGAAATTAAACGTCATGTGGATAAAATGCTACCTCCTATATCTGCTACGCAGGCCAAAACTATGCTCCCTGCCATTAAAGCAAAGGAGAAGACGACCATCGAGCCCAACAAAAAATGAAACAAACAACCGACACACGAAACCATTCTGCAAATCCCGTACCTGGGGCTGGGGGTGGCACGGTGGTGATGGCCTGGCAGAGCGCGCAGCACACGCTGGGCGCCCCGCTCGGGTACCGCAGGACGCTCCGGCAGCCATGGCACACGATCTGGCTCTGCATACCTGCAAGCGAATCAGAGAAGGATAAGAGGGGGAAAGAGCCACGAGCAAAGTACAGTCACCGTAGAGCTCCAGCAGCGAGCGCGAGCATAATCTAGAGCAATCCCATCGATCGCCGTATGGTCGGTGCCATTCCGAACTTAGATTGGGGGAAGAGAAGCCAGATCGATTCGCACCGATCGATCAACCAATCAGAATGCCACCTACCACACCCTACCCTACCCTACCAGTAAGCAAAACGGTCGCCACCCCCAACCCACGCGGATCTGAGCCCGCTGGAGATCGTGAAGCAACGGAGCTATAGGTCTCACCGGAGCAAGCAAGCGGACGAGGCGTTCTTACCCGGCGCAGCAGGACGAGACCAGCAGCAGCGTAGACCACGCCTCGTCTGTCTCTCCGGGCCCAACCTGCGATGTTGGCTGCTCCCGGGAATCCACGAAGCGCTACAGGCGAAGACCGAGCACCGCAACAGCCCGGCGCTTGTCGCCGGTGAGGAGGGGAGAGAAGAGGCGAGGCGAGGCTGCTGATTTCGGATTGGATTTATTTTGGGGGAGACGAGACGAGACAACGCACGCGGTTCAGGGAAGGAAAGGAGAAGGGAGGCAGGAAGCGAGGGGAGAAATTCCGTTTGGTCACGCACGCGGCAGCGAGCGTCATGTGCTGGAGCTGGACAAGACAAGGCATGTGCGATTAGCAATTAACCCACGCGGTTATTCCAACACTTATTGTTCCCAATTAAATTAGCATACGGAGTACGTCACTGCTTCGTTGTCTTCATCTCTTTCTCCGGTTTATTAGAGAGTAGTAAAAAACATGAATTAAGGGTGTACAGCCGATTACTTGCCTGTGTTTCTTTAGAGAGAGAGATTACATACCTCTAGTACTAATTATTTAGTTGGTTGATGGTTTGCGCATGACTCATGTGGAAGGGCATCATATCTCGCTCATATTTCCTCCGTTTCTAAATACTCCCTCCATTCTTTATTAAATAACGTTGGTTACTTTATTTTAATATAATTAATGCCATTAAAAAAATTGGAGGGAGTAACTGTTACTATTAATTTTTACCATATGAACGTTGATAATCTATGATTATTTTTAACTAGCATGATGTTCGTGCGTTACAACAAATATCCAAATTATATGTGTATTATTTATATTCATTGTGTGTTTTGTTTTTTTTCCCTATACGGTGGCAAAATATGGACGTGGGGTTTAGAGCCTTTTTTCGTGGACATAAGATGGGTTTTACGTGCACGATGGATGTGAGGCAGAACAGTACATATTAAGTATGGATGGCAAATACCAAATCACCCTCGTTGGGCCTAGGAGGGCCAGGGATAGCGAATCAAGCACCATCCTCAACTGAGAAAAAGCTAAGATCTGACAGTTAAGCGTTTGAAAATATATAGCCTTTTTATTTGCTCGAAACACTTTAGTCTAGCTCGTATGAGTCAATCCAAGTTAAATCTATTAAGAATGGGTGGGTTTAAAATGGGTTGTTTGGTTGATTGTATCAGTAAGCCTAAATGATATGAGATGATATTTGGTTAGTTGCATGAGAAGGTTAGGGGAAAGCTATATATAGGAGATTTTCTTTAGTTGATTACATGAGATGAGCTGATTACCTTTTTTTAAGTAAGATTACCCCTTGCATCTTATGGATGAGAAAATAAATTCATGGGAGGCATTTGACCAATTAAATTTGAAAAATGGAAAGAAACGAGGAGAAGAAATTCGTTTTTGAAATCATCAAAAAGACAACATCTCATATCGGGGTACTGTTCATCTTGGATTACTCTTCAGTGAGAACTGATTGTTAGGTCACGGCGCGAGAGATAAAGAGCGAATTTTTACTGTTACTAATTTAATTTTTTTTTTAATTTACAAAACTAATTTTTGATTTGGATCAATTGCAGAAATAGCCTCTTGCCGTCGTCGGCCACGGCGGTATTTAAAAACTGCCATAGCCCAGGGCAGCGAATGGCATCCCCTTTAGGCGCGGCTAACGGCACCGGCCGCCGTTAGCCCTGGGGGGCCACGTGGCCTTGCCGTCCCCCAAGGCGGTTTATAGGCCAATCGCCGCCCTGAGGGACGGCGGTTTTTAGCCCTCCCGTATAAAATCCATTCACGCACTCGCCGGCACGTCATTTCTTCCTTCCGCCTCCAGCGTTCGTCCAATAGAGCTGAGGGAAAGGAGAAGCACTACAGCGGCGAAGCCCTCGCAGATTTTTCAGCCGAATCCAGGTATTTTTTTTGCTCTCCATCTGTTATCTAGTCAATTTTTTAGATAAGTGTTAATTAGTACTAGACGCCTAGTGTAATACCTGACATAGTATAAAAATATTAGCGGTTTGGCATAACCATCGTTAGTGTTAAATTTATTTGACCGTACTAGAAGAACATAGCGGACAGGTAGTAAATTGTAGATATTTTAGAAATAAATATGCTCCGCCATGGCCATCGTTGGTAAACGTTATTTTGACACGTTAGATAAACCTAGCGTATAACTTTATTAACGCCGCTAGGTTAGTTTGTAACATATAGAAACGGTAATGGTTTGACTCATACGTATAGCCTTTTTATGGAACGAATATTGATTAGTACAGATTAATAAAATCTTTTTTGTGAACAAAAATGGCAAATAGAGTTGTATTCGCGATATACCACGGTGAAGAAAATGTCAGAGAAGGACAATATGGGGTAGATTTATCGGAGTTCAACGTAGCACAAAAGAGAATTATAGCTCCAGCTAAGAGAAGTTTTCCTGGAGTTTACAATTGGTTAATGAGGGGATTCGGAGTAGATCATCAAGTAAATGCAATTACGGTGTACGCACTGGTTAGCTGGGCTGTGGAAGGTTTTTGGTGGGAATTGATGCCAGTAGATTCGACGGCCAGCTGGGTATTTTTTGTGGAGAGTGCACTGCAGCGAGGATGGGCACCAAGCATCCTAGTGGTAGTGCATGACGTGGTCAGCATTGATCAGGCTGGTCCGAGTACAGCGGAAGGGCCCGATGAAACAGGGGACCAAAATGAGGTAGAAGACGAGGGTGCCGGAGAGGAAGGAGGCCAAGAAGACATGGGACCGGGGGGATTTGCATATGAAGGGGAGAGACACCCAGGTCTAGTACAGGAGATGGAAATTGAAGACTCAGAACCTGAGCATATGGAGGATGATGATTCTTCGGAGGACGATGTATACCCGGCAGAATGGGACAACGAGGATTTCTCCGGACTCGTTGTCTCAGAGGGGCACACCGTCGCATGGGAGTATCGGCAGAATGAAGTGGTGCAAGGCGCTAGATACGCCGAAAAAGCACAGTTGACAGAGGCTGTGAAAATGTGAGCCATGTCACTTAGGAGGGAGTTCTGGGTATCAAAGTCCACCAGATCAGTGTACGAAGTAAAATGTGCAAGTTCAAGCGATGGATGCCCATGGAGGATGTACGCATCCAGGAAGAAATATGACGACTGTTAGTCCGTGTCAATCGTGACGGAGCATAACTGCCATCTTCCGGGTGTTCAGAAGTACCACAGGAACATATCATCTGCATTCATCGCTTCAAAGCTGTATTATGTTGTTGTGGAGAACCTCCGGTTCGAGCCCAAGTCAATTATCAGGCGCATCGCGGAGAAGTACAAGTACACCATTACATATGCCAAGGCATGGAGGGCTAAACAGAAGATAATTGAAATGAGATTCGGCGGTTTTGAAGCTTCGTACAATAATTTGCCTTGTCTACTGCAAACCATCTGTGCGAGGAATCCTGGCAGCTACTCCGAAATCAAAAGTTTCCCATCGTTAGCAAATCCTGGGCAGAGCGTCCTTCAGCGGGCCTTCCTCTCTCTGCAGGCGTGCATGTTTGCATTTCTTCATTGCAGGCCCATTCTCTGCATCGACGGCACGTTCCTAACTGGAAAATACAGAGGGCAAATGTTGACGGCAATCGGAGTAGATGGGAACAACCAAGTGTTGCCCGTGGCCTTTGCCTTCGTCGAGGGCGAGAACACAGAGAGTTGGTACTGGTTTCTGAAGCTGGTTAAGGAAAAGGTGGTGGGGATGAGGCCAGATGTATGTCTCATACATGACCGTCATCCAGGGATGCTGCGTGCAATTGAGGAGCTGCGAAACGACTGCGCAGACAAGGGATACCCTCCGGTGTGGGAAAATGTAAAGAGCAGATGGTGCATGCGTCACATGGGCACAAACTTTTATAAGCAGTTCAGAAACAAGGAGCTGATGGCCATGTTTAAACGTTTGTGCGCCCAGAATCAACAGAAGAAGTTCAATGAGCTGTGGAGGAGACTTGATGAGCTGACAGCCAAACATAGACGCGAGAGTTCTGTAAGACCCCCAGCTAGAGGTGTTGACGGCCCTGAAGCTCTAGGTGCACTTTCCACCGATGACGGTACATTCAGAAGGAGGCCCGGTTCCTCGGTTAGCAGATTTTCGCAGTGGATCGAGCACGAGCCGAAGGAGAAATGGGCATTGCTGTACGATGAAGGTGGAGCAAGGTACGGCATAATGACCACGAACCTTGCAGAGGTCTATAACTGGGTCATGCGTGATGTGAGGCAACTCCCCATTGTTGCCATCGTGGAGTTCATCCTACATAAAACACAGACGTACTTCCACGACAGGTGCAGACAAAATGGCCCATCTATGGCCGATGGAAACCTTTGGTTCGGCACCAAAATGACAGAGTACTTTGAGGAGAAATGCAAGAAGGCAAGAGAGCACCAAGTCCGAGTGCAGGGCACACGAGAGCGTAGATTTGAGATATTGTGTGCCGACAGGTCCAGGCGTGGCATATTCGCAAGGAAACCTATACAAGAGTGTGTCCTAAAGGAAGATGGGACATGTACGTGCTCCTGCCGGAAACCAAGCTTGTACCACATGCCCTGTTCTTATGTCATTGCCGCTTGCGGGGAGTGCGGCATTGATGAACGCCAATATGTGTCTTCGTACTTTAAAAAGGAAGCAATCATGCATACATGGAGTACCGAGATCTTTGGTTTCGGCATCGTCGGCACTTTCACTGAAGACACAAGTCCAGTTTATTACATCCCTGACCCGACGAAGGCAAGGAACAAGGCAGGCCGACGTCGGACACGGAGGATACGCAATGATATAGACGAATCCGAGGCCGGCGTTAGCACTCAACGTTGCAGTAGGTGTGGAGAGGAGGGACATACCTACAAGAAGTGCACGAAAGACGCCGAGGCCCCAAGTGCAGCGGAAGCTCCTATGGAAGGATCAGGCGCCGACGGAAGGCGGCCAACTGGGGAAGGCACCACTGATCGGCAGCGTCATCGCAGGCGTCCTCGTGTACCTTCGGGTTATGTTGTCTAGTATAGCCGCTGGTTGCTGATGTAATCTCCCTGTAATGTGTACCAATATGCATGTACTGCTATCTGAGTTTCGTTTTAGTGTGGGTCTTTTAAAGGTACATTGTTGTCTGTTAATTTTCTGACTCTAATGCACTATGTTTAATTGAGCTAATCCGTTCCGCTTCTTTTTCCTTGCAGGTATGGACTACCAGACGCCTGAGCTGCTGGATCACGCCACCGATCAGTCCCATCGGTCGTTTCTCTCGGCGGTGCAGAACCTCGAGCTCGATACCTTACGTCCTCGACCTTCTAGGCGACTACTTCCCGTGGACGACAGGTTCACGAGTAGGTACGTACGAACGTTGTACTGTGAATCTGTATATGTCAACTTACTAACTTGCTTTGTTTTGATTGTCAGGTTGCGGAAGGCAGGCCTTCTGCCGTTGTGTAGGCTGGTAGCAGCCGCAGTGGAGCCGAATGACCCGACGAAGAAGTGGGGTATCGACCGGTCCCTGATCATAGCTCTTGTGGACCAGTGGAGACCAGAGACGCACACCTTCCACCTCCCATGCGATGAGATGGCCCCCACGCTGCAGGACGTCAGCTTCCTCCTTGGGCTGCCTCTAGCCGGCGATGCGGTGGGCCCAGTTGACGGGCTCCAGGCGTGGCGAGAGGAGATCCTGCAGCGGTTCGCCCCGGTTCACCGTGCTCCGGGGCTTCCCCTCGTCGGCGACATCTCACCGTACACGCATGCGGGCCCCCCTCAGGCTTGGGTATTGAGCTACACGGTAAGAATGCTTTCTTGTTGTTTTATGTTCGTCCTTCAGTCCGTACTAGAATTACAGTGTCAACTTCCTTATATGTTACCGCAGTCTAATCAGCTAGACCCGGAGGCCGACGCGTACTCACTGCAGAGGAGCCTGGAGGCGTACCTGTTGTGGGTGTTCGGATGGGTGATGTTCACCAACTCGCATGGCCACACAGTTGACAAGGGCTTGATCCCTTACGCGAGGGAGATAGCCGACGCCGAGGACGGTGCTGTTCCCCAATACAGTTGGGGATCGGCAGTCCTTGCCGCCACGTACAGGGGTCTGTGCGATGGCTGCAGGAAGACCGAGCCAGAAGCGGTCTTCACGGGTTGTCCACTCCTCCTACAGCTCTGGGCGGCAGAGTGGTTCGCGATCGGCCGCCCCGTTGTGGACCACAATCCGTACGAGGCGAGCCTGTACGTGGGTGTCCCACCGGAGGACTATCCGACGATGGGGACGGTGTGGTGTCGTCGTGAGGTATGTTCAGTGTTAGAACCATCTCGGTTTTTTATGTTACTTGGACTAACGAGAACTCTTTTCCTGTTTGTAGCGTTGGTACGCTCACGTGCAGGTGCAGAAGTCGTACCCAGACTTCGTCATGGAGTTCGACAGGATCACGGACGACGACATTGTCTGGGAGCCGTACAGCGCCGAGGCGAGGCACGCGCGTGCGCCGCACGGGCTGTCGTCCCTCTGCACCAGGGACCAGGCGTACTGGCTAACGATGACGCCGATGTTGTTCGACATTTCTGTCGAGCCGCACTGCCCGCAGAGTGTGATGCGGCAGTTCGGTATGCGACAGACCTTCGGCCATCAACAACGCAGGGGCGTACCGCAACACGTTCACAGGTATATGTGGAAATGAATATTCCGTATTGTTATGCATTGTGTCACCGGTTGTGCTCTGCAGGTTAAATCGGCGTGGCCAGGCCGCCGGTAGGCTGTGGAGACCCACCGTTGTCGACTACATCAACGACTGGCTCATAGCCACGGAGGACGTCATCACGGAGCTGCACCCCTACACAGCCGCCAGGTACGAGCAGTACCTTTTCTAGTACCAGGCCCGAACCAGACTACGGGTGACGTACACTCCCGAGGCTCCACAGGCGCACGTTGCGGGGGTGCGAGACGCATACCCGACACACCGCGACCAGGACTACTTCCGCGCGGTGAGTCAATGGTTTTCATACTATTTTCAACGGTAGGTACCACGCGCAACTAACCACGCATGTTCTGCTGAACAGGCGGACGATGCTAGGCAGGTCCACACGGAGCTGGACCTACTGCGGCAGCGCCTACAGGCTGGCATCCCTCTCACGCAGCAGGAGCAGACGATCACGTTCGACTGGCTGTGCAACACGATGCGCTCGGTCGTCCGTGCTCTGACTTGTCGCCGTTCCGATGCAGTCCCACCGATGCAGATACATATGCGAGGTCTCCATGGTGAAGGGACATCGGCAGGAGCGGCGGGTTCTGCAGGGGCCAGTATGTCGTGGGAAGCAGGTCCTTCTGGTACCGCCGGAGGATCGAGGTTGGCAGCCTCCACGATCGGGCGAGGATTGTCAGGTACGTCAGGATTGAACCTATTCTCCATAACTAACTGCACTTTTTATGCGGCTGACGCGAGCTTTTCTTTACCAGACCCACGCGGCGGATCTCACCACCACCTGGGGGACACTGGGCGGGGATCTGCCCCGAGCACCTCTGCTTGGATCTCTACCGAGGACGACCTCGTTCTGGAGCAGGACGTGATCGGGTCGTCACAGCTCGGAGGTGCACCGCACACACAGCCGCACGACGCCGGTGCTTCCCCTGCTGCTCAGGCGGTCCGAGCCACCCGTGGGGTACCGGCGGACCGCCTGACGTACTCGCGCGGGCACGTGCGAGCGCAGCCTAGGAGGACAAGGAGGCGTACGACCTAGGGGCTATTGTTGTATTTCTTTATTTAGAGGTCTCTCATTACTTGTTTAAATTTGTCGTGTCCATATTCACCCCCTGTAGACTCGATCCCATCCTTCAGATACATTGTACTGCTAACAATGTAGTCTCCCTTGTTGTATTTCGTACTATGGATGTCGCATTCATCGTGCCGCAATGCGAACGGCTCGCATCTAGCTAATATCACTATGCTATTGTACGTGCACTGCGTTAAGTATCGACCGAGTGGATGACGAATAATAGAATATATCGTCTTCCAATGTCGAATTAAAAATCATTCAGTACGTACATTGCGCAAAAATTTGGGAAAAAAATTCATAGGCCCTAATATTCCGTTCGCCTGGGGTCCTAAGCCCCTCACGTAAAACGGACCGGCCTATTACCATGTCATTAATTAAGTTTTACCGAAAATAAACTTGAAAAAATGATTAGTACGATTTTACAAACAAACGCCTACCATCGTCGGATTATAAAAAAAAACTTTAAAAAACATACCCTAAACCACGATTAAAACTAAATTTTGTGAAGCGTGTAGGCGAAAGATGGGGAGGAGTGGATTGCGAGTGCCGATCCAGACATACGAGTAGTGGAATGCGAGTAGCGATCCGGAAATACCCTCAGTTTGACAAGTTCTTTTCACGACGTGAACAATCTATGATATTTGGTTTTTTTTAAACATCGACCCAATAAATGCAATGGCACAATAAATAGAATTTAAGAATTTAATTTTGACAAATAAATTTTCAAAAATTTTGGGGTTAAAAATTAGCATTCGGAGGATTCGGACCGTCCGATCGCTGTCCGGACGGTGGCATTCGCCGCCGTCCCCCAGGGCGGCAAGGCCACGTGGCCCCCCAGGGCTAACGGCGGCCGTTAGCCGCGCCTGACGGGGATGCCATTCGCCGCTCTGGGCCACGGCGGTTTTTAAATACCGCCGTGGCCGACGGCGGCAAGAGGCTATTTCTGCAATTGACCCAAATCAAAAATTAGTTTTGTAAATTAAAAAAAATTAAATTAGTAACAGTAAAAATTCGATAAAGAGCTATGTGGCTCGGGCAGCATGCCCATCCAGCCCAAGTCGGGCATGGCTGGCCGAGGCAGCTAAGCGGTCCAAGGTGGAGCACCTAGGGAAAATTTTTTATTTTTATATTTATTTATTAAAAGATTTGCAAAAGTAGATTTTTGTTTGAAAAAATTACAAAAATAGACTCCCACCGCGCTCTGGGAGGGCGATTTTTAAAAATCTCCCTTCCAGAGGGCGATTTGATGACGTAGGCCGACGGCCGTCAGTCTGTGGCCCCGGCCTCCCAAAAACCGCCCTCTCAGAGGGCGACAAGGGGGCCGCCTGAAAAATGGCGCGGGCGCGGGCACAAGCGAGGGGCGCGGGCGAGGGCGAGGGCACGGCCGAGGGCGCGCGGGCGGCCCCTGGGGCGCATTTTGCAGGCGGCCCCCTTGCCCCTGGGGGCCGGCCGGCCTCCCTCCCCGCGCGCCCGCAGGCCGGTTCCCCTCACCCGTGCCCGCGCCCGCGTCAGCGCCCTCGCCCGTGCCCGCGCCTCGGCCACGCCCCTCGCCCGTGCCCGCGCCTCGGCCACGCCCTCGCCCGTGCCCGCGCCCCCGCCCGCGTCCGCGCATTTTGCAGGCGGCCACCTTGCCGCCCTCTAAGAGGGCAGTTTTTGGGAGGCCGGGGGGCCGCCCGCACAATGGCTGACGGGCTGACGGCCGTCGGCCGGAGGCCGTCAGCCACGTCATCAAATCACCCTCTGGAAGAGCGATTTTTAAAAATCGCCCTCCTAGAGGGCGGTGGGAGTCTATTTTTGTAATTTTTTCAAACAAAAATCTACTTTTGCAAATCTTTTAATAAATAAATAAAAAATTTTCAGCACCTAGGTGGGGCCGTGGGGGTGTCATGCAGAAGGCCCAGCGCATCTCCGTGACTCCGTGCGAGCGCGTGGGGTGCACACTGCAGAGGCATGGGCCCACCTGGCTTGGTGCGCTGCTGGCATCGCAAGGAGGGAGACCGATGCGTTGACGAAGGCGACAAACGAATGAACGAACGATCGGAAACCGTTCCAATTTTTATAATAAGTGAGATTAAAAAATATATTCTATGCATATAAGCTTTCTATACATATATCATGTACACCAATTAATAAATATCACCAAAAATTCTAGAAAAATTTATACATATACTTCTAATAGTATTACACCAATATATAAAGTTTTATTTTTAAATTCATTATATTTTAGCCGTAACAAAAAAAATTTAACAGTTTTAAGAGTATAAATCTATAAGAATTTTATCTTTTTTTTCTCTATGTGTATAATAAATTCGCAAACAAGACTTTATACATAGGTGTAATAATATTAAACGTACATGTATCAATTTTAAAGAGTAAAAGTGGTTATAATTTTCACGTAGATATTTTCATACACAAGTGTAGAAGTATAGTATTTATAGATTCCTTGCGAAAATGCTCCCCCGTTGGTCGCCCGACGCGGGCTGTAAAATCAAACACCGTTTATGCTTCGGACGCCGGCCCGCGTACGTCATCAGGTCTCAGCAGGTCATCCCCAACCCCCCTTTCTGGTGACACCGTGGCACCTCCAGCGGGGACCCTCGAGGGGCAGCGCCTCCGCGAGCACCAGTAGTGAGGCTGGGGGCAGGCCGACGACGATGTGATCGCTAGGCATGGTGGCGGGTCATCGATCGGGAGCTCCGACAATGGGAGGAGTTGGTCGAGGCCATGCTCGAACGACGACACCATGTGCTGCGGAGCGTCGAGCTTGCGGCAGCGGGGATGGCGACGGTGCCATGTCCATGTCGAGCTCCGTGGCGCTGAGGCTACCGACGCAGGGGGGAGCTCACGGGCTAGCTCGTCGCGCGCTCCACTGAGCTGGCCGTCGACGGCGAGGCAAGTTTCGGAAATCACATGACACCACGTCAAGGAGGTGGAGAAGCCACTCGACCCCGTCCTCGCCCTCGCTCTCGCTGATCTGGCACAGCCTAACCGGAGCGAAAAAGAAGCCAAATCTCAGCCGCTGTGTTTTGTAAATTTTTAATGATTTAGCTAGTGTACCTTGATGTTTTATAAATTAGATCAAAATGCTGCAGCTAGGATTGTGATTTAACTGTATAATATTTTATTTTATAAAATTTTGTCAACAGTTAGAACTCGATGTTTTATTCATGACAATAAAATGTTCCAACTAGAATTTGATGGTGTTTTATTCTTTTTATTTATTTTTGATGTTGCACTCTATGTTCGTAACTACTGTTTTAGTACTTCAATTTATTTTTTGTTTCAAACTATAAATAAATGTTTCATGAATGGTCAACCGAATTTATTTTACCACCCTTTTTTTCCGATCGGATGGCCCAATACCTAGTCACGTCGTAAAAACAGTTGTCACATTTTATATGATAAAGTCAATATTGCCAATCATTTGAAAGGGGATATAGTAGTATTTATTTGATTCGATTTTACTATGACAAAATACAGGGGTATGGCAATGATGATGTCAGGCCTTTTCTTTAAGGAATGGCTTAATGCGTACGTCTTTCGGGCTCCTAAACTGTTGGATTTTTCAAAAACCTTCTATGTATGAAATTCTTAGAAAAAAAACTGTTTTGGATCTATTTTTTCAACTTTATAATAGTTAATTTATTTGTTTATATCCTTAAATAGTTATCACAAAATCATTTAGCCATTCCACAATTCAGAAAAAAAAACAGGAAAAAGACAAATGAATGCAACTCTAATGCTATGCTAATGGCTTAACACAATGACTTGAAGCAGATAAACCTTATGTGAAGATGTTCGGCATGTCTAACTCAGTTCTCTAAACTCTTTTATACTTTGATACACACTACAAAAACTAGGGTGAAAATTAGGATGACCACGAAGAGAGTGAGAAGAAAAGGTGGAAATGAAAAGGAAAAACACAAAGCCACTAACTGATGACTTGCTAGCAGCTACGTTTATTATTGGTATTATCATTCATGGAAATGTAGGATTTACTGGGAAACAAAATAAACATAGAACTATACCACTTAAATTGGATCTAAGTGAGAAACAAGTATGCCTACTATAGTTACAGCTTTGAACCAACCCAGTTTATTAGATTGAGGCCAGAAGAAGGGCTTACCAGTTTACCCTTTTCATCAACAGTCATAGGGTTCTCGACAACAACAGTTACATTCTGGGGTCGAGATGTGGACTGCCAGAAGGTAAAAACAAAAATGAGATAAATTATTCTTAACATTTCAAGACCGATTTGTTAGATAAAAAAGCATGGTTGACATACAACTGAAGTTGATGGGGCATTATATGAAGATCCACTCGATGTAGGCAATGGAGATGGTGTGGGTGCCACAGCATTTATCTGATGTGGAGAGCAAAGATCAGTTCAAAATCAATACATTTTATCATAAAGCATGAACTGCAGTTGAAGAAATATAGACTAGAACGAGGCTATACATACAGTGTTTGTGATATAATGGCATATGGCACATTTGACAGAAGGTGCTCCATACGGATACATCAAAATCGTCTGGCACTGGCCACAGCTCACATGTGCTATATTATTCACTGCATTATGAACAAACATGCAATTATTCACAAGTGAGAAGAGAAATCTATAACATTGTACATGATCTAGAAATGTCCTGATATTTTAAGTATGAATACTTGGTAACCCATTAGAGTTTAGAAGTATTTAACACAAAAGGATGGTTACTAGCTATTGACTGCTAAGGAAAGTGTAAAAGAAGCATATTTCTGTTCAAGGAAGACTTATCATTTTATCATGGTCACAGGTCACTGGAAGAGGGAGCAGAACATGGCAACAATACAGATATTCCTTTTTTTGGAAACATTACTAATATTTAACACAAAGGCAATAACAAACTAACTGTTACTCGTATCTGATAAGAACACAGTAAAATATATTTAAATCCAAGGAAGGATGTCAGCTCATAACGTATACCACAAAGTCAGCTAGCTATCAACTATCATACAGACAATTAATTCGCCCCCAAGAAAAACAATTGATTATTTATTATTATGTCATGCACTAGGCAATTCATGAAATAAAAAGATTAAAAGAAACTCAAGCTCTTGGGGGAGAAGTGGGAATGAATGATACTTTAACATTTCATCTGACATGTAGGATCTAGGCTGACAAATTTGACTCTCAACAGAGCATCCAACTAATATATTTATTTCACTAACATATGGTATTGAATTGAAAATTCGCAGGCATCCAACTACAGATGGGTTCTATTTTTATGTTCCATAAAAATAATTTCAAATCTGATTGAAAGAAGCTCAGACAAAATTATCTGAAATTTCAGCTTGAGTTAATCTCATTTGTAAAGCAAAACATATTTTTCCTTCGTTTTATGTATTACAAAACTATATCAAATCTGTTAAGCGAGAAATAGATTCATATGCCAATGCTTATCGTAGGTGACAATTTACGGCTATTTTGGTGAAACACTTCCATGAAAAAAACTAAATTGTACAGCAATTAAATTTAGATTGTTATATTGAACTCAAATCAAACAGGTTACAGAGAGTTTATATTCTGTTGATTGCCATGTGAAAATACTATCATTCAAGTAGGGTGTTGGTTTTGCAATACTCAGTTCCATTTAGGCAATACAACTGATTCGCATCTAAATTTGCTGCATGATCCAATTACTTACCAACAATATAACAAAACATCATGTTTCTCAGATAAGATAAAATGCAATAGTCAGAAGCAGTAAATTAATCACAATCAGAAAAACAGGATGGAAAAGCAATGAAGTGGTACCTGGTCTAACAAGATTGACTGTACTGCAACATGAACATCTCACAGTGTCTGCATTGCGAGTATACATCAGCAATGTTCGGCAACCACCACATATTAGATGAGCCATTTCCAGTACTGCATTAGAAAGTTATATAATAACATATATAAGTGCATTGACACCAATATTTTCAAATCGTCTTATCAACCCTAATCGTCATGGCACCGATAAGACGATTAATCATGAATAATCGTCGATAAGGCCGATAAATCGACCCTAATCGGTCCTATATTTTTGTAACATTGAATTGATGAAATGATGATTTATCTATCTTTTAGTATTGTTAGTTTGTTATATTTATGCTCTTTTCTGTATGCTTACCTTGTGCATATAAGATGATCTAAATCTTTTCATAACGGGGGAGGGGGCATTAAATATCAGGGGGCCTAAACCCTATGGGGAATGGGCCGACCCAATACTGCATAGGCTCAACTTCACAGGCCCAAAACTCAACTACAAACTAATCGTCCTCCACCCTAATCGGACGATTAATCATGATTTATTGACGGCTAATCGGACGGTCCTTTTTCTGACCGAGCTAATCGAGTTGATGTCCCTTATCGAGGTCAGGGTACTGATTAGGACGATAGATCACGATAAATTGGATGATTTGAAAACACTGATTGACACATTTATGAACTATCAAACACTTTGAACCAATTTGCAGCAATTATAAACCTCACAAGAGTGCCCCTTAGGAAACTTTCGAAAAAGAGGCAGGAAAGAAGAGAACATTGGAAACAGAGTTCTAGAAGGCATCAAGCTAACCCACTACCTTACTGCTTTGCCCCGTAGTTAATTTATCACATGTATTGCTGCACAGACCTGCCTAGGAGAAAAACACAGAATAGTGTTCTAAAAGCAGATTCATAACCCGCCACCTTCCCACCTTGCCCACCTACACGGTTTACAATAATTTTTGTACATGCATGATCATATATTAACACAATTTTTTTTGGGGTATGCATAATACACTACATATGCACAGATTATTTTGAAGATCTTTTAAATTGTACATATCCAAATTCCAAACTGGTTATAGCTACACCAAGTTTAATTGAAACCTTCCCAGATAAGATGGGGCTTAAGCATGAAGCTTTCCACTAGACAGCAAGAATATTATCACGATTTTTCACCAATTGATTAGCTTCTTGTGCTTTTTCTACATGTTGATATTTTAGGCTCTCTTCTTTAGATACAGACATTGTGGTTGCCCTCCTTGTAAGCTCAGACGAAGCAAGAAGATGACCAAGGGATCAAGTCATGTTGATGTAGAGCATGGTTGGTGAAGTGGCACGACATGCTTATTTTCTAATAAGTATATCAGCATATGCAGGGTTTAGCATAGATGTGGCAATTTCTCTTGAGGATATAGAGATGAAGTGATTGGAATACTATGAATGGCACATCACGTAAAACCCATAAGGCAATATCTAGACAGATGGCACAGCAGAATGGCATGTTTGGGAGTTCATGTAGTTTTGTTGCTAAGAGCATTTATCATCATGATCACTCAGTTGCATGTGACAGAGATCCAATCAAGGTTTAAACAACTAGTAAGCGGCACGCCATAAGAAAATAAAAGGACTATTAATTTGAATTGTGAACATTAAAATTTGAATGTAAAGTATTCCAACCAGTTATTTCCAGTACTGATCACTGACCGGTTACCACCGGTTTTCCAAACCCTGGATCCAACATGAATAAGAGAGTTGTAATTGTTAATCATTCTGTTTAATATTTATGCAGTGTGTGTACAAAGAAGACACAAACATAGGTAGTACTATTTAATGGGATTGTACATGATTATACCCATGCAAGATAGATATAGTACTACAACTCTCTCTAGTAATGGCAAATATGGTTCAGTTCTATTAATATTACTAATATATTACGATTCCTTGGTAGACAGACTAGACAAATATGAAAATAAGGAAGTGTTTTTTTTTCCTCTATATATGGTTTTATCCATTGCACACTAAGTTTCGCACATATATCTATGAATCTTGCAGGAGGCAATGACTCTATTTCATTGCTCAGAATGTTATCATTTCAAGAATAAATGACAGGTGCTACATAACATTCAACCATCATATTGAAATGAGATGTGTTGTAATAGTATAATACCACTGGTCAAAAGTATTGTACAGAAAGCAGATACTAAAACCAGGCTTTCTGAAGCTTGAACGGAAGAGCGGATTTTTTCGACCAGACAACTTGAATGAGAGAGGATGAAATTAAACGTCATGTGGATAAAATGCTACCTCCTATGTCTGCTACGCAGGCCAAAACTATGCGCCCTGCCATTAAAGCAAAGGAGAAGACGACCATCGAGCCCAACAAAAAATGAAACAAACAACCGACACACGAAACCATTCTGCAAATCCCGTACCTGGGGCTGGGGGTGGCACGGTGGTGATGGCCTGGCAGAGCGCGCAGCACACGCTGGGCGCCCCGCTCGGGTACCGCAGGACGCTCCGGCAGCCATGGCACACGATCTGGCTCTGCATACCTGCAAGCGAATCAGAGAAGGATAAGAGGGGGAAAGAGCCACGAGCAAAGTACAGTCACCGTAGAGCTCCAGCAGCGAGCGCGAGCATAATCTAGAGCAATCCCATCGATCGCCGTATGGTCGGTGCCATTCCGAACTTAGATTGGGGGAAGAGAAGCCAGATCGATTCGCACCGATCGATCAACCAATCAGAATGCCACCTACCACACCCTACCCTACCCTACCCTACCAGTAAGCAAAACGGTCGCCACCCCCAACCCACGCGGATCTGAGCCCGCTGGAGATCGTGAAGCAACGGAGCTATAGGTCTCACCGGAGCAAGCAAGCGGACGAGGCGTTCTTACCCGGCGCAGCAGGACGAGACCAGCAGCAGCGTAGACCACGCCTCGTCTGTCTCTCCGGGCCCAACCTGCGATGTTGGCTGCTCCCGGGAATCCACGAAGCGCTACAGGCGAAGACCGAGCACCGCAACAGCCCGGCGCTTGTCGCCGGTGAGGAGGGGAGAGAAGAGGCGAGGCGAGGCTGCTGATTTCGGATTGGATTTATTTTGTCACATTTTATATGATAAAGTCAATTTTGCCAATCATTTGAAAGGGGATATAGTAGTATTTATTTGATTCGATTTTACAATGACAAAATACATGGGTATGGCAATGATGATGTCAGGCCTTTTCAATGGCTTAATACGTACCTTTTTCGGGCTCCTAAATTGTTGGATTTTTCAATAACCTTCTATGTATAAAATTCTTAGAAAAAAACTGTTTTAATCTATTTTTTTAACTTTATAATAGTTAATTTATTTGTTTATATCCTTAAATAGTTATCACAAAATCATTTAGCCATTCCACAATTCAGAAAAAAACATGAAGAAGACAAATAAATGCAACTCTAATGCTATGCTAATGGCTTATCACAATGATTTGAAGCAGATAAACCTTATATGAGGATGTTCGACATGTCTAAGGCAGTTCTCTAAGCTCTTCTATATTTTGATACACATTAAAAAGTTAGGATGAAAATTAGGATGACCAGGAAGAGAGTGAGAAGAAAAGGTGGAAATGAAAAGAAAAAACATAAAGCCACTGACTGATGACTTGCTAGCAGCTACGTTTATTATTGGTATTATCATTTATGGAAATGTAGGATTTACTGGGAAACAAAATAAACATAGAACTATACCACTCAAATTGGATCTAAGTGAGAAACAAGTATGCCTACTATAGTTACATTACAGTTGGGGTAAAGATGTTTAATTATAGAGAAGAGGTGATAGCTGGATGGACATAGCGACAATCTTGCCAAAGGGATAGATTGCCATTGATGCTAGTCTGGTCAAATGAAAAAATAATTGAAACAAGATTTTCTAACTTGACGTCGGTTTCTTTTTCTTTTTCTTTTAAGAACTTGTTGTTTTCTTAATTACACCGTTACACGACCATTGAAACCATGTTTTCTAGAATCTAGATGTTTCTTCAAATTCTTTTATAAGACAAGCTTAATAATATAGGATAAATTATTTCATTGACAAAAGATCGGAGTGGTACCCTTGGGGTACAAGTAAAAAGGGCACATCCTTACTTGTCAACAAATAATAATACGTGTTGAACCCAAAAAACCAAACAGTAATAATACTCCGTATGCAGGAATAGAAGAGGGAAAGAAAAGATCAAAAGAGACTGCAAAGATGAAAAAAAAATTAAGCGTAGAGTTCTGGATTGAGGTAGCGGAGACTAGAAATGTAAAAACAAAAAATATGAATTCGAATTAGTCGCTACTTGAGCGTATTTAATTCGTTTTTCACCCCTAGCTAGCCAGGATACGGTATCATATCTATCCAGACACTTCAACAGAATATACCTGGACAGTCTATATTTCCTTCCTTTCTTAAAAAAGGATGCTCCTCCACCCCAAGAATAGCTAGCACATGTGCACATGAGACTGGCCCAAAACATGTTTTTTGATATTTGCACATGTGGTTGGTTTTACGGTTATTTGTGTGCACATGATTTCTTTTTACAGAATTGCTAACCTATATTTGACGGAAAATCGAATCCAGATATTATAGATTCTTCACCTTCTGATTATGTCATCATCCTTTTTTCAGTGAGTTTCTCCTCCAACTCTGACGATCTTAATAAGCTCAGACGTTTGATGGTGGCGATCTGGATGAAATCTATCAATCTTGATGAACTCGCATCTATTGCTTGGTGCGCTGCTACTCACGGCTACACCAATGTTGCTTATCGAATCGAGTCCCATTGGTCCAATGGCGTAGGACGGCAACACGAGCCTCGTTGGGCTGCGACGTAGGATGGTGGCGCCATGCTCGTTGTAGAGATTCACCACGCTTTCCTTTTTAGTATCATCAACTTTGGTCACGCATGCGTCATATCGATGGGCTGCATTGTCAAGTTCCATTGAGAAGTAGAAAGGAGGAAGAAGAAGAGAGCAAAATAGACATTTTGCATGCCTTCTCTCTCCTCATTTGAGGGGATATTACATTTTAACAGGTGTGATGTACTGTAGCAAATTACTACAAACTTTTAGTGTCATATGGCAAAGCCAAAATTTTAGAGTCTCTACTGGCAAAGGCCATAATTTGAAAGTGACCCAAAATTTAAATGCTAGAAATACCTAGTACTCTCTCCGTCCCAAAATAAGTTGATTTTTAGATTTTAAACTTTTTTCCTAAAATAAGTTTATTTCTATGCTCTTACCTATTCCCTGTCCGTAAATCAAGGAGATTTATTTCTTTAATACCCCTTACTTATCCACATGCTCATACTATTTTTCATTAATGAGGGGCACTTTGTTATTTTTCACTCACTCATAAATTTTTCTTGGTGCGCTAGAAATCAACTTATTTTAGAATAGATGGAGTATATTTTAGGACATATGGAGTATTAAATTAGCACTTTGGGTGGATGATGATGTAAGACTTACTCCCTCCATCCAAGAATATAAGAATGTTTGTAATTTTTTGGAGTAATTAAGGTTAAGGTGAAGGATGGTTGTAATTAATTGAGATTAAAAATTAAGTAAAAAATAAATAAGAAAGTATTGTAATTAATTGAGATAGAAAAATAGGTAAAAATATCCTTATATTCTTAACAAATTTCAAACACTGCGTGTCCCTACGGCGGGAGTAGTATCTCTTCTCACGGGCCAGATTCTCTGACTTTGTGAACAAAAGTCACAGGTGACTTTCCTGGTGCCGGATGCCATCCATTTAGAATCCAACGGCTGATGGCCACTAACCTCTCCCCTTGCCAGCCTGCTCAGCCCACACGTAAAACCCAGCCCAAGTAAGAGGCCCGTTTCCTGGTTGAGAGACGGATGGCTCGGAGGCTGCTTTTGGCGCGGAAATTTCCTGGTTGCCGCCGCTGCCGCCGCCGCTAGGTCGTGCTCGCGCCCGCCGTAGTCGTCGCGCCTGGCCGCAGTCGTCGGGCCTAGTTGTGCTCGCTCTCGCGTCTCTTCCACTCGCCGCGCCGGTTGTGCTGCAGTCGTCGTCGTCCGAAGTTGTGTTGCGAAGGCGGCGCAGGCTCGTGCCATGACTGAACCTGGTGTTGTGGTTGGCGGAGGGTGACTGACACACTTACCGGCGAGTTGTAAACTGGGTGATGATCGGCATCTCATCTTCCTCTTCCTTGCTGTGATACTGCTTCTCCATGGGTAGCAAAAAAATCTTCCCTATCTCACTATTATTTGTTCATAAGTCTGAAAATTCACTCGTATATGTTCATTGTTTGTGCAGTGTTCTTTGAGCCCTTAACTTTTACTTAAAATCCAATGGCGCAACCCGACAAGTAAGATATGCTTACATTCGATCCTCTTTTTTTACTTCCAGATGTGTAGCAATAATAAGCATGTATTTATTTTCATACAGAGAGAATGCAACTCCAATTTGGGTACCTTATATTGGTCAGAAATTTACAAACTTGGAAGATACTTGGTCATTTTGGGTAGATTATGGGGGTCATACAGGTTTTGAGGTCAGAAAACGGTACACAAATGAAAGTAAATGTGATAAAAGCGTAACTTCATGTAGATATGTGTGTGCCAAGGAGGGTTGTCGAGCATAAGACAGGAGAGACCATGTCACAAAAATCCTCGAGCTGAAACAAGAACATGTTGTCCAGTTCGTATGGGTATTACATTAGATCGGGTGACAGGGAATTATGAAGTGCTTGATCTGATTCTTCAACACAATCATGTTCTTCACTTGCCACAAACCTCTCATTTAATGACATCACAAAGGAAAATTTCAGAAGTGTAAACATTTGAAATTGAGGCAGCTGATGATTTTGGAATTAGGCCAAAAGCTGCACATAAGTTGGCTAGTCGCCAAGTTGAAGGACGAATGAATCTTAGCTACACTTATCGGGATCACAAAAATTACTTGCAGGATAGGCGCCAAAGGGAGTTGGCATATGGTCAGGCAGGAAGCATGTTAAAGTATTTCCAAGACAAGATGTCCGAGAACCCTTCTTTCCACTATGCTATGCAGTTGGACGCGGAAGAACACATAACCAATATATTTTGGGCTGATGCTAAGATGTTAGTTGATTATGCTCATTTTGGTGATGTGGTGACATTCGACACTACTTTTGGCACAAACAAAGAATACAGGCCTTTCGGTGTTTTTGTTGGCTTCAATTAGTTTAGGGAGACTGTCATTTTTGGAGCCGTCCTTCTATTTGATGAAACACGTGCCTCTTTTACATGGCTATTTAAGGCATTTCTAACTGCACACAATGAAAAACAACCTAGAACTATATTTACTGACCAAGATACAGCAATGAGAAATGCTATTCAGGAGGTATTCACAGAAGCATGGCATGGATTGTGCACCTACCACATAATACAGAATGCTGTCAAGCACTTATGTAGTAAGAAAGAAGAAGAAGATGAAGAATCTCATATCCTTTCAGATTTTAGTTCTTGCATGTATAACATCGAGGATAAGTCAGCCTTCGAAGAAGTATTTATCATGATGAGAAATAAGGTGGACAAGAAGAAGACATCTTGGCTCGATAGCATCTACAAGTTCAAGGAAAAATAGGCCGAATGTCATATGAGGGATGTTTTTACGTTGGGAATGAGAAGCACACAATTAAGTGAGAGTTTCAATAGTGATTTAAAAGACCATCTCAAATCAGATTTTGACATCATCAGGTTTCTAAAGTATTTTGAGAGGGCGGTGCAAGGAAAAAGAAACAAGGAATTAGAAGAAGAATTTGAAGCCAGAAAAAGGAATTAGAAGAAGAATTTGAAGCCAGAAAAAAGCTACCTAGATTAAGAATGAGGACATCTATGTTAGTGCAAGCTAGCGGACTTTACACTCCACCAATATTTGAAGCATTCCAAACTGAATATGAAAGATCCATGGCTGCTTGTACTAGAGCATTGAAAGAAAATAACACATATGCTGTTGCAATTGTGAGGTCCGATGGTGATTTAAGTTTTGAAATAGAACGTGTAATTGTTGGTGATCCCTTGGAGCAAACAGCTTCTTGTAATTGTGGGTAGTTTGCAAGAACCGGTGTATTGTGTAGCCATGCTTTGAAAGTTCTTGACTTGATGAATATCAAATTCTTGCCTAACCATTATGTGTTGAAGCGTTGGACAAGGGAAGCAAAGTATGAAACTATCCAAGACAACACAGGAATGAGCATTATTGAAGACCCGAAGTTAGATGCTATGCTTCGCCTCAAGTTTTTGTCTAAAAAATTTCTAAATTTGGCATATCCAGCTGCAAGCGATCTAGAATGTTGCATTTTGGTAGACAATGCACTTGATTGCCTTGGTAAACAACTACAGGACAAATTCAGTGCACCTACACGTATCTTGTGTGATACAAATAATGTCCAACCTAACATTCAATAAGATGAAGAATTGTTTAGTGATGCACGCTTAAAGAAAAAAGAGGTTCAACCAAGAAGTTCAAAGCGGCATAGAAGTTGGCTTGACAAGACACGAAAGTACAGAAAGAAAGCGCCAGATAATTCTAATGTATGTTGTTGAAAACTTGCAATAGGTGTCGTAATTTACTACTTCTTGCTAAACACAAGATTATATATTTCATGCAACATGAAGCGAATGATGGTGATGTACAAACTCAAGTGTTATTGGATAGTACTCATCAGGACCAGAGTTCCTTTGCATTCAGTAGCTACACAGATTTGATAATGGTACTTTTATTATTGCTCCTCTTAAATTTTGAAGAGCTAGTGTCAATATTTCTCTTCTCTTTTCTAACTGTTCATTTGCCTTTGCAGGGTCGTACTGAATTCTCTAACCCGGCCGTTCAAGATCTTTTTTTAGATCTTTGATTTAGTAGCTGCTATCACGTATGGAACATATTCGTCTTTTGGGATGATTGTTGAGCACCCGTGTGCTAATGGATTGCTTGAATGGAGATTATTTTGGTTCTTTTAGCCTTAATAGTTCTCTGGCTAACTGTACACATTTATATGTTGTAGTGGTGACTATCGATGGAAGTTAATTATTAGCATGAAACTGTTAAAAATATTTAAGTGAATTCTATTTTAATTCTGCACTAAAATGCCTGTATACTGAAACTCTGTAAACTGCATGTCTTCCCTGTCCACGAAGTGGGCTTTACTTAGGCTGCTTTCACGTTTGGTCTGGACAGGCCTGCAGTGGGAGAACTGAGATGGGCAGCCACCGTTGAATTCTAAATGGATGGCATCCGGCACCAGGAAAATCACCACTGACTTTTGTTCACAAAGTCAGAGAATCTGGACTCCTCTTCTCAATACTGCTGCTGCTGTCAGCTAAAATAAAAGAAGCATTTGTTCTATCTTCCTCTTGAACTGTAAATTATTATTGTTGTATTTACAAGACCGTCTGAAATCTTAGCTCTGAACAGGATAAGCAGCAGCGACAGCTAGCAAGAAAACAACAAAGCAAGTCGCGTCCAAAAAAAAGAAAATAAGATCACGACTGCGAGAGCAGAGCTGCGATTAGCTGAAGCCGTCCGTTCACCGCACGAATCTCGAGGCGAGCCATCCGCGCACTCTTCTTTCTCCCCCTCTTGCAAGGGGCACTTCCCCCTTCCACTCTCCCCACGCAGACCGCCGCCGTGGAGCTCGCCGCCACGCAACGCAACCAATGGCCGCTGCCACCGCCGCCGCCTCCCGCTTCGCTCCCGCCCACCTGCTTCCCCATTCCCGCAGGAGGGGGAGGGGCCCCGCGCCTTGCGCCACGGGCTGCGGCGCCGTCGGGCGCGGCCGCCGGCTGCGCTGCGAGTTCGTGGCCGGCGGCGGGAACGGCGCGCTCTCCGGGGAGGACGACCCGCGCCTTATAGACCGCGTAAGGGAGCTCCCTCTTGCTTCGTTTCCCTCCTCCTTGCCCCTTTCCTTTCTGTTCCCTTCCTCTCTCCCTATCATTTTGCCATTTGCTCGGTCGAGCAAGTGATACGCGCTACGCAAGGACAGTCTTAGCGTCGTGACCTTCGTGTCGGCGTCTTGAACTCAGAATGGAGCGTCTCGGTGAGAAAAATCATTGGAAAACCGTTGCTTTCTGCTGCCATGGGAGTGTCGCGTGTGTAGAGTTCTTGGACTGTGCATTGTGTCGAATAGGTGCTGTGCAATGTTAGTGGAGCACTACTGCATGAGTGATCTCGAGTATAAAATATCCTGTTCGAAATAAAGGCAAACCTGATTATGTGAATATACAAGCATGACCCTGATTGACTTGATTCAAACCATGCATTTTGAAATACTCGTTCCAGTTCCATCAAATTTTCATTTGGGTTTTTCATTGCCATCCTACTAGTCAATCGCTAACTCCTCTAGTTATGCTAAGTTTGACCTGATAGAGATAGGCATGTTCGGGGATTCAGGGCCACCAAAATGAGTAGCATTTCTTCATGTAATATCATTAGTGACACACCTTTTGGAACCACAATGAGAGCCATGAATCGAGTGAGATTGTTTTTTTTTTTTTTGGAGAAAGAAGGGTCATCCCCCTCCCATTTCTATTATCAGAAACGGATAGATAGTGCTTTACAAAACCATGAACAGCATTCCAGTTTAATCACAAATTCTAAAGATACTACCAAACTACCAGACTGCTACAAGAACAGCTAGCAGCAGAAGATCTAAACCAGCCACTGAGAATTATTACAGAGTTCAGGAGCTTAAAGACAGTAGCAACAAGAAAAAACAAGACAAAAGCATTTCCCAGACATCTCAATCCTAGCCTGTTCCTTCCAGTCTGCCCATCCCAAATATCCAGCCATGTCTAGTTGTGTAGACGTCTGTTGTGATTTGTTTCAGCAGGTTAGCTCCCTCCACCAGCTTTCTTTCCTTTACCTCCGATCTCTGTAACAATGACCAAGACTGTATATAATTAGCAATACAAAAGATGATCTCCACAGGGTCCTTGGGCAAAATTTTATGAAAGCACGCTTTGTTTCTTATTTTCCATATAGACCAAAGAACAGCTGCAATTCCACCATAACCAACTTCCTTATTTCCCTGTCAAATCTATTCATCCAGTTTCCAAACAGATCATTTATATGCAGAAAACCTCCCATTTGGAATGCACAATCAATAATGTTCCATGTGAATCTAGCTATATTACAGTTTACAAACAGATGATTTATTGTTTCATCCTTGTTGCAAAATTGACACTTCCTGGTCCCTTTTTTCCATCCTCTCTTATACAAATTATCCTTAGTCAAGATACTGTTCTTTAATGTCAGCCAGATGAAGATCTTCACTTTGATAGGAATTTTAAACTTCCACAAATTTTTGTATGGAAAAGTAACTGGCTGCATTTTCAATGCTTTATAGAAAGAACTAACGGTGAACATTCCATCTTTTGTCAAGTTCCAAATAGTCTTATCGTTTTCCTCAGTAAATTTTGTTCTCTGACATTCATTTTTAATTCTGTTCCATTGCACCAACTTCTCCCCATAAATGCTTCTTCTAAATCTGAAGTTTTCCAATCCCAAGGAAATAGCTTTTGCCACTGTTATTTTTTTATTGAAAGTAGTATTGTATAGACTAGGGAATTTATCTGCAAGTGATTTATTCCCAATCCATACATCTTCCCAAAACAGAGTATTGTTCCCATTCCCCACTTTTTTCGTGCAGAAGCTTGAAAGTTTATCTCTCACATTCATGAGTCCTGACCAGAAGTGAGAGTTTCCAATTTTCACCTTCACTTGAGTTAATGTTTTCTCCTTTAAATATTTGGCTCTTAAAATTTGTTGCCACAAGCCATCTTCATTTTCTAATCTCCACAACTGTCGGAGGACGAAGCCTCGACGGCGGGAAGTCGGGAGACCCCCCTTTTGAGATTCGGCCAGGGGAGCTGTTTCTCAGGCGGAGTCGGTGTCAGGCGGATCGATAGGCGCTCGGGAACAGGGGGCCCGAGCTGGAGACAGAGAGGTCCGGACCGTCCGCTTGGGGTCCGGACCGTCCGAACCGTGAAGATCACACGGGAAAGAGGCAGGAGGCGTTTCAGACAGGTTCGGGCCGCCGGAGCGTAATACCCTACTCCTGTGTTTTGGACTATGAGAGAGAGATGAATGTGGTATTGTGGTTACAAGGTGTATCTAGCTCACGGCCGGAGCCGGGGAAGAAGAACAGTGGTTAGAGAGTGAGCTCGGGGGTGCAGAGCAGAGAGTTAGAAGACGGGGAAGCTCCTGTGTTTCCCCCCCCCCCCCCCCCTCCTCGGTGGCTTGGATCCTCCTTTATAGAGTCAGGGGAGTCCACAGTGCCCCGTATAGAGAGAGAGGTTGCTATGTCTTGTTGCACGCTCGTGGCCGCCTGCTGCACCGCGCCGGAGAGACGTCCAGTCGCCCACGCCCGCTCGCTGAGCCGTGCGGGAGGCACGCCGAGTCGCCCGGTCGCTCGCTGCGGGCGGCTGGTCTGGTCGGCCCCTTGCTGGGCGGCTGTGTACGGCTACAGCAGCGCACCCTGTTGAGAAGTGAGAGTGCACGTCGCTGTGTCTCGGACTGTGCAGGGAGCAGGCCCACGGGGGGCCGTCTTGAGAATCCACGCGCGTCCCACCGGGTGGCGGGGCGCGGCACGCCCCGTCGCCTGTCACCCGGGTCTGGGGGCGGCGCCCCCGGGCACGGGGAGGCGCTCCCCGGGGCCGGGGCGACGCATCCGGGCGTGGGGGGGCGCGCCCTGGGCCCGGACACCGTGCGGGAGACACGGCCGGCACGGGGAGGCGCGTCCGCGGCCGGGGGCAACGCATCATGGGACCGGGAGGCGCGCCCGGGCCCCGGACACCGTGCGAGAGACACGGTCGCAGCCGGTCGTTAGTCGAACAGGACGTGGCCCCGGGGAACTGACGTGGCCGAAGACCCACGCGTCCCTGGCGACTGTGGATACCCCCAGTCCCGTTTCGCCGACAACAACCATTTCCCCAGAAGAGCTAGATTCATTATTACCAAATCCAAGACCCCCAGCCCTCCCTGGTCTTTAGGCCTGCAAATCACCGACCATTGCACCAGATGGTATTTCCTTATCCCCTAATCTTCTTGCCATAGGAATCTAGTTCTGAAAAAATCAATTCTTTTCCTAACTCCTTTTGGAATTTGGTAAAAAGACAACATATATATAGGAATACTGCTAAGACTGGAATTTAAAAGAGTTAATCTTCCACCTATGCTCAATAACTTCCCTTGCCAACAGTTCAATCTTTGCTCTATTTTATCTTCTATCCCTTTCCAATCCTTATTCAAAATTCTTTTTTCATTCACAGGGATACCCAGATATTTCATTGGTAGTTCACCTTTTCTACAAGTTAAAATGCGACTAAAGATCTTTTCTCTTTCTTCGGATAAACCTATTCCATATATCTCACTTTTGTGAAAATTAATTTTCAGTCCTGATATTTGTTCAAACAAACATAGAATAAACTTTAAGTTTTTTGCATTTTCCACAGAATTTCCAATCAAGAAAATTGTATCGTCTGCATATTGTAAAATAGCTAAGCCATCCTCTATTATGTCTGAACCCAAACCCTGTATTAGGCCTTGTTCTTTGGCCCTTTCTATCAGAATAGCAAGAGCATCAGCTGCCAAATCAAACAACAGGGGGACAGAGGATCTCCCTGTCTCAAACCAGAATGAGTATTAAAATAAGGCCCATATTGATCATTAACTTTTACACAAACTTTACCTCCCCTCATTGTACTCAAAATCCAATCATTCCATTTATTTGGGAACCCTTTTGCTTGGAGCATTTGTAACACGAATGGCCATTTGATTTTGTCATAGGCCTTTTCAAAGTCAACTTTAAACAGTATTCCATCCTGTTTTTTTGTAATGCATAGAATTAAGTATTTCATGAATTGCCACTATTCCTTCCATGATAGATCTCTGTTTCAAGAAAGCTGTTTGATTTTTTTGATATTAAGTAATTTATCACTGCTGTCAACCTGTTCATCAAAACTTTTGTTATTATCTTGAAACTTACATTGAGAAGGCATATTGGTCTGAATTTCTGAATCTGAATCGCCTCCTTACAGTTTGGTACAAGTGTTATCATGCCAAAATTTAATCTTCTTACATCTAACTTCCCTTGCTGAAAATCACCCATTAATGCTTTTAAATCATTCTTAATCAGCTCCCAGAATCTTTTATAAAACTCTACCGGTATTCCATCAGGACCTGGAGCTTTGTTATTTTCCATTTCAAAGACTGCCCTTTTCAATTCCTCCAAACTGAATGGTTCAATCAATTTTTCTTTATCCTCTTCCCTTAGTTGTGACATTTCCAGCTCCAATTTAATAGAAGATTGATCAGAATGTCCAAACAATTTCTTATAAAATTCTGTGATATATTGTGTCAATTCCTCCCGTCCTTCAATTCTCCCTTCTTCTTGCTCTAGATAGCTTATTATGCTTTTCCTCCTCCTTCCATTAGCTTTAGCATGAAAATATCTAGTATTATTATCTCCTTGCAGCATTTCTTTTTCTTTACTCCTTTGGAACCATTTAATCTCTTCCTCCCTAATTACTTTTTTGAGTTGATTTTCCAGCTTCCTTCTTATCCCTCTTTACACTACTGACATACCTTGTACTTCACACCATTTATCAATTTTATCCATTTCCTCCAATATTTCCTGTTTTTCTTTTCTATATTTTCCTTCCCAATTCATATTCGAACCTGTCAAGGGCGTTGAACCCTCGGATAGCTGGACCTCGGCTACGTAGTTCGTAGCCGCGATCCGTGGCTTAGGGCGAGGTTTTACCCCTCTGCTCCTAGCTTCGGTTGAGAGAGAGAGATTAGATGGCAAATATCTTTCTTAGTTCCTCCCCCTGTCTGGTTACAAGAATATATATATATGGCCTAAGGCCCAAACCGACTAGAGCAACATGCTCCTAAAATTAGGGAATAGAAATAGGTAACTAATCCTATCTTTCCTTCTAGCCACCGGTGGCTGGCTCGGCTTGGGCCGTCTTCGCGCATTCTGCGTGCTCAGCAGCACGCCGCACAGCACGGGCACGCCGGCGTCTGGTGTAGGTCCGGCCCCACATGACAGAACCCTTCAATTTTTTCCGTATATTTCTCATATTTTGTTGCCAGCTCTCAATACTGCTTTCTGATTCTCTGTTTGGTTTCCAAGTTCTATGTATAATCTCATCAAGATCCTCCCTTAAAAGCCAACTCAACTCAAACTTAAACATTGATGATTTTTTTGGTTTCACTCCAGATTCTATTAACAAAGGAACATGATCTGATAAAACTCTCTCTAAAGCTACCACCTTAGTGAGGGGGAATCTCTCTTCCCATTCTATATTTACAAAGAACCTGTCCAATTTTTCATAAGTGGGATTCATGATTATTACACCAGGTATACTTCCTGCCACTCATATTAATCTCTCATAAATTTGCTTGTTCAATTATAGCATTAAAAAGAAAGCTCCATTTATCACATCCACCTTGTTTATTTTCTCACTTTCTTTCCTAATTATATTAAAATCACCCCCCATTAACAGTGGAGTATGTTGTTTGTAGCAAGTTTGAGCCAACTCCAGAAGAAATTCCTTCTTTCTTTCTTTTTGTGCAGCACCATATACAATTATCAAATTCCAATCCATTCTATCATCTTTGTTTTGAAGCAATGTTCTGACATAGAAATCCCCTAATTCTGTTTCTTTAACTGTAAAGCAATCCTCCCTTAACCCCAATAAAATCCCACCAGATCTTCCTTTTGCAGGCAACCAAACCCATTTGAATCTTCCACTCCCCAAATTTTCCAATGTATTGACAGGAAATCCCTGTTTGACTGTTTCTATTATTCCCACAAAGTCCAGCTTTTTCTCCTGAATTATATCTTTCACATGCTTATATTTTTCTTGACTTTCCATACCTCTAATATTCCAAATAATCCCTTTCATTCTTTACACTTCTTTTTGACTTTATTTAAACCATTCCCTCTACCTTTTTTTTGAGTTACCTTGCAAATCACAAGGTTTCCATTAACTTTTTTCCTTTTTTCTGCAGACTGGGATTGTATTTTAAAGAGAATTTCCTCTGCTTTGTCCATTTCAGGATCGTTATCTTCTTCAGAAATTAAATCATCCATTAAATCACCCAAATCAGGTGTCCTAGGGTTTGATTTATCCTCTCCCTTACTTGTTTTATCACTTTTAAGGTTCTCTTTTTTAAACAAATGAATTCTGGCTTCTTCTAATGATTTCAAAATATTGATGTTTTCATCTACAATATCCATACTGCATCCTAAATTTACACCCAAAAGTGAAGACATTTTAAATAAGGACATATTTGTTTCCTCTATGAAAGAAGGGATTAGATCATCACCTTTTTTGTTGATGAATGCATTCTGTGCTTCCTTTCTTCCAATTGCCATCTCCATTAGCTTTTTGTCTTCCTTTTCTTTTAATCTAGGGCAGTGCCTCAGTCTCTGGCAATTTAACACCACAGGCAATAGCAAAGCTATTGATAGACTCCTGAGAATCCAAAAAATCTTCACTTCCTTCTAATTGAACTTTCCCATCCTCTTCATCACAATATTCCTCCTCTCCACCCATTCCTAGATCTTCCTGGTCCTTTTCTTTATTTTCTACCACTTCTACTATCATGTCAGAGATCTCATTCCTTTTCTCACCCCCATCTTCCTGTTCTCTTATATTACTGATTTGTTCAGGTTGTGTCATTTCCTCCTGTTGTCTCTCTATTATCATCTTCTTCCTTTTTCTGCAATTTTTCAGCAATTTCTCTATCCTTATCAATCTGGATCTGTCTTTCATTTTCTATATCCATCATAACCTGAATCACCTCTTTTCCAGCCCTTCTGTGTGTATGATTACCTCCCTCTTGAGGCACTTCCATTTCTTTAATCAACCCACTTGATTGTCCTTCCTCTCTTGGTCTCTTTGCAGGTAAACCCCTGATCTCCTCTTCTTTTTCTGCATTATGAGTACTGATCTGCCTCTTATTATGTTCCTTTCCAACAAACCAGCCAACTTCAATTAGCTCCTCCAGTATATATGTCACCTCATACATTAGCAGATTTGGGGTCATCAGAATTAATGTGATTGGCAGCATGCTAGGATTCATAATCCCTATCTTAATTCTAACTTTATCCTCAACCCTCACTGTTTCCATATCTCCCTCTTGAACAGGGCCCAAACATGATCCTACTTCATATATGGCCAAATAATTCTTCATTTCCTCAGGTAATCCTTTCACTTCCATCCACACGACATGCAATTTCCCAGAAGCATTATCTTCCTGTGACTAAGCATGCACCTCAATCTTGACTCCAGTGCCCTTAAGTGTAAACTCATCAAAATCAGCTAACTCCCCCAATCTTTGTCTATTAGGAAACCTCATCTGGAATGTTCCATTAGGTAGTGCCTTGGCTTTCCAAATCCAGTTCCATCTAAATTGCTGCCTAAAGCCTTCCTCCACTTGTTGTGCTGTTAATTCTCCTCCTTGTTTTAGAGATATCACCCCCAGTGGATTAGCATGGTCCTTTGTGGCAACTGCTCGGGCATTTTGAATGATTATACATCCAAGCCCATTTGCAGGAAATCCCACAAATTTGGCCCCAGGCTTTTGTTTCTCATAGTAACAATCCACTGTTTTGTGATTCCCTTTTCCACATATGACACGATAAACAGGCACTTTACAGTCTCTAGCCAAATGACCACTTGTTTTGCACCTAACACAGAAGAAATTCTGAAGATCTCCAGATTCACTAACCTTTTGATTTTCCCCATCCTGAGAAGACTCCTTAGATGTGTGATCCCCTTTCTCCATTCCTTCTGGATCTGCACTTTCCACAGATGAATCAGCCCCCATCTTCTTCACTGGCCTGTATACCAGAGTAGCCCTCCCTTTATCTGAAGAACTGCTTCCTTCCATTGCCTTCATGGATGCAACTTTTGACTGATTTCCTGTGCCTAGAAGCTGCTCTGATGTTACTTGATGTCGCTGATCTCCCACATCGCCACCTCCATGTTGATTTGGAGGGGGAGCAGGCACCTTCTCTTGAGCTTGATGCCAACCTCAATTGGCATCTCCTCTTCTCCACTGACCTCCACCCATGTAGGGTGGTCTGTGCGGAAATCCTCGGTGCCCCCCAACGCCCACGATCTGCCATGCGCACAGTGGAGGGCGACCTAACCGCCTGCGCAAAGCTTCTCGAATCACCCGACGTTGTTCCTTTCCTCCGTCGATTCCCAACTCTAATCCCCTCCCGCGGCCACACCTCCTTGCCCCTCGATCCCGTTGGAACACTCCTCCACCCACCTCCAAACCCTAGTTTTTCATACTTCTGTGGAAGCCTCAGGTGTCGAAACAAAGCAGCGAAGTGTGTTAATCAGTCGCTTGGATCTAGGGCAAGGCGAGAAGAGACTGCAGGATCGGCATGAGAGTGGGGGTAGAAGGGTAAAACCACTCCTAGAATGTCGCCACCGTCTCCCTTGTTGGGCCAGCCCAATTGTTGGGGCCTCCAACCTCCATTGTTAGGGCCGTAAAGCTGCGAGCTCGCAATCGCCCCTGTCGACGCCTCCGAGACGACGACTCCATCCCTTGGCACCCCTCCAATCCACCAACCTAAGCTAGCTAGCAATCCGAGTGAGATTGTAATTGTTCAGTAATGGTGAGTGACTTAGTGTTGGACACTGCAACCTGAACGACAACTGAACAGCTCGCCATGGCCAATCACTAAACAGTGAAAACACCGTTCCATATTCAACTGAATAGTAAATAGTGTGCACAAAAGTTTGTCGGCATTGCAGTCAGATACAATTGTGTTCTATCTTTTCTTTAGCTTTGTTTCATTGTTTCACTAATGGTTATATACTTATCTTAAGTACAGATTGTATTAAGACTTGAGAGGCAATCTGTCTTGGTTTTACATGGTTAAGAGTGTAGAATCTTGTTGCATGGCTTTATTTTTATGAAAAATTTATGAGAAATCAACATGCTAAGCTGTTCTTACTGCTGCAAAAGAATTGGTTAATGCTTTACTTCTTATAAATATAAATACATACTCTGCACAATTTCATCTGCAGCAAAAAGCTCTTGATGCAGCCATGAATGACATAAACAGCTCCTTTGGAAAAGGCAGTGTTACAAGATTAGGAAGTGCGGGTGGTGCTTTTGTGTATGTTTCTAATTTTTTTGGTTCCTTCAATCAAAATTCTTGTATAAATTTCACCTATGCAAGCCATACTGATCGTTACTTTGTCTATCCAGTGAGACATTTCCAAGTGGCTGTTTGACACTAGATTTTGCCCTTGGTGGTGGCCTTCCAAAAGGAAGAGTAGTAGAGGTAACTTCGTTTTATACTTCCTTCCATCAATTGGCAAGGGGTTCATATATGCTTCGATTGTGAAACCTTTAGGTCATAATCTGCACAGATTTCTGCAAGTTGACAACAACATAATTGCTTTTTAGATGACTTAATATTCAATAACTTGCAGGTGTATGGTCCAGAAAGCAGTGGAAAGACTACTTTAGCGCTGCATGCCATTGCTGAAGTACAGGTTAGTGTTTTCTTACAGTTTGATAATATTCTATATTACCTTTATGGAATATCCTGTGTACACTTAACAACTGTAAACTACTTGCAACATCTTATATGCAGAAACTGGGTGGAAATGCCATGCTTGTGGATGCAGAACATGCTTTTGATCCAGCTTATTCTAAAGCACTTGGTGTAGATATTGAAAATTTGATTGTCTGCCAGCCAGATAATGGAGAGATGGCACTAGAAAGTAATACATCTTGCACTTGAGGGCTCGGTTCATTTTTTTTATTTCAAAAGTTGGAAATACTATGTTATTTCAATCACCAATGAGTTTTGAAGGCATACATAGGTTGATAAATAAGCTCAGCCTCCAGTTGATAAAATGTGCATCCTCTGTCTGGAGGAGCATAATATATTGGAAAAGCATGTGCTATTAAATTATGTTCATAAGTAGATTCTGGTTCTGTGTTCTCCATATTAGAATCTTTACGGCGAAATTATATTAGATTTTGTCAGAACTCGTTATATTGGGTTATTTATGAACCATATTTAGGCGGATGAAATTAAAAAAATAGAAAGGTAATGACAATTACATCTTTTGCAAGATATTCTTTTTGCATTATTTATTGGCAGTAGAATCACTATGAGCCCTTGTTGTCATTAGCATTGCACTAATTTCATTGTTTTCTATCAGTTGCGGACCGCATGTGCAGATCTGGAGCAATAGATCTCATCTGTATTGATTCAGTATCAGCTCTCACTCCACGTGCAGAAATCGAAGTATGGCTTTGTTTCGTTTTTTTTTTGTGACTCTATTGAAAATACTGCATCAGAAGCATGAGTACTCTTTTTGTTAGGGTGAGATAGGGATGCAGCAGATGGGTTTACAAGCACGTCTGATGAGTCAAGCATTGAGAAAGATGTCAGGCAATGCCTCTAAGGCTGGTTGTACTCTTATGTTCTTGAATCAAATAAGATACAAGGTTTGCTACATTAGCTTTATGCTGACTTTTCATACCCATCTTATTCCGTTGGTTGATGGATCTCATTTGTCCTAGATCGGAGTATTCTATGGTAACCCTGAAGTCACTAGTGGAGGGATAGCTTTGAAATTCTTCGCATCAGTTCGCCTAGAGATTCGGCCCATTGGCAAGATAAAATCTGTAAGATCAAAGAAGTAAATTTAAACCTTTCCTAAAGGTTTGAGTTGAGAATATTTCTTTTCTTTTGCTAAGGCTAAGGGAGATGAAGATGTTGGTGTGAAGGTTCGTGTTAGAGTGCAGAAGAGTAAAGTATGTCTATAAAATATCCAGATCTTACTTTCTGTAATGCTAAACACTTTCTACAGTCTGCATAAATATCTTGTTCTTGCAAGGTCTCCAGACCCTACAAGCAAGCTGAATTTGAAATCATCTTTGGGGAGGGCGTTAGTAAACTGGTCAGTGCACGAAGTTTTCAGCTTTTATCATCAGATCTTGCTGTGTGTGTGTGTGTGTGTGTGTATATATATATATATATATATATATATATATATGCTAAATATGGCTTTTCACACAGGGATGTGTTCTTGATTGTGCTGAGCTGATGGAAGTCGTTGCAAAGAAGGGTTCATGGTATAGCTACAAAGATATGAGGTATGCCAGGAGCTTTATAAGAGTAAATTATCACTTGTGACTAACCAGCGATTTTGTTGCCATTTGCAAATGATCCTCTGTGCCATTTCCATGCGAATTTCATGTGTTTGGGCTGGCTCTGGGAGACCATCCGAAATTCATCCACGTTCCACCATATGGTTACCTTGGTCCTTGCATAATTCATGTTTGTTTTTTTTGTGGGAAAAAGTCCAACCCCCCTCGAACTATTCATTGGATCCCTTAGCTCCCTAAATTATTTTTTAGCTCATTTTACAAACCCCCCCCCCCCCCCCCCCTAAACTGTTGAAAATGGTTCACTTCACTCCTTAATAACATTTCTTCTTTTTGTTTCTCTTTATACAAGTCGTTTTTTAAGCTGAAGTTTTTTAGATCCATAGATGACACCATTATCAAAGTTCATAAATATTTTCAAGTTTTCTTATGATTGTTTGCTTGAACTTTAAAATCTCGATGTTTAAATCAGTCTTAGGTGTTTTCGACCTATGTTACCAGTGATAAATATTCTAAAAAATATTGAGACGTAAGTTGTAATGCATCTAACATCATACCAAATTTCAATACAAAATACGACTTATATAGAGAGAATAAAAAAGAGAGATATCGTCAGGGAGTAAAGTAGACCGTTTTTAATAGTTTGAGATGTAAAATGAGCCGAAAAAGAGTTTAGGAGGTTAAGTTCTCCATATTAGTTGTAAGCATGTACTCCCTCCGTCTCAGAATATAAGCACCTCTAGAGTTTTTCATGAGAATTAAGGAGGTGAAATTAAATGGGGGATGGTTGTGATTGATTAAGATGAGGAAGTAGGTGAAGAAATTAAATGAGAGATGGTTGTGATTAGTTGACATGAGGGAGTAGATGGAGAAGTAGCTATATTTTGGCACAGAATTTGAACACTAGAAGTAGCTATATTTTGAGACGGAGGAAGTAGCTTTCATGGGTGTTACTTTTTTGTCTGAATTTTGTGTGCAGATTGGGTCAAGGCAGAGAAAAGGCACTGCAGTATCTCCGCGAGAGCCCTTCCATCTGTGATGAGATAGAAAAGGTTCGCTTGATTATACCTGTGCTGTTCTTTGTTTTACTTGTGTGGACATGAATTTGATACATCCAACAAATATTGAACTCATCAATTGTCACTGCTTTAGATCTCTGAAGTTGCGAGGTTTTTAGTTATATTGTTCATGTTGCAATCATTTGTAAACATTCATACCATCATATATATGCTGTAGACCACCCAACACTTGGATAGCACTTGATAGGTTGATTAGTATGAGTGTAGGGCTTCTTTCCTTGACGCAGATAATCAGGTAAAAAAGGGATACTGTTTCTCTTCATGCAAAAGAGATCGTTTAATAAAAAGTTACTTTTTAGAGTACTTGTGTCAGTTGAGTGAGTACTTGCATCTGTATTCTCAATTAATGAAGCTTGACACACCTGCAGGCTGTTCGGGCCATGATACCAGAAGGAACAAGACATATGAGCCTGCTAGCTTTCGGGCAACCATCATTAACCGAAGAGGGACAAGTATATGATGAGTGATGGATGATGCGTCTAGTTTTGAAGACGAACAGCTGCTAAAGTGCTGTGCCATCTAACACCACTATTCCCAGCTTTTCCAAGACTATTAGTGGCTCTTTCTTAAACTACAAGCATTCCATTCTTGGTGAGGGGTAGGAATTCCTGGGGTGTTTGGTTTCTGAGCAACCATTTGCTGCGACAGCATTGTAGTACCATATGTACCGTTGTTGATGCGCAATTGGTGTAAGGATAAGGCCACTGGTATTCTCAATCAATGAAGCTGGAATTTCTGTCGGCTTGTTCAACCCTAAACACCCTGTTCAACCATTTGGAAGTAGTCAGAATGATATTTGCTTGCAATTTTTGCTCAATATCATGGATATCTAAAGAATGCGTCCGCTAATTCCTTCGTTTCAGATTACTTATCATTCTAGCATTTAAATTTTTTTATCAAAATAATTGTCATTCTCATGATTAAAAGCATTTTATTTCAAAGTATTTTTAGAGATGACCTTCTATTTCTACCCTTTATCAATGCAACCATGCACAATTGTTCATCAGAGTTAATGCTACTTCGAGAAATGATTGGGATGTAGTTAATGAGGGTAACAACACCTTCTTGGTTGGTGTGAAATTTTATAGAATGACAAGTAATCTAAAACTGAGAGAATATCTAAAATTAACTCCGGACAGTAAGGCCAATGGGTTGGTAAGCACTAAACACAGAAATTAGCATATCGATTGCATCAAATGCCTTTTTTTTTGTAGAAAATTTGGGTTCAATTATGTTACTTAAATCTTGTTCTTTTCCTAGAACACTCTACTGGCACATACTGAGACAAACTATGTTGAGTAAAACAGATTTACATATAGAATTATAGATGCACTATATATTTTTCAGTAGCTCAGATGCGGCGAAGGGATGCCAATCTCCTCTCCAGGTCGTCAACTTCAGCAGAGGATTCAGGTTCCACGTTATTTCTGGGGGGAGCAGCAGTTCTGCAGGCACAACATTTGCATCAGGAAAACTAGCACAAATAAAACGGTGCAGAACAGAGACTAATTCATTTGCTTGATGACTGAACAGAAACTGTATATACCGTGCTTGGTTGCTCTCAACTTTCCTGTTACTCGCCCCAATACGACCTTTAGGAGCTGAAGACAACTGCATTTTCATGAGATCATTGGAATCAGCATTTAGAATTAAGATCCACCACCTGTATCATGCCTAACATGAAGCATATTGAGGAATAAATTACCTGAGAAGCCACATCAACACCAATCTCATCAAGAACCTGTATTTGGGGGGGAACAGAGGGGTGTATCATATGAGCAAGTGAACCAAGGAAAAAATTATGGCGCATAATTTCCAGCCACATTTAATAAACTCTTTAGCAAGTAGCAATTGATATCCAAAGCAATGCTTTACCTGGTTTGTAAGTTCTTCTGTTTCCTCTTCTGCCTCGTCCTTATCAAGTGTTTCATCTATAGCGTCGGACATCATTTCAAGCTGCATGGAAAAATAGGATTTATCTTTCTATTTTCCAGAGTAGCCAAGACAAGTGATACTAATTAGTGCATGGATGAGGACAGCTAGAATACATCTTTTGTGTATTCCAGATCTTGGCAATCTTCCAAAAGATTAACCGCTCACGATCATATATTGTTAGTTAGCCCTTTGAGCCAGTTGGCACTATTCTAGATAAAATAAAAGGTTAGCTTATCACATAGGTTGTTAAGACGTTGTACTAGGCTACTAGCATTAAAATAGCTAATAATTATAAGATGTCTCATCCAAAGAAAGAGTGCAGATCCTTTGAAGTCTACAATGACTACATTAGCTATTATGAATTGTCTCGCAAAACAAGTTAGTGCCACCTCTATCAAATGGTTTCGTATATTGTGCTAAGTTGCATATCTGCCCTGATCTTGTCTATGTTTATCAGTGTAAAGCAATTATTTAAGCAAAAAAGATGCATGCAATAACATGGCAGAACATTTCCACTTTACACTTTTAAAAAAGCCAGCATGTCCTAAATGTTCTTACCGTCATGTCCAACTGAGTTGATTGCTTCTGGAATTCTCTCATGACTTTGATCTGTTTTGCTGGTTCCATTTGCTGGAATACAAACAATTAAAAAAAGAAACTGTCTTAGGGTACAATCCAAAAAAGGTTAACAAGAAAAAATGATTAAGAGATTAGATAACGTGTTTAACAACAGCCAACCATGGCTGTCATTCGCCACACCTTATTCATTGCTGCCATTGCTTTGCTTGCACCTTTCATTCCAGCAGATATTGAAGTGCCAGCATACAATGCCTGGATAAATGAGAGAAGTTTTGGTAGTAAATGACTAAGTGTGTTTGCCAACGGCCAAACATGCGGTTTCATAAAACAAAAATGAAAACTAGACATGCCTGTGTATGAGTAGCAACTCCACGTATCTGTGCCCGTGTCCCTTGCAAATTGACAATTTGTTGCCTAAGCCTCACAAGTTGCCGAGCTAGGATTTTTGTCGCCGCCTAGAGAAACCCAGATCATTTATCATAAGATATCAGGAAGAGCAAGATTGGAATTTAGGGATCTGCCACAAAATCCTAAAAGACTTGCCTCATTTCCTGTCTTAGCAGTTTTCTTAATCTCTGCAACCAGCTTCTTCTCCTGAAATGGTACAAGTATGACATTACCAAATCAAATAATACATTTTGCACAAGTTACTGCAGATGGTATGTGAAAATAAAAAAAAGTTCCAAAACGGTGTTGATCTATCATGCTTTTTCTGATCCAGGCTGAGGTGTAATCCACCCCAAGAGCATGAAAGCAAGGCAGCATAAAAACTGAGGACATAGCAAAAGCCACTACGAATGCAAGCAATTGAGTTTCCAAAGCTCTCAAAAAAATACAATGTTATTGCATTCCTGACCCCTGATACTATGTATCAGTTCCACGACATAAGCATCACAATGTAATATCCATCTATCGGACACCAGAAGAATGATGATGATTATAGAATAATACTGACTACCCTAACATAAACATGCCTGAACTGTTAATTTTTTTCACACACACCGACAGTGCTGCCTAATGTTGCCTACTCAGTAGTCAATCTAGAAATGGATTAAAACAACCAAGAAAAATTGCAAAATATGGCCAAAGTTTGTCACATTGTCTTTTTTGAACGAATCATATAAAGGAGCAAGAGAACTGCATACCTCCATTTGAAGGGAGCCAATCTCTCTCTCAACTCCTAGAAATAATGAAAAAAAGAGAGTCAGAAATTAGCTCATTGCCAACTCCATTATTCCATTTCCTTTATTTTCGACTAGCTGTTGTAATCTTATTCTGTGCACCTCGGTCGCAATGTAAGTTATGAATTGTCCACTACTAAACCAATCACCCCCATTCCTGAACTTACAATGTTTTGCATCGATATAGCACAGGCTACCTTGTTTCAGAGGAGAACCAAGTACAGAAAGCACCTAATGTGAGTGGTGAGAACAACAGAAAGAAAAGGAGATGAAAATTTTTCCTCACCCCGTGTAGCGACTGCCATCTCCCTCTTGCTGGTCCTGAGAGCCTCTGCAAGTGACATGAACATCACCATCAGTTAACCACACCACCAAAGACTAAACCCCCCAATCTTTTTAATTCACAAGTTTCCACAATAATCCTGGGAGATTACCCCTTCAACACCCTCCCCAAAACAAAGATTACAGATTTCTCCTTCCCCCAACGAAATGCACATCGCACTAGTCACCCTAAAACCCTACCCACCAACGGTACCCGCAAGAAACCCCTCTCTCCAGACCAAGAAAGCCAAAATCCAGCAAAGATCTCGCTTTTGGACCGCAGGGACAACCTGATCATCGCAACCCAGCCGCAGATCGGACCAAATCGACGCTAGGGTAGAACCCCCGAGAAATCCCATCCACGCAACCCCACCAACCAAAGACCAAGAAAAGAAGAACAAATCCAAGAACTGGAACCGCAACCGCACCTTTGGGGTCGACCTTCTTCTTGAAGATGTTCATGGCTGCTGCTGGATCGCTCTCTCTGGACGAATCTATCGCAACGGAAACCAATCCCTCTCTCTGGATTTTTCTCCCTTGCAGATTTGGGGGCAGAGAGAGGCGTGAGCAGCGTGGAGAGAGAGAGGACGGCGCCGCGCGAGCCCAACGGGAAATGTGGTCGCTGGGCTTTTGGGCTTTACGAGTAGCCGTTGCAACCTTAAACAAAAACACATTTTTGCTACGCGCACACGGAATCCAGTCCGCGCGTCACAGACTGATGGGGCCGACGGAGGAATGGGGTCCATGCGTCAGTGTGAAATGATTGAGTAGTGGCGACATGCAGCAGCAGGGGAGGGGGAGCGCCTTGGAATTGGGCGAACGACCCACTTCTCCCTGTTTGCTTATCTCTCTCTGTTTTTTTTATTCTTTTTCTTTTTCGCTGTTGCTCTTCTTTTTCTCTGCCGATTTTATTTTTGTTCTGAGCACATGCATCTCTGAAATTCCAAATCTGAGCACACAAAACACACATTTAAGTGAATAGGCAAGATTTCTGCGTACATGTCTAACAAACTTATGGGCCCCTCAGTTGAGTATGTTTAGGTATGGCCCAACAAAAAAAATGCACCATTACATGGAGGCAAACAAAATAGGGCAACCTGTTATCTTATTGTCAACCTCGAATTTTCCTCCTCTCCACTGCACTGTCCTTTATCCTAATTCCAATAAAAATATTGCTTGACTTCAGTTGTTGGCTTTTATTTTAGAAATTGGAGCGGTGAGATTTCTCCATAGTTCAAATCTAATTCATCTGGTAAGATCATAAAAATCATAGTTTATGCTAATAGTATTTATTTGTTTTGCATAGAATTGACTGGCCACGTGGGTGGTATGTTTGGTTACAAATAGAATTCCTAACATGGCGTGCTTAGATTTGGAATTTTAGAGCTGCATGTGCTCTGATGAAAAAAAATCGAATTTCTCTAAGTTAGTTCCCTTCCTTACTATGGCAACCGATTTCCTGGCGTTTGTATGCTAGATTATTTTTTCTGAGTCAAGAATGAAGGTTATTTAATCTTTTGCAAGCGAAATTATTTACTTTACCTTAGAAAGGAGCTTAATTCATTTCCTTCTCCTTTTATTTGGAAGCTTATTACATTAGGGGAAATTATCTCTTGCCACATGGCATTTTGCAATATTTTTAAGGACTTTGCATATTTGTGGCATATGGAAATTAAAGCATGCTTACATCTTCAATTCCATATTCCACATGATAAATCTCAAGTTAACAAGTAACAATTCTACTAGGCAATAAGACAAGCCACATAAGCTCACGAACCAAACAAGCGGCTTATGAGCTACCTCGTTTCGTAAACAAGCCAGGAAGGAGGCTTGAGCTTGGCACATTTAGCTCTCAGGCCAAGTTGAGCCAAGCCATGCGAGCCTGAGCCAAGCCCAAACCAAGCTCACGAGCCTGAGCTTTTTATCCATCTCTACTTATGCAAAAGGTAACCTCTTCACAAGCTTCAAGAAAGAGGAAAGAAAATAACCACTAGATTGATGGCAAATGGATAAAATAAGATTATTGTAGTGTATTGGGGCATGTGTGCTAGAGCTAATATGTTGTATGTGCTACCTCATAATTAAAGAACAGATAATATAGATAAAATTAGAGGTATCAATCACCTCTATTATTAAACTTGCTCTAAGGCACCGTTTAATTTAGCTTGTCGCTAGGCTACTAACTTGTTTTTTAGCACGTTTTCCAAACTATTAAAGGGTTTTTTTGTAAAAAAAACTTTCTATACATAAGTTTCTTTAAAAATCAAACAAATATTTTTTTCAAGTTTGTAATAGTTAATACTTAATTAATCATGTATTAATGAATCATCTCGTCTTGAGCGTGAAAGATCACCTTAGTCCATAAGCAGATTTAAATGATGCCTAAAATTGTAGCTTAGAATATCTCCAGAAGCCTCTCCAAATCTTGCTTTCCATTTGCTCATTTGGCTAGCTAGCACATTACATCAAGAGTCTCAAACCATGAATTATTATCTTGGCCTAGACAACTTTTACCTCTCTTTTCCCTCTCCTTTGCCGCCTTCTTTCCACCAGGTCTTTTCAAAGAATCAGCCAATTGATTAGTCTCCATTGCATCATCATTTAGGCAACATGAGTCAACACTTGTAGGAGTAGGTGATTCTTCTCTTGCATTTGAGGAAATGTTCTGCACCTTCTTCTTAAATGGCAATGATTTTTTGGAAGTCAAAAGTTGATTCCATTTTGGCGCGTGCTCCAAAAGAGACCAACAATGCATGAATCCAAATAGTCTCTTCTCTTTTCCTTTGAATACATCACAAGCTTCAACATGCTGTCATCAAAACAATAGTTACTCATTAATTCCTGATATTGTATTAATTTAACAAGCAACAAAATTCACAATAACATAATTAAATAAACCTTGTCTCTCTTTGCCATCCCACTCTGTCTCCTATGTTCCATATTAGCTATACATGATACAAACTTGTTGGTACTCCTTTGTATATCACTCCAACGATACATGAGAGAATTATGATTGTAATCCGATTCGAATGTTTTATGTTTATGGAAGTAAGAATGAATTCTCATCCAATAAGTCATGCATTGTTGTTCATTACTTTGGGTTGCATCCATACTAGTATTAAGCTAAGCAGAGACCAACATATTGTCCTCCTCATTTGAGAAATTTTTAAATCTTTTTTAACGTTTTCACAGAGATACGAGGTCCTTCAATTACCTCTTGATGCTCATCAGCTACAGAAGCCTCCTGAAATATGTGAGATTGTTCACTTCCATTCCATTCATTGCCATCACCCAATATGTCACTCAAAAATTCACCATCCATACTTCCTATAAAACAGTTTCACCACACCTAATTCACCACATTGTGCAATGCAATACAAACCAACAAATTCAGAGAAGAATTAGAATTGATTTACCTCACTGTTTGCCGAGGAGCCAGGGAGGTTGGGGGACGCGTGGAGCCAGGTTGCAACGCTACACAAGAATCAATGGCAGTTTTACTTTTCTGAATCATCATCCTCAATCCATGAATACAGCAAACAGCAACAAGATGTGACCATTTCTGCACTAACTTGATGTGAACACAGTAAACAACAAGTCAAGCTATACTGCTAGGTAGGTATAGTCTGTTTAGTGTTGTACAAACATGGCTAGGAGAAAACATGATGCCACTTAGGGCTAAAAATGGTTAGTAAAATTTTTAAACCGACCGACATCGTTTTTTGGATTTTATCAACCGTTTTCCGTTTTTTTGGTACCGGTGCGTTTTCCGTTTTCTGTTGATATCGGGGTCTCGGAAATGGTTTCAGTAGTTTACCGACCGTTTCCGAAATTTACCGTATTTATTCGAAAATTTACCGAAGTTTACTGTATTTATTCAGAAATTTACCGATGGAACTGATTCGGTAAAGGGTCTAATATTGTCACATTGTTATCGCTTTTGTATGTTGTCATGTTGAACAATTATTAACATTGCTTTCTATGACGGGTGATTATTATGTGACATCGTTATTATTATGTTTAGTAATTATGTGAGTTACTCTAGACATCACATGTGAGGTAAAGTTATTTTTTATCCGAATTCATGGATGTCCGACCGATATCGATGAATTTCCGACTGAGCAACTCCGTTTTCGATGTTTCCGAATTTTCCAAAGCCGTTTCTATTTTTGACATTACCGTTTCTGATTCCGATTCCGAGTACAAAATATGGAAATAGAAATGATTTAAGGGTTTTTCCGATCATTTCCGGCCGTTTTTAGCCTAATGCCACTGATGTTGTTAGTGTTGTACAAACTACGACTTCACCCCAAAAGTAAGGGCCATGTCCAACATCTGCAAGAATGGAGTGATACTTTGCATGTCAAGCAAAGTAGACCGATATATCAAATCCATGGATGGAGACAAACAAATTCAGACACAGATATCACATCTACCGATGTACAAATCCATGGATGGAGATGTGAAGCACTGAAAGAATCTTCCAATCCCATCTTAATTCCTTCATCCTATCTTAAAAAATATCCTTAATTCCTCACCCAAAAAATCACGGTGAAAGAATATACCTGTCAGAAGAGAAGAGGAGGCCTCCCCCGGCGGCAGGAGGTAAGCACATGGCGGGCCAGCTGGCGGCAAGCGCGGCACCACACAGCTGGCAGCGCGCGTGGTTGGCTCTCGGTGGGCCAGCGGTAGGCGAGGGGGCGTGCAGGCAAGGAGGTGGCAGTTCAAGAGGCCCGCAGCTGCAGAGAATCAGCCGATCGGGTAGTGTTTCTCACATGGGTCCCACAAATAGCTAGTGATTTTGGCTGGCCAAATTTGGCCAGCCAGATGGCTTTGCAAGCCAGATGGCAAGCCTTTTAGAGGCCCTTTTTTCTATAAAATTATCAGATTTTGGTTTGGCAAGTCAGATGAAAAGTCTTTTGAAGTTGTTGAAGTTGCTCTAATGTTGCTCTTGGTGAACTAGCTTCCAGGAAAAAAAAAGGAAAAACCTGTAAGTAGGCCTGGTAGTATATAGGCTTGACGGCCCATGGGTCATGGATTGTGCGTACTCACCGCCGTCGTGGCACGTGGCACTAGTTTATGGTGTGGCCGTGTACGTGTGGGCGCCTGCGATCGGCTCTTGTTCTTGGGCTGGTTCATTTTCACATCTCTCGTGGGTTCTTCAATTCGTGAGATAGTTGTGGACTACTGGCCTAGCCGTGACTTGTGTTTCTTTTTCTTTTTTTCCTTTATGTTCTTTTTTATTTGCGAAACATAGAAAAATACGCATATACTTATCACTATAAACATACACACATCTAGCAGTTGAGTATATATCTATCTTATCATAAGAACGTCAAGCAGATTCTCGGGCTGATAACCCCACCACATGGCATGGCGTGATTCCAGGGATGGGTTTCCTCGCATAATTGTTGGATTAGAAATCAACGCAAGTCCTTCTATGTTTCTGACCACACAAAAACCACTTTATTAAGGATCTATTTAAAATAGCTGTAACTCCTAAATTTTAGCTAAGGAGTGACTAGCTCCACTCTATTTTTTGTTGAAGCTGAACCTTTTAATTGAGCTCTAACTTCAAAAAACAAAGATCTATGGAGCTTAAGCCTCCTAATACAATCTCTCCTTTGGCCGTCCGACCGTATTGGAAAGGAAAGGACAGTCAGGCACGAGGTCCGGGAATCAAACAAGCACACAGGATGGATGCTCGTCCTCAGTTTGCCACGCACGCACGCATGAGATCCAAGAGGGACATCATTGTCGCGTGGCGCCGATCGACTCGTTCTCTATCCCCTACGACCACAGCTTGTCTCTCCCGCGCCGTGCGCCGTTTCGTCCGCCATGTACTCGCTCATTTCCAAAATATTTTAAAAAAAACGCCATATACTCGCACATTTCTAAAATATAAAAATTTATAGATTATTTATTAAATACTAAGATGTAACATACCAAAATTTCGAATTACAAAATAAGCTAATAAAAAGCCCTCGAAAGTAAAATCTTATACTTTCTATGCAAAGAAGTAAAATGAGAGGTAGATTTACTAAAGTAAATCTTAAAAAGGAGGAAACACTAAAACTTTTATAGTTAAAATTTTTAATTTATTTAAAGACTTACCTTAGGTCACAATATACAATAATAAAAGAATATGAAGCACATCTTTGCAATTCATAAATCAAATTTCTAAAAATCTTTTGTAGGTCAAATGGGAATGGAAGTAATTTGTCCAAATGGATATAAGAGGTTTTGACTAAATTAAAATACCTTAGGGTTGGTGCATAAAGATTTTAGGAATTAATTTACAAGAAACAAAAAATGTAATATGACTAAATATGTATAGATAAAAGTTTGACATAAAAATATAGAGATAAATAAATTAATTACCATTTCATGTGCAGGATTTTTTTTGAATTGTTTTTGGATCTTAAAGTGCACTTTCATAATAGAGTGCATAAGTATTTGCATAGCCTAAGTAATTTCTAAAAATAATTCGTTTAACCTAAAATCATGGTAAAATTTTTATAAGCACTATACAACCCATTTAGTCTACTATAAATTTTACATGATTTTATCACTTCAATAGCTACCCCAATAAAATCTTCCAAATCAGCAAAACTAGAAGACTAGCCAAAATAAATTGCTTAGCTCTTATTTTCACCAAATAAAAATCATAACTATTCAAGCAGTTCTTTTCAACCAAAATGTGTACCAAGATGAACCCTACAACCAGAAATTTTGGTTTAATTTATCTCCCAAAGAAACCACATAAAATAATAAGGGCAAAACCCTAGGAAATAAATTGGATTGCAGAAAACTGGGTCACTATCCTTACTTTGCAATTTCACCAAAGACAACCCAGACCACTTCTAACCACGAAATTTGGTCAGCAGGTTAAACACATCTTTCTCTACCTCCAATAATTTTCCCATAATTTATGCTCCTCATTAACCTAGTAAAACAGTAATACAAAGATTGCATATTAGACAGCTCACAAGACTTAGTCTCTAGAGAGTTCCTCTCTCTATTTCACTTCCAAGTGGGACCCACAAGACCCTGGCCCACCTGTAAGTCTCTGCAAGTCTTGGGACAGTGCGTTTCACCCAAATTTCTAGCCATCCTTATCCCTTTCACCTAGGACATCACTACATGGACCCACTAGACATAGTTTAAACCTAGCTCATAGTATGTGACAAAATAATCCTCTCACATGGGACCCACTTTGACTACTGTAGAGTTGGAGCCACCTCAACAGGCATTAGCTAACGTGTCCCCTTCTCCTTCCTCTCCCTCTCTCAGCCTACAGAGTCACCTAGACAAGCTCATCTCTAGAAAACTTCGGCCATTTCGCCTCAGACCACGCCAGCCACTCCTCCCTCCCTTCCTCTTCATGTTCCCACCGAGAAAACCGAAGAAGGCCCCTAGGATCGCCGGAGACAGGAGCATTTTCTCTGCCACCGACAGTGTTCGATCGAGCCTGAGCTAACTCCGATGAGCTCCACCCTTCCCCAACTACAGGAACATGATATACATCTCCTAATCATTCTATTTTCGCACTTTATGGCCCTAGGTTTGCTGGTCGGAGCCGCCGTGCCGCTGCCGTGCACCGCCTTTGCTCCGCTAGACCGCTGCAGTGACACCGTCACCATTTCAGCTAATCCAGGACACCGCAAGCCGAGCTATCGCGCCAACATCGTCGCCTCGCCTCTAGGAGCCAGCCAACCGAAGGAATCAAGCTGCAAAGCCATGAAGCTCGAGATCGGCCTCCGTCTTCCCCAACTCCGGCCGAAGACCTCGCCGTTGATTCCGCCATCCCTGGTAGGTTTCAGTTCAATACCTTGCACAAGAAACATCTCTATGGAGCCTCTAACATAGTAGACACTTTGCCTTGGCTGCAGCTCAGCCGAAGCTGCCCATCGCCGTGAAACCGTGAGGATCCGCCACCGCCGAGCCATTCTCTCCGTCGCCGCCACTGTCTAGCCCTCCTCTGCCTTGGGATATTGCATGGTGAGCTTCCTGGAGTCCTCTAATATCCTATGCATGCATCAAAATGGTAGATCCAAGCCCGTAGAGGAACATGCACCGCGACCCCGAACCACTCCGCCACCTGTGCCGCCTTCGCCGTCGATTCCGGTCATCCCCAGCCACGATCCGGTCACCGATAGATGCGCAAGATAATGGGCTTCATCTTCTGTTTTGGCCACGACGCCTGAAACGCCAACATTCGCCGGCGGCGACAGTGAGAAGTTCACCGGCGCTGCCGATCTACTCCTCCCCCTGCTCTGTCCCGCTGATAGATGGGGCCCACATTGTTAGAGTGCGGAGGACCCGATTAAAAGAGATTAAAACTTGTAAGGTTGTGTAGTAAAATATACACTCTTTGACATGTGGACCTGAGGACCCATCCGTAAATCACGAGAAGCCGAAGGACTCTTTAAGAAAAATCACCTCACACGTGGCCGAGGACCGCGGGTTCTATTCTTGGAAACCCTGAGGGCCTTTTTGCATATTGGCTCTCACTGACCGGTGGACCCAGCCAATTTAAAATATGAGAAATTACAAGAAAAGAATAAGAGTATTATTTGTTCAACTGAGAAATGGATAAAGTTGTAAAAGCTATAACTAATTCATTTTAACTCCAAATTGGATGAAACAAAGTTTGTTGGAATCACAAAATTACAAACTTTATTATTATAAATTAAAATCTGGAAGAATTAATACTTAATGTGCCTCAAAAATTAGATAAAGTATAAATGTACATAAACACTTTAAAAACCTTATCCACCTCATGTTAACTCCAAATAACATGAACCCAAGTTTGTTAGCTTCATAATATCTTGCCCTATATTTCTGTACAGAGAAGATTAACTAAAACTAATACACAAGATGCCTTTAAAAATTTGTATAATAGATAAATATTTTGTATAGGATATAAAAGGGAGAATAATTTCTAAAAATCATAGAAACTTTATTTTAACTCTAAATGAGTTACGCCCAAATGGCAGTAGGTTCAAAAGATATTCCTCTCAAAATATGTAAAGCTATATTTTATAAAACTTAGACCTAAAACTCATATATACTAAAATACACGTATTGGTATCATATACAGATCTAAAACTTACAAAATTAATATCTCCAAAAATAAGAGTTGATAAAATAGAAACTTCTTCACCAAAACTCATCAAGGACCAGTACCAAACCACTGCATAGGTTCCACACATTTTAAAGTAATTTGGACATTTAATATTATTTTGTAACTAGACGTATTTGTGTATAACTCTTCTAAAATTTATATCTTTGAAATGCAAAATAATAAAATAGAACTTCCTTCACTAAAAATGATCCAAAACCAATACCTACCCACTATCTAAAGTTCACACTTAGCAAAATATCTCATAGAGTATCCCTAAAATCTATATAAGGTATAAATACCGTATTGCGTACATAGAAGATGTAAAATTCATAACTCCCAAACCGTTAATGATAAAATAGAAATTTCTTCACCTAAATTCATTTTATAACAGTAGCAACCTAAGGTATAAATCTCATGCATATTAGAGCATTTTGGAGTTTTCGCATTATTTGCAATTTATTCGGTCGTACATTATTTTCTTTCTAGAGAACGAGTTCGATATCGGTAAATAAATGAGATAGTTGGTATCCGAGTATTCAAGAGTAAGGCAAGTATTCTCCCCTCCTCCTTGAACAAATTGAATCCTATGTTTTGGGGAATGAAATGTGTTGTTTGTAAAATTGCATGCGTATTTGTGAATAACGGTATTTGAATTGTGGTAAATGGTAGTTATGACCTATTAGTTGCATGATCCACCTTAAAATGTTGTACTCCTTACTGTTTGTAACCTTAGGCTTGGTTAGAGTACTTGATTTGTACTCATGAGGGTCTATGTTAAGCTAATGCACTTGCTTATGCTTAGCCATGCTTAGTAACGTGCTAAATATTACAGTGATTATTATATACCTTTGAAAATAGAAATTTTATAACTTCTGGACAGAGGTGAAGCCTCTGGTTATTTGTGAACTAAAATAATGAAAAACCTGATTTTAGACTTAGGCGGCAAGTGATGTGTATATGGAGTAGTTGCACACCGATAGGGGGAGTGTTCGTCTGAGTCGATTAAGGACCGAACTTAGTGTCATTTCTCATGTTAAACAGTATAACCACATGTGCTAGTATGGGATAGCCATAGTGGATTAAGTTGCTTAATGTTTAGTCTTGTATTCTGATAGGCACAGTAGTATGGGCAGTGTCTACTGTCGGCGAAACGGGACTGAGGGTCCCACATACCCCGGGGACGCGTGGATCTTCAGTCACGTCAGCTCCTCTGGGGCCCACATTCTACACCGGTGACGGTCAGCTACGGCCGTTTTCCCGCTAAGTACCTGGGCACGAGCACTACCTGGGCCCGGGTGCGCACTCCCCGGGCGAGTCGCGACAACGGCTCGTATCCACCTTGGGCCCCGCATCCCGGGGACCTTCCCGGTCCCGGGCCTCGCCCCACGGTCCCGGGAGCCACCTCCTCGGTCCCGGGGCATGTCCCCGGGAACATTAATGGGACCTTCCCGTACCCGGGCCTCGCCCTCCGGTCCCGGGAGCCACCTCCTCGGGCCCCGCGTCCCGGGGACCTTCTCGTGCCCGGGCCTCTTCCCCCGGTCCTGGGACCCATAGCTCCAGCCCGGGTCGCGTTCCCGGGGCACATGACTGGGACTTTCTGTGCCCGGGTCTCGCCCCCTGGTCCCGGGACCCACAGCTTCAGCCCCGGGTCGCGTCCCCGAGGCACATTACTGAGGCATTCCCGGGCCCGGGGTGCGCTCCCCGGTCCCGGGGCCCACAGCTTCGTCCCCGAGGAACTCGGTGCCTTGTGCGCATGGAGGGCTCGACGAGCTCTCTGCCCCGGGCCCGAGCTTGACTCGAGCGGACCAACTGTTCCAACCACCCGCATTAATGGCGAGGCGACGAGGCGCGTCGCCCCTGTCGCCCGCTCTGCCACACGTGGACTCTCGTGACGGCCCCCCGTGGGCCGGCTCCCTGTGCAGTCAGAGAACTTTTGACTAAGAGGGCTTCATTTTTCAACGCTCTGGCAGCGAAGGCATGCGCTGTCACATCTTCACGACCTAGCCGCCCGCAGCAGCCGAGCAGCATGGCGACCCGACGTGCCGAACCAACTCCGGCGTGGCTCAGCAGGCGGACGTGTGCGACAAGACATCCCGAACCAACTCTGGCATGGCTCAACAGGCGGCCGCGTGCGTGCGACAAGACATATCATACCTAGAAAAGCTTTCTCCTCACATGTGAGCTAGGCACTGTAGACTCCCCTTGGACTATGAAAGGAGGATCCATGCCAAGCAGAAAGAGAACCCCCGGTCTCTCTGGCTCTCTCTGGCTCTCGGTCTCTCTTCTTCCCGGAGAGCGGCTAGACTTAGAAACACTCTGAGTTCTTCCCCAAGCGAGGGCTAGCTCCTGAGCACTCTCAAGAACATCTTGTAGGAACAAACCACATTCACCTCCCACATAGCAGATACACACAGGAGTAGGGTATTACGCCTCCGCGCGGCCCGAACCTATCTACTTCTCCTGCCTCCTTGTGTGCCATCGTCCCGACGCCGCAGTCGTCCTGTGAACAACTCCCCTGGCCGAACCTCAAAGGGGGTCCCCAGACTCCCCGCGGTTGGAGTTCCCTTCTCCGACACCTACAACGGACTGTAGGGCTGTTCAGAGGAGCTACCTATATCCCGTAACGGAATAGGCGTCTAAGTTTGTCCAATACAACGTTGTGTGCCTTGTGGGGAGCCGGGTAGGCTGCCGCCACGGCGCTGGGTTAAGGCGTGGGCTCGCCACCCACGGCATCGGTTAGCACCCCGATGTGGAGTAACACACCTCGTGCTGGTGCAAGACTAAATGTTAGGTAATGTAAAAGCTGTGTTATGACCTCTAGACCGCATTCAATGTGCAGAATGTGATGGTACCGACGGTTACCGGACAAACTAGAGCGATCATATCATGTGGGTAAAGTTGTACAAACTCTGCAGAGTCAAAACTAATCGGTTAGCCATGCTCACGGTCATGAGCGGTATGGTTGTGTCCATTGAGTATAGATTTATACTTTTAAATGTGTTTATGAAATTGGGATGAGGATTGGTGACTTATGAGAATTATTATGCTTATTACAATGCTGATGGTGGCTTGTTACCGTGGAGGGTAGCAAGCAAGAAAATTATTATGTTGATCACTTCCCTACGTGTCATGCATATTTCTAATGTTTTATTAAATACCGTTGCAAATGATTGTGAACTAAAATTAGCTTTATGCAAAACTGAACCCACAAATAGGCATCACCTTGATTTTAGGGCTCGCATGTAGCGATATAGGATTGTCCTTGCCAGTACATTATTTCGGTAATGTACTGACTCATGATTGGATGGTTATAAATTTTTGCTGCAGGTTGAGTGCTACTGGAATTCGTTACTTCTTCAGGATTGATTCTTTAAGGGGTCTACCTCTAGTCGGATTGCCTGTGTATGGGTAGATAAGCTTCCGCTGAATCATATTATTCGGTCATTTGACCTATGTAACTCTGATGTAGTAAATTTAGTTTACTTACTTGTACAACCATTTATTGAATACTATCGCTAGAGATAAAAGTGTGGACTAGCAATTATCCTGGGCTAGTCTGTATGAGTATAGATTTAGAACAGTTGAGATACATGAAGAGTAGTTCAATCGTAAACCATGTCCTCAGAGATATGTATCGTGTTTGGTCGCCACCTTCGTATGGTTTGACGGGCATATCTCGCTGTGTGGATTGGTGTAACTATTTTTCCAAATATCTCTCGTGTTCTTAGTCTAGCGTCTCGGTTGTTTTGCATTATAATTGGTGGTTTGTATGACAAGACTGCGATGAGGTTGAATGGTTACAGTTTTATTTGGCTTTCTCTTGAGGTCCTATCCAACTAGATAGTTTACGCTGTTGTACCAATTACCTCTTATAGTGCAGAAAACCGGATGCCCACATAAGATTAGATTAAAAGATTTTTTTAATTACTCCTGTTGTCAATTTTAAAATTTTGAATTGCTTAGATTATCTTTATAAACATCTAATTGGTTTTAAAATTATTAAAATAATTAGAATCATGAGAATCAATAAAAAAAATATTTTTACTTTGCTATAAAATTTGAATCCTTATAACCGAGAACCGAGGGAGTACGTGTCAGTGGGTGGATGCGCGCGGCCGCTGGAATCAAATCTGGAAATGGATGCGAGCTAGGCTGGCGAGGAGCAGCATCGCGACGACAGATTCGTTTACTCGTCGCGGCGCGGATCACGGTGTCCGCGACCCAGCCAGACAAGGCTGCCAGGTGGATCGCGCGTGCGGGAGGGGACGACCGGTGGACCACCCAACCAACCAACCACCCGTGCATCTCCTCCTGCTTTCCTCTCCTCTCGCCGCGCGCTTCGTCAAAAAGTCAGTCGCTGACTCGTTTTGGCGAACTCCAGCTCATTCCGCCGCGGGCGCATGCACACGCGTCACAGACCCACACGGGGAACCTGGCCAAACAAGCCAACCCATGCATAAAGTCACCCATAAACAACGGGCGTACCTGGCTGCCTACGTTGTTCATGAATTTCACGTGGAATCACCCCACCCTCAAGAACAAAGAGATATAGTTTCATGTAAAATTGTTCGACTTCAACAAGGAACAGTGAGCCTTTAAATTTTAGTCTAACTCTTCACTCTAAGTACTGCTCTCCCTGTCTCTAAATAGCTGTAGTTTTAGTCTAACAATTTGTCCCATAAAATTTTTATCGGTAGATGGACACCAAGAGCAGAGAGATCAGGATAGGCCTCCTTGAGATTTGGCCTAGGGTTGAGGTTCGTGAGTCTATCTAGAAAGTGAAAAAAGATGGACATAAAGAGTTTAGATAGGTTCGGACCGTACGGATATGTAATATCCTACTCCTATGTGTGTTGTGTTATGCTTAATTTCTTGGTTGAGAATGCTCTAGAGTCCAGTCTCCCTCCATATGGCCTTAGACCTATACTTATATATCACACATGGTACCACAGTGACCAAACCGGAGGTATGGGCACCAAGACCTACGCCCTTAATTAAAGCTAGAATACAACTAGGTTATAAGATAGGATACAATTAAATTTATTGTAGGGTGTGTTGCACAATCCCGATTATCGTCCTCCAACGGGCCTTGCGTTCTTTCAAGATGGACCCCCATGAAGCAGATCCAGGGCGAGGCCATAGGAGCCTGCCACGTGCCCTAGGCGTCATCCGCTCTCACGGGGAGAGCTCTAGTGGAGAAAACCTTCATCATCATTGCCATCTCGTGGCCTCACTTGTTAGCGTCCAGACATAGTAGACAAAAAGTGGGAAGAGCATGTAGGCTGTCAGGAGTTAAACAGGCCGTCTAACAGCCCACGCCTCCTGATAGCCTGTACAGGGTTTCGATTGACAGACATGGACTGACCTATCTACCACGCCGTATACTCTGGTGGGTAAATATCCGTCATATCGCCCCTCCTTAGAGAGACGCGCGAAGAACAAGGGACGTCCTGCCAAAGGCTAGCTCCTACTTTCACACGGCTTTCTCAACTTTGCTCGTTCGATTCTGCTTTTCTAAAATGAAGCTACCGTTTAACCATATTCTACAAAGCCAATATAAAACATAATAGTACTAACTCAGGGCCAAAATATTATTTATGCCCTTGCTCATTTCACCCTATTTTTTAAAACTTTTTTTGTTTATTTCACATTTTTATGCACATAGTGTATAAATTTTGTGATGGAAAATTGCGACTACCTGACCACCACCATCGTCGTGCACGTGCATTCTCCGTGTAGGCAAGCCGCACAACCCAGTGCGCCGCACTGCAAGTCTTTGTCCATGCCTCCGCTGCATGTGGAAACCCTAGCTGCGTCGGTGGCTTGTCGAAGCCGAGATGGGAGGAGATAAGGTTGGCTGAGTTATATTTCCTCCTCAGAAGCATTTCAGTTTTCTTCCTTCTATAAATGCCTTTTGTAGCTGCATTTTTAACACCGTGGTTAGATTAGGTCTAGATGCCAGCTTCGTTTTTGAAAAACATCAAAAACAGGGTTAAATGAGCAAAGTTGATAAAAGGGTTAAACTCGTAGTTAACCTTCGGGGCTCAAACGCGTACTTATCTCTTTAACCCCGGGGACCAAATACTGTATTATTTCAGATTTTAAATTCGGTTGAGAGAGATTGTGCCCAGTGAATTTGGCATCAGAAAGCTTCCATTTCCAAACGAACTTTGCAAGACGCGAGTTAGCGTCCCACTAAAAAGTTGAAGCAAAAACAAACGAACAAAACAACACATCGCTCTCGTCTCTCGTCAGTAAACCTCAGCGCCATGCATGTACGTGCACACCACATCCTTGTCACGTCACGTCACGGCCTAATGTACGTACTACAGCTTCACTTCAACTATTGGCGGGAGCCGTACGACGCCGGCGACGCCAACGTCGATGCCGTCCTCGTCGTTGCCGATGACGCCGTGGTCGCCGACGACACCCGCGGCGTGGCTACCTGCTTGATGACCACGTTCGGCAGCGGGCTGCGCCGCCGCCGCTCGTGCTCCTTCACCAGCTCCGCTGCTACGGCGTCCACCTTCTCGGCGTTCGTCCTCTCCGACATCCTCCGCCCGCGGAAGAGCACGGATTCCACGTTGCGCTGGGACAGCATCGCGCCGGCGGCCGCGGCCGCCGTGTCGGCGTGGAGCGTGGTCGCCGCCTTGCTGGCCTGGATGCGCACGTAGTTGCTCCCGCTCGTGTGCCCGAATGCCATGGCGACGGACTCGTCGACCATGTCCGTCACGCCCTCGGCGGTGACGCGCGCCAGCTCGTGCGGCGACGGGGAGCGTGTGGGCATTGGCGTGTTCCACCCCGCGCCGGAGGAGGAGGAGGAGGAGGCGCCGGCGCCGATGGAGAGGACGAGGAGGTCCTCCACGCTGGTGGCGAGGGGGAACTCCTGCTTGTTGTGTAGCACGTGCGTGATGGCCGCCGCGGCCGGGTTGCCCATGGCCGCCACGCCGCCAGACGCCGCGGCAATGGCAGTGCGCCCGTCCACCGACCTGACGGCGGCATCCGTGCTCCCAGCGGCGCAGGTGGCCGCGCAGACGTCGCTTAGGACAAAGTCGAAGCTGTCGCTCTCGACGGCATCGGCGCGTGAGAACATGAAGGGCGCGGCCGTGGCGAGGTCGTAGCACGGCACGAGCAGCGGCGCGACGGTGTCCTTGAGTGTGGCGTCGCCGAACACCCGCCGGAACGACCTCTCCGCCCTCCGCGCGGCGCCGCGCAACAGCCTCGCCCACCGCCCGCGCCGGCCGGCCCAGTCCCTCCCGACGCTGCCAGCCACGAACTCGAGCGCCTCCTCCGCCGTGTACCTCGGCCTCCCGTCGGGTCCCCTCAAGAACAGCATCGCCGCGAGCACCCCTCCGGCGCCGGCGCCCGCCGCGACGTCAAAGAAATCCGCAACCCGCGCATCAGAATCCCCAGTGCGCTTCCGCAGCCCGGCCTCGAGCCGCGCGAGCGCCGCCGCGGCGAGCAGCGCGTCGGCGGCGCCCGAGCCGCACCCGTCAATGGCCAGCACCCGCACCCGCCCGTCCATGCCGCCGACAAACGGCCTCGCCGGCGTGCCCGGCCCGGACGACGACAGGCACCCACCGGCGCCGAAGAGGAACTTGCTCTCCAGCAGGGAGAAGATCTCGTAGCTGAGCTTGTCCACGTCCATGGCTATCGGCGACGTCGCCATTGCCAAGGTGCTCGCTGTGCGCGTGCGTGCTGATTGGAGAATGGAGTGTTCGATCAGCTAGTGATGATCAGATGATGTGATACTGCGACGCGTCCACCTCGAGGTCATATATAGAGGCCGGCGCAGGATAGCTCCACGCGCCACGTGGACGCGACGCCCGGGGCCGGCGCAGCGTAGCCCAGCCCCACAGCTCGCGTACGGACGCGTCGTGGCCGTCGGATTGAGAACGGATGCCCACGATACGACCGCGCGAAGGTGGCGCGAAGCCTCGCCTCGTCGACGCGGATCACTGCATCCAGCCGTCGGGAAGCTTCGCCGCGCGCCCGCGTAGGGCCCCACCTGTCAGTGAGATGTTGGCGGTGGGGCCGGGTTCACCGACGGGATCGGGGGTGTCCGGGGAGGGCGAGACAGCGGCTGATCCGGGCGGATACCAGTGGGATCGCGAACCGTCAGGTGGGGCCCGTGCGTCAGCCGGCCAACGGGGCACCTGTAGTAATTAGTGAGGTCGGGGGCGTCGGCGGCGGATCTGGGGGGTGGCCACGGCGCGGCACCGGCGGTGAGGCCCATGCGGCTTGCACACGTGGGGAAATGGGGCACTGTGCTCCAGCTGCATGGCTGTGTGTACGATCCAGTACATGCAGAGGGAGTATTAGGCTACACACGTACTCCCTCTATTTAAAAATATAAAATGGTTCTGTTTTTGTAAAGTTGTTATTTAAAGATTTTGACTAAAAGTTAGATTAAAAATACATAAGTTTAGTGTTATGTGGTAACACTAAATTCATATTTAAAAATATTTTTATATAATATTAATTTTATAGTTGTTAATAATATATTATGAAATAACCTAATAATCAAATTATAATGTTAGAGACAAACCTAATACATCTCGTATTTTTATTCGGAGGTGGTAGCTAAGCTGCGTGATGACTGTCATCGAGGGAAGGCATCAGGCTGGGTAGTATAGTACTGCTACTGTACTGGCATGGATGATCCTTTCAGTCCAGCACCTACTCGTGCAAACAATGTGGTTCGCATTACTTCTCACTCCCTCCTTCCTAAAAAAATAATTTCTAGGAGTGTGTAGATATCGGACATGTCCAGAGACAGTTTTTTTTGACAGAGAGAGTATACTGAATATTGGCTTATGCATTGTCCCAGTATATATCAAGGTTTCAAGAACTTGTTTTCGGTGTAACTGTCCTGGTAAAATCTGATAACTGTTGGTGTTTTATTGAAGATTTGAAAAGGAAAAAAATAAATTTTGACATTTTCGAGCTGACTGGTTATCCCTGGGTAATCGGTCTCCGCCAGCACTATAATTCAGTCTTTCCTCTGGTAGTTTGTGTACAACAATAGATTCCAGATATATATAGCTACTCAATTAGGCATGGATTATGCAGACAACTCATGCCCTCGCATCTTAAAAAATTACAATAAATTTATTCAGTTTTACCATTTCAAATAATCCCTATAGTAAATAAAATAACCCCTACTTGAAATAAAACTTCGTCTCATTGATCTACTTAAAATTATACTTCAAACTCTGCCGCTCGACATATCTCTCAACGCGTCTACGCGAACAGAGAGAAACGGGCCCATCTTTTTGGTTGTGACAAACAAAACGAAGCCATTGAATGTATAGTTCTAATTAACTTGTAAGATAACCAGTGACGGAGGACTCAGTATGGCAAGGGTGGACACTTGCCATACCTTGATTTTTCCATCAGTATCAACTACTCTTGGGTTAGCAAGACTAAAATCCTTTTTTCTGCTTTATATTCTTCTATTTTGATCATAATAATTGCTGTTAATAGATATTTATACAAAAGGATTAGTTGTTTCATAAATATTCTAATAATATAGATACAAAATTTTAATTATTACAATGGAATACGCCATATCTCAATTCTTTTCTGCCCTCCGCCACTGAAGACAACATAGTTCGTGTTGAAATTTGAGTTCATAGATTATATGGTAGGCGGCGTGCAGCTGGCTTGAGGTTCAACAGACAGCCATCAAGTGGTTGAGGAGCTGCCTGATTTGTATTTAGACGCTGTCGCTTGGATCTCTCTCTCTCTCTCTCTCTCTGCCTGCATTATATAGTGGTTGTTCTGCTCCTTCTGTGTGCTTTCGTCAACACAAAAAATATTGCAGATCGTGCACACGTGCAACCGGGTACAGTGTTAAGCTAAGCAAAGCCAGCCCTTGTCTAACTGGCCTTGTTATCCTTTCCATTCCACTTAAAGTGCATGTCGGCCGGTGATGTTCACTTCAACCCACCGGCAAATGAGAACAGAGAATTTATAAGATTATATAGTTGATGGTATGTATCACTTCTTATAAATATAGGCAATATTGATAACTGAGCACGCCAATGAACATTTGGTATAGTTTGGTATACCTGCACTATTCATTTGGAATTTTGGATTGGTATATGAAGAAAAAACATTTGGGCATAACTTGATAATCGATATCAAAATGCTAGTTTCTTTCATGTATAATACAGAAGTCAATTGATGGCAATTGCAAGTAAACATAAGACAGATAAGTTGCTAGGGAACACTACAGACGTGGTGGTGGAGCCGCAGGTATAACTCCACTTGCAATTACGTATAAACAGATACTTTCAGTAAAAATTTAATAAGGTTCACAGACTTATTGTTGGACTTTTATTTCTTGAGCGTGTTAGAAGAATGGTACTCATCGTATGTTAGTCTAATGGATGTGCACATACGTCAGATGAGAAAGATGAGTTGTTTTTTCGGATTGTTAGGTTTGGATCACGTGCAATTTTTGGGGCTATAGGTGTGGCTCATAACATCACTACATCTGTTAAGCAAATTTATTTTTAGTTATAAACAGTTATGTTCAACTGAACTGAACAGTGTCTACAGTCGCAAATTAAATATTTGGAAGTGAAAAATACTATTATGGATTTGCCAATACAATCAATAAGATATAGAAGTCGGATATCCAACCAACACCCATGCAACTCGTCAACGAATGAACTACACATCATGAAATGGAGTAGATCTAAACTAATTGCCTCTGCACCGTGTAGTTAGCACAGAACAAATGGTTGAGAGCTTACTCATGCATCAAGCTAATCCCAACAAAAGAATTTTTTTTCAAGAACTTTTGGAAGTTCATACAGTTTATCTCCCGACAAACCAATACAAGCAATTGATCTGGCAGATGAAGGTAAATCAAAGACCAACCTGGACTCCCATCTCGAAAAGGAAAAAGGAAAAAGACCAACCCAGACTAGCACATCTAGATCTCTACTATTTCACATGGAAAACGTTGAAACAAAGTTAAAATTCCTTGGTGTTAGCTAAAACCAACCTAGAAGACGCATATAACCCCCCAGGACCTCAGCATAGCGTCTTAGCATATTATGAAGATAATCGCGGGCTACAACACCTGGGAAATGACAACGGCAATGACAGGTAGCTAACTGGTATGTATTACGACTGACATTCTGTAGGTAAACTGCCGACCAGGCGAACAAGTTACAACACAGGAGGGTACCTAAAGTCACACAGTTAAGGTTTTATTTTGTTCATTTCTCATTTTCTAAAGGTTTCATGGAGCCTTCGCGGGGTCATCACTTGGCACATCATCCTCGTCATGGTAGATGTTCTCAGCCATTTGCCATATCTGAAGGATATTGTCCTCAGCAACGCTAGCAATCACCCAGTCCTCGCATGGGTTCCAGGAGAAGTCGGAGATCTTGCTTGTATGGCCTCCATGAATGAACAGGAGCTCTGGAGGACCATCTTCCGCATCCTCTGGTGTCTGTTCCTGGTCAATCCTGTAAAAGAGAAGGGGCCAACGAATTTGAAAGTGAGATTGCATGGCTGACTTAGGTACTAAAGGTAGAAATCCAATGGATTTTGAAACAAGGTGGAGTATAAGATCAGGATAAGGTGTAACATAAACAATTCTACACACACGACGCGACATAGCAAAAGTGCAGAAGTGCACAAGCACCGGGTGCATAAGCATCAGGTATTCCCAACGGGAGGGAGTAATTATGAACAGTATCACTCATACCATTGCAATGTGAGCAATGCTCACTACCACCAATCCAGAAGAAAAACCAGAACTATGCAATCTCCAAAAAGTAATGCACCAGAGGAAGCGGAAAATACTAATAGCATTGGAAAATTTCTTGAAGGCTGGGACTTTTACCTGCTTAGATCCCAGACCATTAACCTTCTGCCCAGACAACAAGACGCAAGTATAGTCTCATTCTTTGGGCTCCATCCAACTTGAAATACTTCTTCCCTGATTATGAAATATTTATAGGTTTAAGACCAGTAATAGCATGAACAACAAAGTGAAACAGACGTGCTATACTTTGAAAAGTTATTTTGGCAGCTAAAGAGGAAGCAGCGTTGGACAAAAAACTTACATGACACTGGATAATACTGGAAACTTACTTGTGGCAATCAAAGGTGTGTAGGGAAGTATCAATCTTCCGAAGATCAAATAGTTTCACAGTCTTGTCAGTTGAACCAGTTGCAACAACCCATTCATTGAAGGGGTTGAAAGCCAGACAATTCACCTACAAAAGGACAATACATAAAAAAAAAAGAACTAATTTGCACCGTTTTTAGGGAGACGTGTGCTTAAAGCCTTTATTATTAGGAAACACAAATGAAGTCTATGATGTCCTCTATGCAACCATACATGCGGAGAGAAATGCCAAAAGAACTTTTGCAGGCTGTATTTGCAATTTTTTTAAAAGACATGAATACTATAAATCTATATATATAGCTTTATGTTATGTTAGATTGACAGAAAAGTATGTATGTGCATATATATAATCCAAATTCGAATGCGCTCTATAAATCCCATTAGAATAGTGTCCACTATCCGCAACACCAGAGACGGGAGACTAGACTGATAGTAACAGTAGTGCGCCTTCAGTTGAGGAGCCAATCTGCTATTAACCCGCTATCTACTATTGACCACTAAGATGACAATAGACATGCAAATACAGTAAAACAAACCCCCCCCCCCCCCTTTTTCCCAAAACATAACATAAAGAAACAAAGGGCTCATCCAGAATACTGTGGAGAGAACTGTAAACAATGTGCGTCCAACAAAACATCCTGCAAATACAAATCGATAAAGTCTAGAAAGCATCAGAGTGTGACTATGAGAGAGAAGGCATGTTTGAAAAAACTATACCAGACACTGTTTTGGACAACACTGAGGTCAACATGTAAATCAAAATGAGATCTAGGATGTGTTTGGATGATTCTATCTAAAAACAACATCGAAGACAGGATGTAGAATGATCAAAACATTGAAGACAAAATACTCAGTTTTGTAACATTAATTCATCATCATGCTCACTTAAGGGACAAGAACAAATAAACAGACTGCACAAATTGCTAACCATGACATAAGACTACATTCCTTAGTAATCCCATAGTGTCAACTTTAGTTACATAAAATGGAGACTTAAGGCTCAAAAGGATACTTACCTCACCCTGGTGTGCCACCACAGACTGTACAGGCTTAGTAGGTGCAGGAGAACGTAAATCCCAAATCAGCAAATTGTGATCATCACCAACTGAGCCAAACAAGTATTCATGCCTCAAATGCCAGGCAACATCTTCAACGACACCATCATGATACTAACCACAGAACAAAACCAGAATTGTTATTGCATTAACAGAAACGAATTACTAATATACACTTTCAGAGACTCAAAGAAGTCACTAATAACACTGACGAAAACACTCAAGAGCAATATAAGTATTTCCAGTGTCATGTACGGACGCACATATGCCAGGCGCGGACGCGCCCGCGACGTGCGCCGCGCGGCTGAGCGCGCTGGGCAGGCGCTGCATGGGTTAGCCTCTAGTGGCTAAAGATAGAAAGTTAGATTAATAAGTTGTTTTGGAAATTCCTAGAATCAGGGAGAGCCTTCCCCATTTAGGTTCGCCATTGGCCATATATGCTTGTAATCGCTTGACAATCAATTAAGCAAGAATCATATCCCTAATCTCTCTCTCTGTTAAGCCTGCGGTAGAGGGGGATAACCTCGCCGGAGAAGACGGCCGACGGCTACGAGCTGCGTAGCCGCGGTCCGGCCAGTCGGGGGTTCGACGCCCTTGACATCCAGAAAGAAAGCCTGCTTATTCCACTATTAAATATGGATCATATACTACCACTAATAGATGTTGCCTTAAAATGTTCTTCAACTATGACCACTAGTATGACTGTATGAGCATAAGTATTGTATTGTTCACATCAAAATGATATCAGCTTCTGAGTTTTTTTTAAGTAACATGCACATGACATTGTATTATTACATTTTTGCTAACAAAAGGTTACTAGAGAAAAGATTGGTTACATGCATATTAGAGATCATGCCAATGTTTAAAACTACAAATCACAGGAGCAATTTCATTCATTAGCAGCTATAGTCAGGGAGAAAAATAGACAAGTTGGTTGATGTTATGTTTGTTATGACCTTGCCCCATCGATTTCCTAACAGGTATAGCTTCTTCCCAACATTTTTTACCCAGTATATTTCAATTCAGATAAATTGGTAGATGACTGACTAATTTAGACAGTATTGCACTCTCCAAGACAGAAGCTCAGTCAAAACTGCAGTTGAACTAATTTACAGGATAAACTTTACACAATACTAGTTGAGTTATTAAGTTACAAAAGTCAACATACTCTGTGTTAAGACAATATTGCAATTATGATGCTTAACTAACCGCAGATTATGATATCTAATACTACAAGAGGGAGTTAAACAGATAATTATGACAGAGCTATCAGACTTCAGTGTAAGACACTACCTCCGTTTTTTAATAAATGACACCGTTGACTTTTGTCGTAACGTTTGACCATTCGTCTTATTTAAAAAATTGGCGTAAATATACAAAAATATGAGTCATGCTTAAAGTTTTTTTTAATGATAAACCAAGTCACAACAAAATAAATTATACTTAAAAAACTTTTTGAAGAAGACGAATGGTCAAACGTTGTGTCGAAAGTCAATGGCGTCATCTATTAAAAAACGGAGGGAGTATAAACAAACATCCTATTGATACTTGTCAAAACAATGGTACTTTAGCTTATTCACTATACTCACTAGATACTTGGTGCACACCTTAATATATGTACTAATACCACCAGGAATCTATTCTACACACCTTTTCTCCAAGCAGACATGTCAAATACATTTACTGATAACATTCCTAGCAAATCCCATATATTCAGAGAAATATGCTATTAGAATATCACAGAATGAAGAATTCTTTAAACAATGCTTCTCCATACATTGACTAACACCAATGGGAATAGGATCATGAAACATACCTTAAAAATCTGAAGAGCATCAAGAGTTTTGTTTTTACTATTTGCTTTGATGTCCCATAGGCAAATTTGAGCATCATCAGATCCACTCAATAAATGGCCCTCCTTAAATATACTCCAAGACAAACCATACCCTTCAGAGTTGTGTCCCTTCAGCCGTAAGTCAGGATTGCATGCGCCATCCAGTGGAGGCTTTGATGGGTGCTTGCTATAATCAAACACATACACTTCTGCACTAACTGTCTTGGTAGCAATTATAAATGAATTCTGGGGCATGTACCGAGCTCGATTAACCTCTCCATCATGGTTAATCTGTTGAACTATTTGCACCTACAAAAGGAAGAAGCCATATGCAACAATTGGGATATTTGCAAAAGAAGGAAACAAGGTAAAGAAAGAAGAGTACATTCAACGTATTTATCAATATGCCATCACAGAAGCATTTTGGTTCATAAATACAGAAAAAAGCAAGGGCCAAGTATGAGGGGAACACTGACAAAAAGCTATAAATCTGACATTCTAATGCTACCTTCACTCTATGGATGTAACCCCCCCCCCCCCCCCCCCCACACCCACCCAAAAAAAAAAGAGTAGGCTGCACAAGTATTCAATGCTATGTAACAAAATTTTCATGTAATGCAGATACAAACAAACAATAATAATCAGTAATATACAACTGAAGTAATTAACAGACAACTTTAGGGCACATGCAATCACTGATAATTATAAAAATGGCACATCAATTCAATAGAAGAGTTGAATATTCCTAGTTCCACCTCTATGATACAGTTATGCTCTTCTAACATAGAGTGCGACTGCAAAATCAATACTACTGTTGATGAGTTCTAGAATGATTAAATATAAAAAACTTGCTAGTAAGGAAAAAAAAAGAGGAATCAGAATAATAGATGCACAGAAAAGTCAATCTCTTGGCCCCACATAACTTTTTATTGCTACAGCTGGACTGAGGTAGACAATGCAATATATGATATGTGTAACAAACTTGGTTATTTCAACGATGGAAAATTCACAACATAGAGCAAATTAACCAAAAAAATGTAACAAAATGACAGGTGAAGAATACCATTGGGTTGGCAGGAAACTCTGCAGACATACATGGTTTTCTGCCATGTTACTAGTAGCTTTCTATGAGGGTCCACAAAAGTGTTTAGCATCCAACTCTCCATGTCTCTGCTTAATTTTGTTGTCTGCTCAATTTTCGGGGAAAACAGTTCTCTGCTCGTGAAAACACTGGCCAATTCTGCTTGCTGAATGATTAAGCTTTTGTATCACCTGTCTCTGCCTTGTACGCTTCTGCTTATTTCTTCTGGTTTTTCATCATGCTTTCTTGTTCCTCGAAGATAAAGATATCACAAGAGTAGAGTGAAGTTTTTCTTTTAGTGCTCATCCGACCGATGTTCTTCCTCTAATTTGGTAATCCCTCCATCTCAAATTACTACTACTATTTCTATGATTTAAACTTGTCTTACAATACTATTACTTCTTCACCTATTTCTCTATCTTAACTATCACAAACCTCCTATATTTAATTTCATCTACTTTTTTATCTTAACCAATCACAACAATTTCTTAACCCTAATCTTAATTTCTTAAAAAATGATATAAGATGAAGTATTTTGAGACGGACGGAGGGAGTAACTGTCATCTGGATGCGCTAAATCTAGCGCATGTAAGCTTTCTTGGTAACTGTCGTCTGGATGATCTCCGTGCTTATGTCATACTTCCTCTTAGATTCGTCGTAATCTCTTTTAAAATTGGTCATGTTACGTAAAGTTTTTCTGTACGATGAATTAAGTTTTTGTGGCTGTCTTTGTTGATCACAGGTAACAGCAACTGGGCACAAAAGAGTGAATGGATTCCAGGAGCACACACATCATTTACATTTCTTTAAAGAAAAAAAATACAAATAGACGTCATATTATCAAAGTGGATTGCATCTTAAACATGAGCATATAATTTTTTATCATCATAATCTAATCATTCAAGAGTATAGTCAACGCTGATAATTATTTAAAAAGGAATGCGGATAATTATTTAAAAAGGAAGGAGTAGCTAGTTTTCGACATGCTTATTCATCAATGCTCACGTTTGGGCATTTTTATTATATGGTACTGGAAGGTAACATATTTTTTTTTTTATATAAAATTTGGTATCTCATTATAAATTTTGGATACCTTAAGTTATTTATTCAAGGACCATAAAATTTACCTTCGAAATAACGTCAGCGAAATTGAGGAAAAAGAGAGGAGTAATTCAACCAGTTTCGGAACTTGGTCCGAGCTTCACTTGGGCACTGATTGGGCTACGTCGCACTTCGACGGTGGAGCAGATCGTCTGGCCGGAGGGGAGGCCAGAAGAACGGGAGAGGCGGCGGCGCTGGAGGGGACGAAGCGGGATAACCCACAACGCCACAGTGCAAAATCGCGCCAACACAGCATGCTATCCTCCAAACCATCTCACCCCCATAAATATAAGTCAATACATACTTAACCGTTACGAAATTGAACCTGCTAAACTCTTTGAAACCCTAACCATCCCCCCCGGCTGGGCGTGATAACCCAACAGCTCCACCACCCTGGTATGAAGAGTCCATAATTCGAAAGAAAAAAAAATCCACTTGCAACCACAGAACATAGCAAGCACCCCAACTAGCCACCGATGGAGCAGATCAACATAAATCCCCTCTCGCCTGACCAAACCACCACTCTCCCCGACTATTGAACCCAATCACACCAGACTATAAAACAATTAACAAAGGAAATCCTAGCCCGAACAGAGCAACGCGAGCCCACAGCCTTACATAGCAAAAGCATAGCAACAACGCTAAAAAATTAATAGTGTAGGGGGGAAAGAGGGAGGGAGAGAGATTAAACCTTGCCAGAGGCGGCGCCGAACCCTCCGATCTCGGCGTGGTCGTCGTCGTAGTGGCGCGCGTCGGCCTCGGCGTCGTCGAGGGGGAGCTGGACCTGCGCGAGCATGAGGTAGTTGGGCTCGTTGTCGGAGGTGTGGGTGCCGAGCACCATCTTCTGCACGGAGTGGTCCTTCCCGGCGGGCTCGGCGCGGTCGGGGAGCCACTGCACGGTGAGGGACGGCCACTCGAGCGCATGGGTGATGACGAGGTCGTACAGGAACGGCGTGTTCTTCTTCCAGATCTTGTACTCCTCGTTGATCAGCCGCTCCTCCACCTCCGCGCGGAACTCCTCCTCCTCGGCTGCCGGCGCCTTCGGCATCGCGCACCTACCTCCCCCCTTCGGCACGCCGCGGCCGCGCCTCCTAGGGTTAGGGTTTGGGGGCGTTGGGGAGGCGGGGGTTTTGGATTGGGGCGGGGTGAAATGGCGGGAGGGGGGAATGGATGCGAGACGAGACAGAGGAAGAGAGACTGGGACCGTGAAGAGAGGGGAAGAGGGAGATGGAGAGAGAGAGGCTATAAAAAGGGAGGAAACGAGGCTGACAAAGCCAAGGGATTTATTAGCGGTGGTGGGTTGGGCTGGGCCTGGCCGCTCAACAGAAGGCCCAGCTAGAGACGGGTTGCTGGTGTCACCGTAGATTGGGGCCCACCTGTCAGAGGAGTGGATAGTGGGAAAAAGGCAGCACGTTTGGATTCCGGGCCAGGTTGGATGCTCCCTCCGTTTTAAAATATAGTAATCTAGTATCGAATTTAATATAATCTAGTAGTTAACTTCTGTGTACAAATGGACCCACCGTGAGGTGCTGCTGCTGAAAGTTTATATATACAAATTTTATATATTGCATATGAGAAACTTTGGTTCCAAATTGAATATATAATTTTTTCGTGTATAAACTTTTAATTTTGAATAGGAATCGGACATATGGTGTATAAATTTTGTATGTGCAAACTTACTAAAGAAAAACATGGTGAAAAAAAGCACGGGGCGTTTCGTGCGAGTTCGCTGTACAGGAACATTCGCGAAGCCCTTTCGCTGCTCGCAACCGGAGGAGGGTTACATGCGTACAGCTAATGCAAAATCTGGAAGATATACAAACAAACAACTGAAGTCCAAATTAAGTACTGCTCCTATTGTGAATAGATTTACGTGCCAAATGAAAGGTCCAGCTCAGCAATTGCTGCTTCTTCCAGGTTTTCTGCTGGAATTTTGGCACAGCAACAGTCACCAGTGACATCAAAATAGCAGCCATTAATGCTATTCACCCGCTCAAAATCGTCCGATCTGATCTGCCCTACATTTGTTCTCGTCCTTCTGCACATCTATCATTGCTCTTCGCAATCATCTGTTCCTTTTTACCCAAAAATCCCTATTGATTTTCATAGCGATGCCGTGTCGCTAGAGCTTAGAGACATGACAAAACTATTTTTTAAAAAAAAATTCGACGGAAATATAGCAGCTATGGCAAGTAAACACGCCAAAATGAGTGCGATTGATTGATATAGAGATAAAAGAGTACCGGTTATATACAAGGTTACAACTTATCCGTTATTGAAAAAATAAAATGTTACAACTTTATAAGCAGAAGCATCCGTTTCTCAAAGATACATTTTCAGAAAAAGGTGCAGCTAGATCATTCTTTGGAGTTCTCAAGATGAACACAAGCACTCAAACCGGAGACCTCGTTACCAAATTCTCCCAAATGATAAATCGTTTTAATCCAGAGGATTTTCAAGGTCTGTTCTTTGGTCCATCGTCTTTGCCATTGCACCATCGGGAGAAGCATCTGGATATGTGGCCGCTAACCTAGATTTCATGCTTCTACAACATAAGCATAAGATTAGCTTGTGAGCAGGAAAACTGTTGTAAGTCTTATTCGAATGCACCATGGAATAAGAGAACTGGAACTAAAAGGAGATGAATGGCCAGTGGAAATGTATCTCAATTTCAAGAAAATATGGTCAAGATCAGCCTTCATGGACTTGAGAAGACGAGTTTTACTAGCAAAGTCATTAGACCATAAAGCATTGTTCAGAGTACTCGTTAAAATGTGTGAGAACTGCATTACTATCTTGCAATCGTCCCAGTCTACAAAGGAAAAGAACAGTAGGGGTTTTCGTTAGCAGCAAAAGACAACACAGCAATTCCTGCAAATTCTACTGCCAAAGTATAGAAATGTATCACTAAAGCAACTACCATTGCTCATATATCTAACAAAATACTGCACATTTTGATAGGCAAATTACTCTCACCGGAAGAGTAAAAAGCAAGTCCACCAATAATGCGAAGGAAATTTGTCAATCTAAGAAACATCCCTATATAGTGGTAAGTATCTTGTAGATCTTTGCATGAAGGGGAAAAACATGCAAATTTTTGCACAAAGCATGGAAAAACCAACATTACTACCTTGATGCATAATGGCACTGACTAAACTTCACGGTTCAAATTAATCATTATGCCACAGATCAAGACATCTCCTGCACCTACTGCCTCAAGCCTTAAGTCACTTAACTGAGGCAGGCCCAACAGTCTAAATTAAAGCAGAGCTCTTGGGGAGGCAGAACCGCAACACATCACAATTCACAGGTTATTGCACAAACAATATGATAACATGTATGTTGAGCCCCTTCATAACGTATAATTTCAATGTTCACAACATGCCAAATGTGCAAAATAAAATAGTCATATGTTTGCCATTATCCCATTTCAATTTCATGTAGCAATATCCGAGAGAGTGGATAACCAGTGATCCCCCACAACTTCTAGACCAGTCCTGTGTTCAATAAAATTCATACTGAACATAGTCAATTATCCACTTATCCTAAACAGGAAGGCCAACAGCAACCATAAAGCATCCATGGCAAACAATTAATTAGATCATTCTTCAAACTTCTTCATGCTTAAATACAGAATAGAACTATGCACCCAAAAGTTAACATGCAGTAGTAGAGTAGTGAATGCATATACTGGTTAAAGCTGCAGTTTCATAGCAAGTGATCCTTTCTTCTTTTTCTTCCCTGAAGTAAAGCAAGAGATTCATTGCAACACAGGAAATGGTAGATGGATTACTCGGGAATCCTTTGGATGCAAGAATTTTACAGGAAGTAATTCATTTCCAAGGAATCAGAAAATCTCTCGCGTTCAAACAAGATCTTGATGTGCATATTAATACTGCTGCAATTACTAAATCAATAGGTTAATGCACATTAGTGAGTGCTGAACACAAATATATAGCAATTATTGACAGATATAATTTGACGATGCAACATATTCAATGATTTTTTAAGAAAATCTTAAACAGAGAATGTTCCAAGGGCCATTTCGGGTGACTAACTCAAAGCAAAATTACAACTATTGTCTGAACTCTTCTTTTAGAATAACGGTTCCAATTATGGATAGGATGGATGAACTGCCAGTGCAAGACAAGGTACAAGACGCAGATATCACATTCAGAACCACAAGGGCTCCTACCTTAAAGTGCAACAGTACCGCATAAAAAGTTTTGGCAAATGGATCTTACTCCTAGATATCTATCGGTCTACAGAATTTTGTGATGAACCAGTTGATGAGCAGGGAAGTGAGACTATATGGATGTTTAGGATTCAAAGAGAGGAAATTCAAGATGGAAGTGTAAAATTTGGCACGCCATAAAGAGGATGCACCATGATTATTGCCTCTAAAATGAGTGCGGATGTAATGGTGTGAATATGGTAGTAGTCAATAATTTTAAACAGAACTTACAACTACTTGAATACTTGATGAGGCATCATTAACAGCACACATTTAGCATTAATCTTAAGTATTTGTGAAGCATCAATCACTATTAGATGCCTGATTAGGATAATTCTCCTTCCTGGTGAACATTGCTACACAAACAAAGGGCTACCAGCAGACTTGACAACCTCCAAAACACTCCAAAAGATCTAGTTAATACTAGAAGTAGCTATGAAACCTATCCAAGCACATCAGCATCACCAAAGCATATGCATCTCTGGTGAACAAATGCAGCAACTTACAATAATCCAGTTCCTTTTTTTAGGGCACAACAATCAAGTTCTCATAGTAATCAAGGATGCCTTTTTCATTCATAATAGGTAGCCCAATGTCACAAAATATGGCACAATAATCCAGTTCTTACAGTAATGTGTACAATCCAAATTCTAACAGGCAGCCCCAATGTCATGAAATATGGTGTCATGAATATCAACTATGCGGTGTTTAGCTGTGAGGTGCATACATCAAACCATGCAAAACTGCAATTGCTAGTTTGCTACCCAGAAAATTCTAGCCAAACTTCGGTCAGATTTGTGGACACACAGATTTGGGAACAAGAAGCAATGTCCCTGAGACCTAACTCTAAACCAAACCATCCAGTGTTGACGCATGTAACTACGACTACAAGCAACGAATCAGACCACTAAGCCGGCAATCTTAGCAAACGAGAACAGCCCAGAAAGTACCCTTGGCGCAGGCATCAGAGACTGCGGTGTTCATCGATCAGCACAGATCCTCCAACTGAGCACAGAACGACAGGCAAAAAGGGAGCGGCAAGGGGAAAGTCATGCCACATACATGAGGTGCTGCATCTGCTTGATGGCGCTGATGTCCTCATTGTCAACCAGCGACCTGAACCATGCTGCCACCTCCGTGGCCGCCGCAGCTGTCTCCGGCAAAGCCACGGGCGGCGACTTCTCCATGGCCTCCTCCTCCTCCTCCTCCTCTCGACTCCTTCAGAAGTCACAGCTGTGTTCTGAAAGATTAAAAAATCCATGCAGCAGGAGTTCATTGTTCACAAAGATGGCTGTTTCATTTTGTATGACTACAAAGAAGGTAATAAATCACATCATGTAAGTTATCAAATCCTGACTTTCCTCGTTTGTACCTTTGTTTACTTTGGGGCACTGTAGTCCGGCGGCCTAAAATTAGACAATAATAACAAATGGAATAAGAAGGGAGGAGGGATCAACATGGGTGCCAACAAGTGTCAGGTTAGCAAATGGAGCATGCGGCAATATGCCCCGCCAATTTAGGCACTAGTAAGTTTTGTTTTGTTTTGTTTTCAAACAAATCAGTAAGTAGCAAATACTAATCATGTAATTTGCACCACACTAAAACAACAAGGAAAAATGAACTTGATGTTAGTACCATGAACAACACCATCTCAACAGGGCAAAACCCAACTTTATTATAAATTCAGTGCTCAATCACACATACAAGCTTATCAAGTTGCAGTAGCAGCACTGATCCTACGATTCAGAATTCTTGGGCTCTTGTCTGCGGAGCACCGAACATAAGACTGTTTATTTGATCAACACTAATGTCTGAAATAGGTTCGATGGGCCTCTCTAGCTCCACCTCCTCCTCTTCTTCCATTGCAGTTGCATTTGCAGAATCAAACATGGCGCGCTCACGACTGTGCTCGTCTGCAAATGATGTAAGTCGTAAGATAACAATACTACTTCACTGTAAGATTAAATAATGATCCTAATACGTGGGGTACAACTAGTAGTAGTTGATGACATGGCATGGAACTACAACTCACCGAAAATGGTGTTGAAGGAAGTGGGGGGAGGAGTGGCCAGGAAGTTCAAGCCCATATAAACGACCATGCAAAGCGCTGTCGCCACTATCATGAACGACGGCGCTGCGAGTGCCCAATACCTGAAAGAAAAGAGGGCCAAATTAAGCTTAGCACAGCAGCGAGCAATCGACTAATAGTTCATCCATACTTGACTTGATTTGATCTATCTAGATGCGGATTTCACCTGCTAGGGTAGTAGGTGATGCCAAGAGAGCGGAGGCAACACTCAGGCATGTAGGCCCAGACGAGGTAGACGGTGGTGGCGATGACGGTGGTGATGGATCCCACAAAGCCATACACCTCCGATGGCTTAGGGCCACCAGCCAATGAGGTGGATGTGGATGTGGGGGGTGACTGAGACTCACGGCCAGGGTGGCGGTTCCGGAGAAGGCTGAGCGTCTGCCTGGGGCTCCGCACCACCAGTGACGGCGACAGTGGCGGTGACCACTCCTCCATCTTCCCCCCTCTTTCTCCTTTTTTTTCTTTTTTTTTATTTAAGTGGTAATGGGCCTGGTGAGTGATGAGTCATCAACGATTACAGGACTCTCCTGAAAAGGGTGAAATTATTGGGTATTGGGCCCATATATAGGTGGGCTTTCAACTATTGTGCCTATTCGTTTCGGTTTGTTTGGAAGGGGCTGTGTTGGATCGTTAGCTCGGCTCGTTTGTTTTCTATAATATAGTCGGTCCATGAGTCATAACTGTACAGGAGGTTAACGGAGTGTTCAGTACAAGATCTAAACACCCTCAAAAAAAAAAGCTTTGCATGATCTTCAATATTGTACTTTAACCATTATTTTTTTTCATAATATACCATCAAAAACTACGATATTAACATCACAAAAAATTATTTTCAAATACAAATCTAATGGTATTACTTGTGTGTCACTAAACAAATATATCCAGCTTAATTGTTAGTCAAATGTTACACATGTTGATTTTTCTAAATACATGCACGCTTTATATTTTGAACAGAGTAGTTAATTGATAAGTCTAGGGTTTTTACGTAACATTTGGGTTAGAACTTAGAAGTATCCGCAGAGGACCAAGTATCGATTTTTTTTTTTTTTGAGAAATAGGAAAATCAACATACTTCCGATATCCGGGACATGTTTAGTTGAACCCCCCAAACTTTTTTAGGAATAAACAAACTGCTGTTAGTACTAACTACTACTAAGGTTAAGTCAAAGAGAAAAACTTCCAGATCTAGAAGAGAATTTAGGGTTAATGCAAATTCGGAAAAAGGTGTGGGTAGGGAGGGATAACAGAGAGGATGGATGCTCACCGGCGAGAGAGGATGCGGCGGAAGCAGCAGGCGCAGGCGCCGGCGCCGGCGCTTCTCGCAGGATGGAGATCCGCGTAGGCGGTGGGCGAGGAGACGGGAGTCGAGGTCGAGGGGATGGACGGGGAGATCGATTGGGCGCAAGGGGTCAGAGGGCCAATTGGCTAGGGTTAATGCAAATTCGAGAAAAAAGGTGTGGGTAGGGAGGGATGACAAAGAGGATGGATGCTCTCACCGGGGAGCGAGGACGCCGGCGCCGCCGCTGCTCGCAGGATGGAGATCGGCGCAGGCGGCGGGCGAGGAGACGGGAGTCGATGCCAAGCGGATGGACAGCGGAGATCGATTGAGGCGCAACGCAGGGGGTCAGACCAGAGGGACAATTTCGCTGGGATTTTTTTTTTCTTTTTCACACAATTACAGTGATGATTTTGTTGGAATAAGTCCATTCTCAAATATCAAATTTACACTCAATCAACTTTAAAACCAGGTATTAAATCCTCCCAACTATTAAAACTATCTAATATATTCGCTCATTAAACTAGGATGGTATTCGTCTACATGGCAGTTTTTCCCTCCTCACTCACTCGGCAGTATGCCCCATTCAGTGGGCAGCGGGTCTCGAATGGGACGAGTCTTGCCGTCCCAAGGCACTGCCACGAAGACATCATGTAAATAAATACCACTTTGGTTTGGTTTCGATGCTAAATTAGACAGTTTTGATAGTTGAGGGGGGTTGAACATCTGATTTTGGAGTTTGAGTGGTTTTTTTATACAAACGTGATAGTTAGGGGTCAAATAGACTTATCCCTTTGACCCAATTAGCTGGCGGTGTGCCTTATGTGCTTTCTAATTTATAGTGCCCTTACGTTATAATGGTATTTTAGGGAAGGACAGGCGAACTGTTTTCACATGATTTTTGTTTTTTATCAAGATATTTTTTAATGGACGGGATGGTATTTAGGTGGGTCTACTAGCTTTTTAGCGAAGCAGATTTTATTTTATACATGGGAACCGAAAAACTTCGTGCGTGATAAGAGAGGTGGGTGGATGGATAAAACTCTTCTTCTATGGTACCATAAAAACAGAGAAAAGTCAAAATACCTCTCGAATTTTGTCCGAGAGTCCATATAGCATCATAAATTATTGAACCAAGTATTTAGCACACAGAACAAATTAATCCGATCCATCATCTATTACACTGCTAAATTGATTTGTAAGGCATTTATGTATACATGCCATCCTAACTATCCAAAAATCTAAGAAATTATAGCAATTTAAGACCAATTAAGCAGCAAGGCAACTCCATCACCACGTGGAACTCCTCGAGGCCATCACCTTCAGCATCGTGCCGTCCTCTCTCTCTCTGCCTACCACCACCCTCCTAGGGGTAGGGATAGGTAAAATTAGACCGAACCAAAAAGATTGGAACCAAGAAATTTGGTCTTCAATTCAATCTCAGTATTGCACTAACCAAATTTTATTTGGTCAATTCAGCCACCACCCTTGATGAATTGAATTGACCGATAAATCAAATTAAAAAAAAGGCCCAAGTGCCCCAGCCAGCCAGCCCAACCCACTAGGCCTAGCATGACCAAAACCCTAACTCTCACCCCACACACACCCCCACATGGTCACCCGCATCAGCACCTCACTCGCTACCCCTTCCCCTGAAGCAGATGTGGAGCCGACGGTCGCTGCCTCCTCCTTGCGTCACATTGCTGTCGATGATGGTCACCACCACCGATGGTCCCCGCGTCGAGCCGACGACAGCCACCTCTCCCTCCCCGTTGCCCCGCTATGCCGGTCAATGCCTGGAGGCATATGGTGAGGGGATGGGCCATGGGCAGCACTAAGCCCCCGAGGGGCGCCTCCTTCCTGTTGTTCCGCCCTGTCGGCCGATGCTCAGCGCGCGAGGTGAGGTGGTGGGCTGTGGGAAGCATTGTAGCCGCCAATGGTAGCAGCGCTGATGACCCCCTCCACTCCGACAATAATAGGTGATCGGTGACGGAGCCTCCTCCACTCCTCAGTTGAGATTTGTGTGATGATTCTTTAGATCCGAAATTTATTGATGATTTGTGTGATTTTTGGATCTTCTATAATTTCGGTCATGACCAAGATTGAGACAAAAAAGCAGAGACCAAATTGTTTGATTTGACCGAATGCCAACCACTAGAAGGCGGCGGTTTGGATTGGAGAGGGGTAAATGGCAGGTTGAGGAGGGGGGGGGAGGAGGGGATGGATGCTAGGGAGATGGATAAAGCGATAGAAACCGAGTCTATAAGAGCCCGTTCAAATGTGCTTATAAGTTTGGCTTATTTTCTCGTTTCCCGTGAGCACGCTTCCGAACTGCTAAGCGGTGTGTTTTTTGCAAAAATTTTCTATATGAAAGTATCTTAAAAAATCAAATAGATCTATTTTTTAAATTTTTAATAGTTAATACTTAATTAATCACGTACTAATAATATTCTTTATTTTACGTGCAGTTTACAAGTCAGGACAATAAATCAATTTCAAACACCTCTAAAAAGGAGGTGAGGTTGTCATAGCGAAGAGATTTAACGGTGGGTTGGGCCTGGCCGCTCAATGGGAGGCCTAGCTAGAGACGAGCTGCTGCCGTCACCGTCGATTGGAGGCACCTGTCAGTGTGAATGAATTTATGTGCCAAATGAAAGAGTCAGCTCAGCCCATCACTGCTCAGCAATTGCTGCCGTTTCCATGTTTTTTTGCTGGAATTTTGGCACAACAGCAACACCAGTGACATCAAATAGCAGCCATTAATGCCATGCACATGCTCAAAATCTTCCCATCTGCTCCAAATGGCCAAATCCCCAATTGTTCTAAGGGTTTGCCTATGTACGTTTTGCAAAATGCCTATGTATCTTTTGCAAAAAAAAAAAAACCCTTCCTATACTAGTTAATTTTTTCATCCATTAGATTAATAACCAATTGTCTATATTGACTCACACAGTTATATATATAACAAGACCTAGTTTTCTCCCACCTCCCAATCGTGCGCCCTCGACTCCTCTTGTGCACGATGCCACAGTGTCCTTCCTTGCCGTCATCGGTCCTAACGTCGTCAACTACACCCCGCTATGGCCACCGACGCCTAGAATGGGCCCAACACCGCACCCTCCTTCCCCTCCCGCCACTCTCATCTCTAGTTTTTCCTTCCCCAACTTCAGCAAGATTCCTCTACAACGTTGTCCTCCATCGAGCCGCTAGATTTGCTGCCACTACACGTTGCTTCATAAGCCCTCAACCGAGATGCCCATGTCACCACCACCGTACACCATCCTCCTCCGTCCCCGTGGCTCAGGCATTACAACTGCCACCTTGCCACCCTTGATCTCTACCGAGTCGACACCACCCCAACTTTCCCTCTAAGCCCAAGAAACCTACCACCTCTTCACCCAATGCCCCCTTTCCCCACCCCTCTTCCACCTTCCTCACCCCGAATGCTAAATCGTTGAGAACGTGCTGCAGTTGGTTGAAGCTCGGTTATGTTTGATGGAGCTAGAGAAGGAGGTCGGAGAATGGAGTAGATATGAAGATCAAGAATTCATAAGATTTTGCTTTGATTTTCTGCCAAATGCCATTTAGCAAATCCGTTGTTCTCGTCTTCCTCTTCCAAATCATCTATTTTTGAAACCCAAAATTTGTTTTTTTCCCTGGCGGGGTTGTGTCACTAGAGTTTTAGTTACACAACAAAATGGTTTTTTAAAAAAACAGACGGAAGTACAGTATCTAACTATCTAGGGATAATTGTGCTTTTGACCTCATTTTAAGGTCTAACTACCGATTTGACCCTATTTTCTCAGCTTTGCTTATTTGACCCAGCTTTTCAAAAATAAAGCTGCCATGTGACCCTATTCCGTGAAGCTAACAGTGTTAAACTCATGAACAAATTATTGTTTATCCCCTTGCTTATTTGACCCTACTACTACTTATTACTCAAAGGTTTTGCTTATTTGGCCTAGTTTTGTGCACTTATGGTAGATAAAACGTTTGATGGAAATTTTGACAAATCTATGACAGATTTGTGATAAATTTGACTTAGCTGAACTTTACAAATTTGTCATAAATCTATCAAAATTTTCATCAAAAATTCTATATACATTAAGTGCACAAAAATGTATTTTGTCCCTGAGTTTAACACCGTTAATTTGGTTTCACGAAATAGGGTCAGACGACAGCTTAGGAGGGTCAAATGAGCAAAGTTGAAAAAATAGGGTCAAATTGGTAATTAGACTTAAAAATAGGGCCAAAAGCACAATTGCCTCAACTATCTATGATCCAGCAAGTTAACACACAGAAGTGAAAATGGTTGCTCTAGAGATACCAGTTATATACAAGGTTACAACTCATCCATTATATAAAAAACATATTACAACTCATCCATTATATAAAAAACATAGGAGTACAGGGTTACAACTTTATAAACAGAACCAGACATTTCTCAAAGATACATTTTCAGCGAAAGTGCAGATAGAACATTCTTCTTGAGTTGTCAAGATGAGGACAAAAGGCCTCAACCGGAGATCTCATTACCAAAATGATAATCCGTTTTAGTCAAGAGGACTTTCAAGGTCTGGTCTTTGGTCCATCGTTTTTGCCATTGCACCATCGGGAAAAGCATCTGGATATATTGCCGCTAGCCTCGATTTCATGCGTCTACGACATAAGCATAAGATAGTTCGCTAAGTGAGAAAACTGTTATAGCAGTTAATTCGAATGCACGCTTGGGGATAAGAGAACTGGAAAACTAAAGGAAGATAAAACGCAGAAGTTCATAATTTAGAATGGCCAGTGGAAATGTACCTCAACTTCAAGAAAGTATGGTCAAGATCAGCCTTCATGGACTTGAGAAGACGAGTTTTACTAGCAAAGTCATTAGACACCTCCGCAAAGCACTGTTCAGAGTACTCGTTAAAATGTGTGAGAACTGCATTACTATCTTGCAATCGTCCCAGTCTGCTAAGTAAGCAAAAAGAACAGTAGGGGTTTTCGTTAAGACAAAACACAGAAATTCCTGAAAATTCTACTGCAAAGTATAGAAATGTATCACTAAAGCAACTAGCATTGCTCATATGTCTAATGCTGCAGTCAACATACATGTTATGATAAGCAAATTACTCTTAACGGAAGAGTGAGAAGTGAGAAGAATTTCCACCAATAGAACAAAGGAATCGACCAAATCTTAAAAAGAAATATTACTATGTCGTGGTAAGGATCTTGCAGATCTTTGCATATAGGGAAAAACATGCTAGCTTTGCATAAAGCATGGAGAAACCAACATTACTACAGTTTGATGCACACTAACTAAACTTCAAGGCTACTATCGCCTACAACTCATATGTTAATTCACCTAACTGAGGCAGGTCCAGGAGTAAGTTAAAACAGAGCTCTTGGGAAGGCAGAACCGCAACACATCACAAGTGGATCACAAAATAATATGACATGATGTATGTTGAGCACTTCCATAATTTATGGAGCATGCGAATGTCCAAAATAGTCATATGCTTGCAATTAGTTCAATACAACAAGCACAGACATTTCATGTAGCAATATCCAAGTTAGTGGATAAAACAGTGACCCCTAACAACTTCTAGACCAGTGGGTGTGTTCGATGAAATTAATTAACTGCATATAGTCAATTATCCACTTATTCTAAACAAGAAGGCAGACAGTACCAACAAAGCAAACATGGGAAAGAATTAATCAGATCACTCAATCTTCTTCATGCTTAAATGTGGAATAGAACTGTCCACCCAAAAGAACTTGCAACAGCAAAGTATTGACTACATATACATCTTAAAGATGGCATTTCCAGAAGTAGCAAGTGGTCTTTCTTTTTTCTTCTCTGAAGAAAAGCAAGAGAATGATGGCAACAGGGGAAATGTACATGGATTACACAGGGCACCATTGGATGCAAGAATTTTACAGCACGTAGTTCATTTCCCGCATAATCAGGAAAAATTCTGGCGTTCTAAAGAAGCCATTAATGTACATATGGATATTGCTGTTATTAATAATAACATTTCAAAACTACCACCACTATACATCTATTTAAACTCCAAGACTGGTTGAGCCAAGCATGCCAGTGCAAGACGAGATACAAGATATAAATATCACGGGCTCAGAGAGTACAGTGATACCTAGAGTGCTGCTGGAAGGGTGGCTCGTTAATACTAATTGCACCAAAAGTTTTGGCAAATGAATATCTCGAATGCTATTCCTAGATATCTATCGCTCTCCCAAATCTTGTGCAGAACCAGTTGAGGGGTAGCCAGGCAGGAAATGAGGTTATATGGTTGTTTAGGATGCAAAGAGAAAGGAAATTCCAGATGGAAGTGTAAAATTTGGCATGCCGTAAAGAGGATGGCACCGTGATTATTGCTTCTAACATGAGTGGAGAGATGATGGTGTGTTCATAACTTCATATATGGTAATAGATGTTAATTTCAAACAGAACTTAAAACCACCTGAATATTTGATGAGACATCATTAACAGCAGCAAGCATTTAGCATCAATCACTAACAGATGCCCAATTAGGACAAATTCTCCTTCCAAGCAGTCGTTGCTACACAAATGAAGGGCTACCAACAGACTTGACAACATCCAAGTCTCACGAGAAGATCTAGTTAATACTCGAAATAGCTGTAAAACCTATCCAAGCACCCCAGAGCTGCCAAAGTGAATGCATCACCGGTGAACAGATGCAGCAACTTATAATAGTTCAGTTTCTATAGTAATTAAGAATGTGTTTTTCATTTCATAATAACATGTAGTAAGATCCAAATTCTAACAGGTAACCACGATGTCAGAAATAGGGTGTCAGTATGAACATCGCTGCATCGACTATGAAGGGTTAGGCGTCACGGCGCAAATGTGTGTAGCCGCGAGGAAACCATGCACAAGTGCACAGCTGCGATTGCTACCCAGAAATGCTAGCCAAAACCCGGTCAGATTTGTGGACACACGCCAAAACCTCCGCTTTCCCTAGCAAGGGACACACTGAGTTCGATTCTACTCACCGAATCAAATCACCATTCCGCTTCTGGGGAACCCTCGATGGGAACAACAAAGCAAATCCCTGAGACCCTAACTCTAAACCAAACCATGTCTCCCACTGCTGAGTCATGTAACTACAGCTAGGTTCACCATAGAACACGAGAACCATCGATACGGTAGCCTAGGCGCAGACATCAGAGACGGCGGCGTTCACCGATCAGCACCGATCGAAGAGGGAGCGCGGGGATAAGGAAAGGGGGAAGAAGCCATGCCACGTACATGAGGTGCTGCGTCTGCTTGATGGCGCCGACGTCCTCGTCGTCGACCAGCGACCTGAACCGCGCCGCCACCTCCGCGGCCGCCGCGGCTGTCTCCGGCGAAGCCACGGCCGTCGGCGACTTCTCCATGGCCGCCGTCTCCACGGCCCAGGGCGTGCGATTTTGGGCTCTCCCGGTGATAAGTGGTGAGTCGTAAACAGATAGGACCCTCCTTAACAAGGGAAATTTCTCAAGTCTTGGGCTCGCAACAGATGGGCTTGCAACTGTTGGGCCTGTTAAGTTAGCCCATGGATCCATGACTGTATAAGAGTGAACGCGGTGTTCTGTACGTGGCCATAATTTATCACATCTTAGCCCCCGTTCAATAGTGAAGGTGGGGCTGAGCTAAAACGAGGTGGATGCATGATTAATTAAATATTAGCTATTACAATTTAAAAAATAGATTTGTTTGATTTTTTTTAAAAAACTTATATATAGAAATTTTTTTAAAAAAATAAACTGTTTAGGAGCTTAGGATTGTGCTGATAGAAAACGTTCCTTAAGTAAAATCAAACAGGACCTTAAACCATAGGATTGATCAATGTGGGAGTGTGGACAAGTTTCTTGTCTTTATAATAACTAGGACGGTAGCTCTCGCGTATGTGCGGGCATGAATGCTAGTTTGTTTGGAGAAATGTCTAACAAATTAAGCAACAATTAAAAAAAAGGTATTTTATTCTTTCTAATTAAATGTTTTATCGGTGGCTCTCTTTTTCTTAACAATCTAAAAAACTTTTTATTACCAATAAATATGTTTTATTTGTACTATCAAGCTATTTCCCTCTAATTGGTTTCTATGCACGCAATTTGTTACACATTTGAATAAATAAAGATGAGGAAATATATATATCCTAGACCCCGCTTCTCTATGATATGCGGGACCCATAAAGTAAATTTTCAAAAAAAATCTAATCAACATGAGTCTTCAAATGCATATATCATCACATAAAAAGACCACCAATCATGTATTGATACCTTAGCGACTGTACATGCAAGGTGTGGAGAAATCCATTGTGCCACTGCATTGGATAAAGGGATGGCCATTAGCATCTAAGAAATTAATTAAAAATGGTCTAATGGTTAAGGTAATGGGTCTTTCAATTTAAGTGAAAATTAAGAGCCGGGCTTTTTTTAGTAAAAAATCTAAGATTTTCTCTAAGGCTAATAGTAATTTTATAGTAGTTTCATTCTTAATAAATAAGATGCCATGTAAGTAAATTTGGTGACATGGCAACATAATTATAAAAAGAGAAAGAAAAGCAGATGAAGATGGTTGTATACTGTTTTCAAGAGTATGAAACTGATTGAAACTGGTATTAGGGGCTAGTGTTTTATTTCATCCAAGTGCATCCAATCTTATGTATCGCTATTAAATGTTATGACTAGACTATGAAACCAGAAAATAAAATTGTGCATTGAAGATCTTAACTGATTCGTCAACTCAAATCGTTTTAGATAAGATGGTACTCTTGATAACCGTTAAATGAAAGAGAATGGTCTAATTGGTTTGCTTTACTCCCTATTGAAACTTTCCACGTTTTACTTTTATTTTATGCAAGTCTTGTTTTTAAGTTGGATTTTTGTAACATGATAAGATAGCGACATAGCTTTATGTCTTATGTGTCAAACTCTTTCAAAAATTTGAATCACCCTTTGTATAAGAAACTAGGACTTATAAGTTCTTTTAATGTGGTGGTTTGGTTGTGGATTCATAACTCTGCTCACCATGGTATAAATTCTGCCACCCACATTAAATACACGGGGTACAGTTTCAAAAGGATATGAATATAGTGAGCTTAAGGATTTATCATTTGCTTTCATTTCTACGGTGTGTATCGATGACCAAGCAAGTGTATAACTTTCATATGTCTAGCATGGAAATTATTTGATGGCTACGGTCTTGTTATAACTCCTAGTCAGTGTGGTCTAGATAGTTGCAAAAATAAAGCCCATTTAAGCTCATTGGACCTTCTCCTGCCCTCTCCCACCACCTCCTGGATTGATGCATTATTCATAGCTCATTAAGGATAGCTCATTAAGGCTAGTTTGTTCACTTCCTCCCTTTTTATAATCGTTGGGTTTCACAAGTCCAAACAAATTCTTTGTGAATGATTCGTATCTAGCATGAAAATTGTTCGGTGGCTATGGTAGTCTTGCAGCCCCTACTCAATACGCCCTATGGGTGCTAAATTAATACCTAGCTAAGCCATTGCACGTTTCCCACCCTATTTCGATCATCTTTATTGATGTATTATTCTTAGAGCAGTTCCAATGCTCCAACTATGATAATTTCTATGGTATTATCTATAGTGCCACCTAGGACTTTTTTTTGTTGATGTGACGTTATATTAAATAAGAGAGAATAAAAAGATGAAGAAACTATGTCTCATACAGGAAATGGTATCAACATGAAAACTAACACACTAGACACTACTAAATATTACATTGAAAAAGAATGGTGTCTATATAAGAGATAAGGAAGAAAGATGATTGGTGGATTAGAGAGAGAGAATTGAGTGACCAATTAATTGTTTGAGCTATGATAGAAATAGTGCATTGAGGACATTAGTTTCTAGAGTGATGTCTATATGACATGGCATGACAGAGAAACTACTTGGTAGTTTTTGGGTTGGAACTGCCCTTAGATCATCCAGACTGGTTCGCCCACTCCCTCGCCCCTCTCTATTTTTCTCACCGTTGTATGCCCCTAGCATTTTTATGGAAACCTTTGGGGAACAAAAGTCCTACAATTTTTTTCATGTCTAGTATGGATATTGTTGGGTGGTTAATAACTCTTGCAGCTCCTAGTCACTAAATATGCCCCTTAGTCGTAAAACTTGTGTCGGAGTTGCCCCATGATCCAACTTAGTGATGTTTATGCCCTTAAAGTTGAGCTAATCCTTCAATTTCTTAATATTTTGGTATATCATAATATCTAAATGTCGCGTGTATAAAGAATGAATATGTGCATAGCATGTTAATGTTCATATATAGGACAACTCACTTTTTTTATTGGTTTCTGCATAGGGAAAACAAACTATTTTATGTTCACACCTAAAAGGTATAGAAGCTCGTAGCAACATGCATGCGTATCAATCAATGATATACTAAAAGTTTATTAAACACCCTCCAAAATCCATTAGATTGCAATGTAGAATATATTTTAGAACGCTTATGTAAAAGATCGGCTGGCTTGATTGGGTCATTTGAGCATCAAAACACTCATAAGTACTTCGATTGTTGCATATCACCAAAGGTACAATCTTTTTTCTCATAATTGCGATGTTATTTAAAATTTTGAATTTGTTCTTTTTACCTAGGTGTTATTCAAAATAATATATAATGGCATAATATATGATGTCAAATTATTTAATAATTTTTATCATAATTTAGATGACACGCAAACTGTACAAGTGCGTAGATAATTTTTTTTGTATGTGTAAATATTATTCACGGTTGAGTTTATAATTTTTTTTAGATATTGTCGATCTAATTTAGCTATGCCTGTTTGCAGAATGATTTACGATGGCATAGTATATGTTTTCATTTTTTTTTACGATGTTTCATTGCTATTTGGTTGCCACACAAATCATATGGGTTTATGCCCAAATGATATATTTCTTACATACTCAAAACATGGGTAATATGGATCTTTGATTGTTGATTCAATTATAAATAAGAAAAGATTGAAATAAATTACAAATCAGATATGTTGTTTAAAAAATGCCCATTTAAATATCTAACTATTGATTGTTTATGTATTGAGTTGTTGGCTAGAAAGTAGGGAGGGGATGTGAGGGAAGGGGAGGGAAGGGGAGACGTGGCGGACCTGGCTTCCCTATTCTAGTTTTTCTATTTCTATCAGTCCCTTAAGAGCAAGTAAAATAAACATACATCAGCATTATACAAGGGTTGTTACATTTGATTTGTAATGAGGTGGATGAGAGGGAAGGTTAGGAGTGAGAAAATCCGGTTACAAATATTAGTAGCTAAGCTATACACTTATCCCTAACCCCCAAGGCAGCACAATGGGTATAATTGTTTTTCAGCCAATAACTTTATACCATACTCGTCTGAAAAATCATGTGCTCTACACACTATCATTGTGTGATGTATCTTTTAGTGCTAACATGAATAATGTGGTAATTTTTGTAGATATCAGCTAGCTACATTATTGAACTTCCATCCTCTAATCCATCAACGGTAAATTTTTCTCGTTTTCTATTTTCACTTTTAATACTTCATACCCTCGACTTTCGTCGGGCATTATTTCTCACGAGTTGGCTGGGCGGACGGTATCCAGATGCGCAAGGTGTTCGTACGCACACGCGCACGGGAGGAGAGGGAAGGCGATAGGATTTTCTTCCTTTAAAGTTAGATATAATGGTCAAGCAACATCGATGGTTAGATATTTTGTTTTTCTTTATAGAATTTCTACTATTTTTTCTAATTTATTAAACGTGATACGTGACGGTCTAGGAGCGCTAATGGATCTTATATATCGTAAAGAATACGACGGGCTTTATTTCCTGAGGTTGCAAACCTAGTTTAACTGTGCATATATGTGAACTAATAAATGATGATATAATCTATAATGTTGTTTTCTTCATAATTTTTCATGACCTGTTATCTTTTTACAAGTTAAAATTACAATAGTGCAAACTTTATTTTCTAACACTATTGGTGTAATTTAATTTTGCATATTTGTGAAGTGATGTATAATCAAAATGATATATAAAATTATGGCGCTTGTTCAAATTTTGTTCTCACAAACAGCGACTATCTCAACGCCCATAGAGAAAAAAGGGGAGGATTTTTAGAGAAAAAGGGAGGAAAAAAAAGTAGAGGAGGAGAGGGCGCCCGTGCGTGCGTGCGTACGGAGGAGGTGTGCACTGTGCACGTACGCACGACGAGGGGAAAGGAATGGCGAGGCGTGGACTTGCCTAGCTTTTTTTCCCTAACATTAATCTAATCTAACGGCTTATAATATGGGGTGTACCGGATTAAGTGAAAATCGAGTTTTTTCTCTCAGAATTTCTAATTCTTTTTCTAATTTATTAAAGATGACACGTGACGATTTATGAGCACTCTAGAGGATGTTTAATAGACCTTTTGTATAAAATAGATATACTATAAGTCCAAATACCTCCCCAACTAGTGTCCATGAATACCATGAATTATTAAACGGGTATATTAGCACCCTTAATATTCTATATTACTAGCACCCTTACCATGTTAATCTGTTTCATTTAGGCCATGTTCTTTTAAAATATAGTTATGTTTATCTATGTACTTTTTTCGATTTTTAATAAATGATGTAGTTGACTTTTGATACGAGATTATTCGTCTTATTTAAAAAATTTAAGTAAATATGATTTATTTTGTTGTGACCTAATTTATCATTAAAAGAACTTTAAGTATGACTCATATTTTTTTATATTTACACTAATTTTTAAATAAGATGAATAGTCAAACGTCATGATAAGAGTCAACGATGACATTTGTTTGGACATGTGCTTATCTAGGTGTATAGCTAAAGGTAGCTATATTTTGGGACGATTGGAGTAATTAATTTAGGCCATGTTTTTTTTCTAATTTTGGATTTTAGATTTTTATTTGCATACTTACTAAACTCCTAAACGGTGTGTTTCATACATAAATTTTCTATATAATTTTTTTTGAAATGCTTTTATATAACAACTTTTAAACTTCGTATGAGTTAATTCATTTGTTTATATCCTTAAATAACTATCATAAATATCAGATAATCCATCGATCCATCAATTCCAGCTATTTAAAACGGGGCCTTAAACGACTAAATTGATTTGCAAGGATAGTTTTGGCCATGTGGCATCTTGGCTGCACATATTTATCACGTCACTCGTATAAGATAGTTTTAGCCTAACTTCTATGGATGTACAGCAAAACATATAGTCTGATTTATACTTGATTGTCAAACTACTACTCCTTCTGTTCCAAAATAAATTAACTTTTATATACGAATCTAGATACAGAGTTATGTCTAAATTCATATATAACAGTAGATTTATTTTAGAACGGAGAGGTATGCTGGTCATTATGCCGTATGTGTCAAATGTTTTGTCTATGACGCTGGCTTCACCAATGTAGAATGGAAGACTACTTAGTGTATGCAAGGTTGTTAAAATCGTGATCCTAAGTTAGAATCGAAAGTTCTAAGTTGGATCACAATTATAAAATCGTAAAATTGTAGATTCTACCCATATAGAATCATAGAATTAGGTCTTTTAATTAGAATCGTAAAATCGTAAAATGGTGTGGTAGAATCGAGATTTTAATAACCTTAAATGTACATGTACTAGCCGTGTACTGTAAAGTATACTGTATACGTATTACACGAGGTGCGACCATGTGAGTAGTACTCTACTCCGGACGGCCGGGCTGGCGGGCGTGCCGCTGTGGCAACCGGCACGCGCAGGCTGCAGGCTGCAGACATCTCTGATCACATCGGAGTTCAAAACTTGAAAGCTCACTGAAGGCTACCTCAGCATGGCAGTGCTACTCTACTCGCAGCAGCAGCCGGCTTTATAGGCTCTGGTTGAATGTATTTATCGTTTTTGTTTATTGTCTTTTTTTATAAATATGTTTTTAATCGTTTTATATTTTTTTAAAAAATCTATATAAAAATATCTTATAAAATTAAATAGATTTATTTTTAAGTTTTTAATAATTAATATTTAATTAATTATACGCTAATAATATTTTTTATTTTACGTTAGACTTATAAAACAGGTAAAAAACACAACGGAACACCCCACTCGGTACTACTGCCCTCCGTCGTCACGTACGCTTACCGTATAACGTAGCGGCTCAGCTTACCTACGTGCAGCCAACGTGCCATCATGGCCTGCGCCGTATTGCACCGCACCGCGCCGCGCCCGTCCGCCCGCATCGCGATCGCGATCGCGCGCTGCGCACCAAACCGGCCGGCGTGTAGGTCGGTCGCCCACGCCGTCACGCGCCTCGTGTCGTCTCATCTCATCTCATCCCGACCCAGGGAATAAAGAAGACAGGAGAGCGCACGCGACGACGACGGCTGCACGGCAGCTGATTCGCTGCCCCGTCGCCCACAGCGAGGCCGTGTCGGGCTCCGGTCCAGCACCACTGCACAGCCACGTGCCGTGTCATGTGGGGTCCGGGGGAAGTCACGGTCTGCCGGGCGCGGCTCCCTATTATTCCCGACCGGCGGATCCCGGGGCCGGCTCTCCTCGGGGCAATCGCGGCCGTCCGTCTGGTCATATGTTAGGAGTAGAATATTCCTCCCGAGACGGACGCTCGATTTCCGCGGGGGCAGCCATCACGTCCGTCGAACGGCTGCTCCAAAAATCCAACGATGCAGATAGGACTTTTGCTGCCAGCAGGTGGAGTAGTACTGTACTCTTACTAACGCTTTCTTCGTTCTAAAATATAATAACCTAAATATAATAACCTAAGACTAAATTCGACACAATCTAGAACTACAAATTAGATAGGAGGTTATCCAGACTACGAATCTGGACAGAAGATAGGGACAGACGCACCTATTAGGCAGAGTGGGGCTCCGTCCCAACTATGACCCACGCCGTCCCATACCTTCTTGCCAATTTTCTAGTACCGGACCTAGTATATTAGTCATCAGCCCATCACATCAATTAAGTATTCTTGGCATCAGGTATTGATAGTCATCTCATCGTCATGACTATGCTTGTTGTCTCGTCTATCTGACGTTTCTTTAACTGTTCGTTTTTGTTGCTAAGTCGCTCTATGTTTGTGCAGTGTGGTGCACAGACGTTGGTTCTCTAGCCAGGTGCTAAATTCTATACGACTCCAAAGATTATTACTTTATTTTTAAATAAAAGGTGCCATCTTGGATGTTATTTTATAACTTAATTTATTAATTGTACTATATTTTTTTATCTGATTGTAATATAAATATGATATGTGTTGTGTTCTTTTTGTCTTTATTGATTATCTTCGTCTCATCTATATTTCAACGTTACATCTGCCACTGACAGGAGGTTGTCTAGATTCGTAGTTTAGGTCATGCTAAATCCAGTTCTAGATTGCTATATTTTAGAACGGATGTAGTATAATATAAAGAACTAGCACTAAATATAACACCACCCAGTACTATGATTCTAAATAGACCTGATCCAGATTTATAATATTAGATGGTATTACATCTATCACTAGTTTTTTTATATTTTAAAACGAAGAAAATGAGTGTGAGACCGATGAAGGAACAAGCGAATGCCCGTGCCGCGTCGCGACAAACGAACAGAAAACGGGCACTACGATGGCGAGCAGTGAACAGTCATCAAGCGAGAGGATAATACTACTCGTGCCGAGCAGTAAATGAGGGAGGTCAGAGCGAAGTACGGAGCAGTAGACGACTCCTATAAACGCAGCAATTAGGCAGCAGTAAAAAGGTAGCCGGCATCCGGCAGGCGACAGAACGGAGGGAGCGCTAAAAAGCGGGCTGCCTGCCTCGATTGATGACATGACACGGGCTGTCCTCCTCCAACGGCGGCCTATCCGCGGGCTGACGTGTCACGCGGCACGCGCTGGGCCCCGCCCCACCGCCCTGCGGCTGCCGCACACAAACCGGACAGCTGCAGCACCGGCCCTTATCGCAGCGGCGCACGCGCGCCCTGCTCCTCTGCCAATTTTTTTTATTATTCAAAACTTTTTATTTTTTATTTTTAAAAATAAACTTACTCAGAATTTATTTTCTAAGTCTAAGCCTTTTGTTACGCTGCCACACTAGACGCTCATAATATAACAAAGTTATTTGGTCACATCAGTTAAAGTGATATACCTAGAGTTCTGTTATATCAACTGATATGTTTACTGTTTATGGCATAGTAGTGTTATTTGATTACGTCTAGTTAAACGACGTGGTCTAAAAGTTCATATTTTGATATAATTTTTGGAAGGATTTAATTTTAAAATAAAACAAATCCTCCTCTCCTCGACTCCTCGTGTGCCTTTTTTCTTTTTTCTTCCTTTTCTTTCTATGCTCGTCTTGGAGTCAAAACCAAGTGCTCGTATATGTATGTTCTTCGATCACTGGCCAGAAAAAAGCTGGCGGTGTGCAAGGCGTGCGTTGCCAGCTTTTCTCACGGGAACTGCATAATGCATACAAGTATTACTACATCACAGATTAGCTCGCTTGCATGCTACTCTTCCTCCCCTTCCTTTCCATCTCCGCCAGGATAGATATACTCTCTAGTTCTAAAATATAACTTTCAGAATTTAAATTTATTTTAAACATACTTCCTTCAATTAAAAATATAAGATGTTCTTATTTTCTATAAAGTTAACATTTAAAAATTTTAACTAATAATCATATTAAAAATATATGTGTTTAATGTTATGTATGTAGTATCAATATATTTGTATTTGATAATATTTTTATATGATGTTAATTTTATAAATATTGGTGATATATTAAGAAAGAAACTAATGATCAAAGTATAATATTGAAGACCGTGTAAAAACTGATAGAGTAACCACTGCTTCCTCCATCCAAAAATATAGGAGTAACAACTTTAAAGTCTAAATTTATTTCAAATATAACAACCTAGTCTCTACTATTATAAAAATTGGTAGTGATTCTGTTCGTTCACCTTTTTCCCGTCGTCTTGTATCGTCTTCGAACTCCGATTCCCATGCTTCAAAGAACAGAGAAAAAGAGGGAAAAATCAAGAGATAATGGCGTAAACCTTCTCGCCATATTTATAGAATGTTCCATCGGCGCCTCCTCTTCCGATCCGCCGCATCTCACTCCCATCCCCACCACCAACAGGAGGCCGGAGACTAGAGAGCTGCCGGATCTGGCCGGTGGCTAGGGTTCAACCTAGCCCGAGCTCGAGGGAGCTCGAGGCAACGATTCCCATAGGCGGTGGCTATAGAGGAGCTATAGAGACGATGATTTCTCTTTCGATCCGCCGCTTCTCACTTTCATCCCCACCACCAATAGGGAGCTGCCGAATCTGACTGGTGGCTAGGGTTCAACCTAGCCCAAGCTTGTGGGAGCCCGAGGCGCTGACTCCCGTAGGCGGCGGCTGCAGAGAAGCTATCGAGACAAAACCGTCAAGGTGAGACATCCAGTGACACTAGCGAGGTGACCAGGGAGCGGAAGCAGTGGCCTCACGGCGACTCGGCGAGAAAAGGGGATCGGGTGCAGAGGCCGAGCCGCTCCTCAGTCTTTGACCGAGTAGTCTATGTCTCACGTTGGTGTCTCAAATAGGCCTAATGGTTCTTTGGACTAGATGGCCCATCAAATAAATTTAAAAGAAAATAAAAAAAATGTTATTATGCATATACAATATAAAACTTTGAAATAATACTCATGCGTTATAACAGATGATTTAATTTCTACAGTTAAAATTCCCTTCACCCATTGCAACGCACGAACATTTTTCTAGTATTTATAAAAATGATATTTATCACTAAACTACTCATACTACAACTTGTCTTCATTATCACCTAACCAGTTTAGGCCCACACTCCACCCATCCTGAGGAGATAGTCTTTTTATCCCTCTGCTTAATAAACGTGCAAAGAGCTAAAACTTGTTATATTTTAGGACGAGATGATATTTACCATTAGACTACGCATACTACCCTACATACCACCCATCCCCATAAGACAAATAAGTAGTAGTTTTAGCTCGCCGCGTCAAGAATTAAAACTTAAGACGGAGGGACTAGGTCATAAGATTCATAAGAGCTTCCGTTCCATTCCAACTATGGCAAAATCAAACTTCACGGTCTCGTCGCATCGATACTCGCCGAGTCGCCCACGTTTCGACAGCGCGTCTCCTCTCCGACAAAACCGGTCAAAAACTACGCTTCGGCGTCGCCATCCCCAGGTGTCCATGAATGTTGCTTTCAGCCAGCCAGCTAGCCATTCATGACCCGAAACCAAACCAAGATCACATCAGTTGGGATGCCACCACCAAATACCAGGTCGGCACACAGCCGCATCACGCATTTCACATCCAAAACTGGGAACAAACTAACAAAGCTGGAGTGATCAGGTTCCATGACAACTTAACACGCAAAAACCACTGATAGATAAGATAGATCATAGCAGTAGAGATTCAAACGGAGTTTCTAGCAGTGTGTTCCACAGGAGGATAAAACTGGGGAGGTTCTTGACATGTTCATGATGATACACACAAACAATACATAAGGTCTTTAGGAGGGACAGAGGGATCAATACTACTAGGGGGGGGGTTCTCAAACGAAGGACCAGTTGACGAACATGAAGGCGAGGCAATGCGGCGCGTCGTCGTCGCTCAGGACCTTCCACGCCACTGCCTGCTCATACGACACAGGCCGCCCCATGCTCGACACGCAGACACCACCTGGGAGGTAGGCGAAACCCTGGAGAGAGTTTTTGGTGTTCAGTTACAAGCATCATAGGACCTAGGAGGCTGGCATTAGGAACAGCGGTGACAGAGTCCATACCTGCTGCATAATCTTGGGGAACTCGGAACATAGCGCCTTCCGGCCATCATCATCAAGGATCTTCTCGAGTGAAATGTCCTGGAGAGCAATCAGTGTCGTCTCCAGCATGTCAAGGCCGGCTTGATTGGCGAAGGTGAACACAGGAGCAGCCTAAAATGGTAGGCAGTAGCAAAAATTTGTTGTTAGGCCTAGATGACGCCAATGTAAATATATATCAGAGACAACACAAGAAGGCAGACTACACTGACCTTCAGGGAGCAGCACATGATTGAATCAGAGTGTTGCCACATTGCTTTCAAGGAAGAATCTGTGCTTTGTGAGTCTGTGCGAAGGAGATCCGCTCCAGTGTGAAATCTGAAATTTTTAAGCAAAACAAATTACGGCAATGCAAAAACTTGAAAATGAGTCATACCATTGGCAATCTCTGAATTAACGCTGTCACTTCTCTATGCGGTACAGAGATATCTCTGGATAATACAACCAGTTTGCAAACAGGAAGAAACGGTCAAAATCAAAGATAGTCATAGGGTATAGAACAAAGATAGCCTTACCGGTAGCTCCTTCCAATCCACCTCGCAAGCGTATGGGCCTCAGGAGATCCTGGAGGGTTCTTTGTTTCAATCTGTCCACCAAGACGAGACGGGGCTATTGCCATGGCCACTCTCTGCACTGATGCCACCACGGTTCGAACATACTGCCTGGCCATTGCCGCTACGCTTTCACGAAGGTGGTTTTCATATGAGAACTGGAAAGCTATGGTCAGGACCGATCTTGTGTTGCCGGTGCTAGAGGTGTCACTTGAAGCCCGTGTAGTCCCACCAGACCCAACCTCAAGAGTAGATGCCAGGTCAAGTGTGCGTGTCGCAGATGGTGCATCCTGTAGTAGGGTGTACAATACCAAAACATTGTTTAGTTTAGGCGATTGGACAAGATACAGCTACCAGAGCAAAAGAATTATACTAACCGTCTTGGAATCCAGTGGTATCACACGGAAGCCTGAGGGTAGCAGTGGTGCATCATCAGCAAAAGATTCGTCAATGGGTGCAAAGACAAGCTGGGCAAATGCACCTGCAGCATTTTCATCTACACCGCTGCACAGCTGCAATAGAAGATCGCATCTTGTCAAGCCAAGTCAATCCAACAACAGATGATACGAAAAAAGTGCACATTAGTGCTCTCTGAAAATATACCTGCAGAAGGTACATATCTCTCGATAGAACAACCTCATCATGGCAGAGGCTGTGTCCCTCGAGCCTAATGACCTCCAGGAACTGCAATTTGCAAGGGTTAGTTCAAATATTGGTTCGCAATTAGTGCTACAAAGCAATTATAAGAACCAAAGCTAACGCTAGTTACCTCTTCATGCTCTAAGGTGTGTGCAAGTGGCAATATAACCTGGCTGCCCATAAAACCACCAGCTCGTAGACCAGGAACTGCATATGGACTAGCCCTCAAAGCAGCAGCAGAATAAGCATCAACACCAGGATCAGCCCATTCAGAGCGGTGCTCCCTCAAAAATCGCACTAGGAGAGCAGGTGGCACATTCTACATAATGAAAACAAACTTGTCAGGTCATAATAAACAACTCATCCAGTCATGCATAATAATCACCTAGAAGGATTATGAGTAAAAACCTGTAGCAGCATAGATGCCTTTGCACACAAGATGCCACCTCCAATTGTGGAAAACAGCTGGGAGGAGTTGACATGAGATCCAACAAGTTTGTTTGGAGATGAGTTAAAAGCAATTGTCACATCCTCAGCACCGTCGCTGCTCATCAGTGGCCAGCCATCATCCGGAAATCCATTGACTGCATCATTGAAGCCTCTGCAAATTGCATCGAGGACCTTAGTCACAGCATGCATGGATATCTCTTTAACACAACGACACATATGCACTACTACATACCTGCTTAGCCTCTGACTAAATGTTCTCAGAACTGCTGGCTGACGCCCCCCTCCATAGGGCATTTCTCCGCTTGATTCATGCGCAATTTGCCTAATGTGACGCAGTGCCTGTAAAAGCAAGCTAGCGATTGTCAGGCATCACTGATACATTAGTAGCGTAATACAGAACACTTGGTACCAATGAAATCTTAACAAAATGCAACAGTAAAACACTAAAACATACAGCAATTGTCATCTTCTGTGCAAGGATCTTAGGAGATTCATAAAGTGGTCGAAGGACCTCAGGCACACTCCAAGCCTGCAATAAGACAATATTGTTATTGGTAAGATGACTACACAAAGGTACAAGTCCACAAATTTGACCAAAGTGTCCAAAAAATGGATGGGGAGAATGTCTCTTCTGCTTACATCCAAATCAACATGATCCACAATGTGAATCATGGAGCCACCCCCCTCACATGGGCGGATCAAATAGCCACTAGGAAGCACCTCAGCTCTGACAAAATTTGGAGTGTTAGGTCCTGATGGGCCGCCAGTGGATTGAGTCAATGATCTCTCACAGATCTACAGAACAAGGCAGTGAGCAACAGTTACCAACTTTGAGCACAAACAATATTAAGCTAAGGCGATTAAGTCACACAAAACACAACTGCAAATAACACTGTAGAAAGTCACAAGCCCAACAATCTAATATAAATGGAAACACCGTAGCAATCAAAGGAAAGAAGGAATACCACAAGACTTCCATCCTCAAGACCACTAGTGTAACGGAGTGTCCAGAAGTCACGTGGTGCCGCCAAAGTTGTCGGTGCATAAGTCTGACAAATTGAATTGCAGTAACAGTCAAGTTACAGCTACAGGCAACATAGAGGACAGTATCAAAGCGCGCCTAAAGTTAACCATGTCGTAAGAGGATGCATACCTGCATGTAGATAAGCTCGATAGTTCCACCATTACCCGTAGGGATAACATGGAGCACATCCACACACCGGCAATCGCGATACCAAGATGGGCGATCCTTAAGGATCTCAGCAACCTATGCAGTAGTCTATTAGGAGTGTCTGCTGAACGGAAACATAGAGCTGTGTGATGATGAAAACAATACCTTTGTCGGCTCAAGGCTCACAAGGCCGCAAGCTCGTGCTGCTACGCCACTACAATTGTGCGAAACAGCGATGATTCCAATGGAATCCGGACCAGGCTGTAAAGAAATTTCACCTTTAATTAATTTTCCAAAAAGAACTGAAGCAATAAATACATGACACAATTCTGCCTTCTGCTATGGTTACATTACCTTCATCCCAACCATTTGCACCCAATCAACAGCAGTACCCGTCGCTTTGGACAGGAACTCTGCCAAGGTCTCCTCGGCTATAGCGAGTAGACTGTAACAAACAAGTTGCATCAAACTTAGAAAAAGGTCGTGCAAGGGTAGGCATACAAATGTTAAGGATACTAGCACTGTAATTACCCAGCTGGGTTGTTCACGTCCCTTTGCGGACGCGCGGCTGCTGGGTTTTGCTGTTGGTGGTGTTGACCACTTGTAACCACAGACTCACAGCTTGTGTCTGTAGTTGCCACAGAAGGCTGTAAACATCATAGCACACAACATTATAGGCAGGAACCAGTAATACGAACAGCATTAAGTTAGAAAGATTAAACACGCACTGGAATATGTTTCTAGAAGTTGCTAGAAGCACTCAGCATGTTAGCCAGTTGAACTTAAAATTAGTAACTATAAGCACACCACTTGCCATTTGTAGTACTCGGATCATTCTCTCTAACGCAAACACATACATATCCTAAGTTATTTCTCATGGGATCAGCAAAGAGGATGAATCTTACATTATGGAGCTGCTGCCGCATGTATCCGTTCTCGTAAACAAGGCGGGACACCTGCTTCTGCAGCCTGTCATTCTCCTCCATCAACAGCTTGTTCATCGCAGTCAACTTCCGGTTCACAGTTTGCAGGCGAGATGCCTCCTTGCGCTGCTTCTCGCGGCACCTGGAAATCACAAGGAAAACATCATCAAACGGCAGTCACACCACACAAGAGATGCAAAACGCCACTTGCACAGGATCCATAATATACAGGATTCAATGCTGTGTCTCAAACAGGCATATCACATCCCACGTGAGCATCAAGCGTGTTAGGTAAAGGCATCCCAGCTGCACATTGTTATGGCATGAAAGCAACTAACGACTGATAAGCAGGAACTAAATAATCTCAACTATTTTTTCCCAGCTGAAGATGACGTGTATATCCTTGGCAACTCCAAATCTGGTTAAATCTGAACATTGCGTTGAAGATGGCCCTTTCATTTTACATTACAGTTGTTCTTGCAATGCGAACCAAATAAGATTAGTATAATCCTGTCTAAATGTCATGACAGCCTCAGAGAATCACATCGGTTTTAGCTGAAGCAGGATAGAGGCACTCAAGAGCGAAAAGACTCATCCTCCACCACGAGTCCACGACAGAAACGGCAAAAAGCTCGAGATGGCAGTCAAAGAAGACACCAGAAGTCGATCACAGAAACCTGAGGCACCTTAGACCAAAATAGCCAACGCCAAACTAAAATTTTTGTTAGGACATCTATTACTAGATGCCTGCATCCACAAACTAAACCAAACACACGAACCCTGAAAAGGACAAGAAAGCTGAGAACCAGAACCAATTTTTTCCCTCTAAAAAACATTTTTTTTCACTTTTAGATTCATCAAACCAGAGGCAGAGAAATCTTAAGAGGCAAGAAGCGAAATTTATGTGGAAGGAAGCAGTTGTTAACAGGAGCAGAAGATGCGAGAGACGTGGAGAGAAGAGGAGGCGGACGCACGCACCTGCGGTTCTGGAACCAGACCTTGATCTGCTTGGGCTCGATGTTGCTGAGTATGGGGCACTCCCGGATGAGCTGCTGGCGGCGCAGCGAGCTGGGCTTGGGGCACTCGCTGTACACCCGCTCCAGCGCCTCCACCTGCTCCGGGGTGTAGCGCACGTACTTGCCCGTGTCCACCTGCGGCGCCCCTCCGCCGCCAGGCGACGACCTGTCATGCTGCTTCCCCCCGCCGCCGCCGTGCACCGCCGCCACCATCGCCGCCGCCATCCCCGACCCTGCTGCTGCTTCCGCCGCCGCGCTACGACCGGGGCCACCACCGCCGACCGAGCGCAGTAGTAGTTCGTAGTAGTAGTAGGAGGAGGAGCCACGGCCACGGGCGCCGCCGCGTCATGCCTCCAGGGAGAGACTGCCGCCTCCCGTGCGCGCCATGGCGGTGGGACTCTCTCGTGGGGGAGGAGGAGGAGGAGCGGCGCGGGGCGAGGCTGCGTGGGCTGTTGTTGGTTGCTTCTTCCGAGCGAGGCGCGTGGTGGGAGGAGGAGGAGGGCGAGCGCGAGGCGAGCAGGGAAGGGAAAGGTAGTGAGAGAGAGAGAGGAGAGAGAAGAAGTGGGGGTTGGTTTAATAGTGGACAGGGGAAGCAGAGTAGAGAGAGACAGCACAGGGCGCTCTAGTGTACTGTACGAGCAGTAGAGTAGTAGTTGTACTAGTTGTGCAGTGAGTGTGGTGACTGGTGTGCCCGTGAGGCGGTTTTAAGAGAGATAATCAATATTAGAGGGAACATTTCATAGGTAGGAACACAACTTATTTTTTTTAATCTAAGTATTTGAGAAGTTATTAATGGGCAGAGTTCTTTTACGAGTTAAACCAAAATTTGCCCTAAATACCAAATATTCTTGTTAGATCTAAATATTAAATATTTAGGGGGAGTGGTATGTTTGACGTAGATATATGTAAGTGTTTTTAAGTCCTTTTATTTTAATTATGTCTATCTCTGCCTTCTGTTTTTTTTATTCTTATAGAACGTGTTAGGATTTTTTCTATAATTAGTTTAATTCTCACATAATTCCTTAAAAATTGGTTTTCAAAGGAAATCATAATAAAAACGTGTGTGGTTACTTGAGATTATGTGGTCTTTTTTCCTAGCCAATATATGAAACAAACTGGATCCTATTAAACACCTGCATAAAACTATAAATCGTATAAAATACTTGTAGAAAACTATGTAAAAATGCATGTGTTATATTGGTGGTTTGTTATATAGAAATCGGTGTTAGTAGGTTTTTATTAGATGTGTATCGGTACCTTTTTTTTTCTTTTTTTCTATTTTTATAGTACATAACTAAAATAAATTAAATAACAAATAAGTATTGAAGTCAAAGGAAAAAATAATGATTTTGTCAGATATGCAACTTTTATAAAACCTCATTTAAGATAAAGAGACATCCATCATTACCATAAATCTCAAATTGACACCAATATCTTCTCTAAACCATCTCCATCTATTAGGATGATATATTTAAATATTTCTACCAAATGAGTTCCATAAATCCTTGTTGTAGCTCATCGTCCAACCATGTCCTCATTGAGCTGAGACCGTGCGATGCTTTATCAACCGCACCTTCAAGCCACTCCATCTTAGATGATCCTTGTGTTGCCACCATGAATCCTTGGCCAAAAACCAATGTTGTGTGTTTTGCAAGGGCGAACGTATTTATTGAGCAGAGTGGGACATCCAACCTAGCTATGGTGCGTCTTGATTTATTAATTGCACTCTATTTTTTATACGAACGCAATACAAATACAATATATGTTACGTCCTTTATCGATAATCTCCGTTCCATCTACATTTCAAAGTTGCGTCCACCACTCTACTTCTTTGCAACCACACGATAACCCCATCGTCGGAGCTAGTCTCACCGATGCTCCCTTGTTCCGCACCCCGCATCTTTGTCATAGTTTCATTGCCTCTTATGAGTATCCTTGATGGTGGTACATGTGGATCTGTCTCTGGTTATGTTTCCTTGTTTCGATCTAGTTAGCAGACATTCTCACTTTTGATATCTCATGATCTATCAAAAAATAGAAACTTTCCTGACTAATTGAACTTCACCTACTAATAATAGTTGAAAAACCTTTCACCGTAGAAGAGTTGTTCCATTCATCTTATTGTTTGTAGATGTGATAGTAAGAAGGCAGATAATAGGTAATGTCAATGCGACGAGAAGAAATACACCGGTGACTAGCTAGATGCTTCTAGATGAGAGAGAAGGGGAAGGAGGGAGGGACATGATGCTTGAAATTTGTTTCACCATCTACCTTGGTTTTAGAACGGGTGTTACAGGTATCATCTTTACATAACACCAGGTGCCATACCATTTTTTCCCATATTAGAGACAGAGACAACCACCAGAAAGGCAGATGCATGGGCCAAAAATTCAGTCAGCTAGCCAGCTGTGGTTTTGTGCGGTTCAATGGCAGGAGGAGGGGCCATTTAACCATTTCCATCCATCCATCCATTCTTCTTCTTCCTCCTCCTTCCCTGGGAGGGGTTGGGAGCCGTGTGTGTTGGTGGTGGTGGCTGGCGTTATGCTTTTCATGGCGCCCTTGCAGGCCTGCGCTGCGCTGCACATACCCATGGCAGGAGCACGCGCGCATGCATACATACATATGCTTGGGGCGCCCAAAACGCTGCCGCCTACAGGCCCCACGCTGCCGGCCTTTTGGAGGTGAACGCCATCTCTCCTCTCCTATCTTGTTTTCTTAAGCAAATCTTTATGCATCAAACCTGCAAATTAATACTCCCTCTTGTCCTCTTTATTTTTCACAGAAATACTTTAACTTTAAAACAATTATTGTATTAGAAATTATAAAAGTAAGAAACAAATACATTGAAACTTATGAAAGTGGAGATAAATATATTAGAATTTGCTAAAGTAAAAAAAAGATCTTTTAGCTCTATATTAGTATATATAAGATAAGAAAAGATAAAGTCTTTTTGGTATAAAGATAGTAAGAAGCTGTTAAAAGTTTTGGTAACTTGTCACAACTTATAAAAAAAGATGTAAATTTTGGCATATGTGTCCACTATATTATAGTATAAATATACACAACCAGTTAATCGTAGACACCAAGATTTAAAACCTGGTGGAGAAGTATACGCTAGTCGTTAGTGCGTTAATTCCGTGGACATTTTGGAGCAGGGCTGATGCATGCATGACCGGTGGGCCATGGAAGCCAAGGCTTGCAAATGATGAGTAGTTTTTGGATTAACATATTGACACATTGACTCTAACACTGGCTCTTCCTTTTTTCTCCTTGAACACTAGCACGCACACAGTTTGTTTGAGAGATGGCACCTCTCTGGTTCAGCTGGCACGTCTTTGGAACATAGCTGTACATAGAGAGCAACACCAAACAGTAATCAGCTCACGAGATAGAGAGAGAGAGGGGTGTCTTTTTTTTGGCTTTTGGACTGTGTATAAACTGTTCGTATATACTGTTTACTGACGCGATTCTCTGCATGCGCGTATACATATGCCTCTTCTCTTTGGCTTCCTAGTACCGTCGTCTCTGTGCACAATTGTAAACGTTAATAGGCTTTTTACAACTAACTTCACTATTGGGGTTTACTGGAAAATGGTTCATTTTCAGGTCATATTTAATTTGGAACCCAATTTCTAAATTACAAACATTTAGAGCGTCTCTATATATTGTGTATTGTTTTTTTTAAAGATGTTTGAAATATACTAACTGGACTGCAGGCAGGGAGTAGTTGGCTTGAACGAGTGCAAGTGCAAAAGAAGGAAAAAAGGATTTGTTGCACAGTAGAATCTTTGCTCCTCCGGAAAACAAAACAGTTGAATTTTTGTGCTGTGGTTTAATTTTGTTTTCTTTCTTCGTGCCGGCGGGAGACCGGGGGACAGCACGAGGAACTGCATCGCTTTTGCCTGTGCTTCATTCATGCTCATGTCCATTCAGTGGATGAGCTGCAAGCCCCTACCCTTCTTTAGTACCTGTACTGCTGCAATGTTTGATCGAACTTCAACAACGTGCAGTATCAACATTAGCTTTAAAACTTGTACCTATATGTACTTCTGAAAAAAAAATATTAATGTTGGTTGATGACTCACTTTGCCACAACCAATTTTATCAGACCGGTGACTTGCCACACAAAATGTGGCCAACGATTCCCTGGCCATAAATGTGACAACAAAATAAGTCTAAGATATGTGAAACAAAATTAAGAAAGTGTGCAGACGTATCATAAGTATAATAACAAATAAACACTAGGCTAATAAAGTATGGCATGCCTAAGATTTGGCGTGGTGAACTCTGGTCACCAACCAAATATATCTCCATTGCATATATAAAAATCATATGTATGGATTACTCTTGAAAAAAAAAGAACTTCTAAACCGCGAGATAGTAGTGAACTACTGCCTAGCACAAGAAGAAAAGGAACTTAGAGGTTAGTTACCTGAATCGATATCCCAAACGTCTTGTTGGTTTAAACAGACAGTGATTTGGTTGTTGGTGGTAGCTCTGGCCCGGTGGCTAGCTATAGCCATCTCAGGTTACTTGTCATTAATTAGTTTCCATGATTCTCAATTTATTGTTTAATTGATGCATCAGATTTGCTGATGAAGTGTTAATTAGTCATGCAGTATTTATAACTCCATCCCTTTCTAGTTATCATTTTGTTGCTAAACCCTAGTTATCATTTTGTTACTAAACCATGACCATGCTAAAATATGGGGATATTTCATACAAGAGAAAAAGCTTCTGATATTGAGCCGTAGGATACAAAATTTTATACGATTCCTACGGGAGCTTATAATCATTCTTATAAAGTAGATATGGAATCATGTGAGGTTCTTTATATTCCAAAACTGTGCAACTTGAAATTCACTCTTAGACGTCCTTTGAAAGGAGGATTTTTATAGGAATTTCGCAGGAATTGAATAATTCCTGTTAAACTCCTACAAAGTAGCACCTAGCTTAAATAGTCTATTCCTCCACCACGTTAATCTCAAAAGTTCCCTACATCCAATGGGACCTATACTAGTTTAGACGTGTTAAGTACTCTACAATTCAACTTGGATATATACAGGGACATAGTACGCTCAAGGCATTTTCTAGCTCGATGGCAAGTGGCTATGAAGATGGCATTTTCACACGGGTTATCCATCGCATTTCATTAATTAAACGTAGAGAGTGCCGACAAAAGTTATCATCAGTCTTATAATGTCATGATTAATTGGTTTAATTTGACAATCGACCTATCGAAAAAGAAAATTAAATACTACATGTATTATTTCGCTCTCTCTAGACGATAGCAACTCCAAAAACAATGCCAACCGTATGAGCTGAACTCTTATCAGAGAATGGTGGGTAATCCACGTGTACCACCGTACAACTCCGGATTAACAAAGAGGCTTTGGGTGAGTTTGAATCTGTTGGATAGGGAGAAAACTTCCCTAGTATTCTATTTCTATGAGCATGTTTTTCGAATTGCTAAACCGAAATTTTTTTTTAGAAGTCGTTTTAAAAAACTGTATTAATCTATTTTTCAAGTTTAAAATTTCTGGAAAGAAGAAAAAGAAGATAATAATCACGTAAAACGAGGTGAGCCATTAGCACATGATTAATTGAGTATTAATTATTTTAAACTTGTAAAATGGATCAATATGATTTTTAAAGTGACTTCTAGATAGAAATTTTTTAAAAAAACACTTAGTTTAGCAGTTCGAGAAGTATGCTCATGGAAAACGAGGGAAGTTTTTTCCTATGACAACTAGATTCGAGCAGCAAGAAGAGAGAGATGCCATAGGCAAATTGGAATGCGGAAGCTGAAAATTGCAATATATTTGGAACAAACCCCTTGCATGTAAACAATCATTCTGAGCATGGATCAATATATAATTCACCTAAAAAAAATTCAGAATGAACTGCCAACTAAACATAACTTGCTTGGTTTTTTTTTTTTATCAAAACCTGTCTATCTAAGTTCGAATCTGTATACGACGGATAAGTAATTCTTACAGGTAGACGTACCATCGACAATGAGATGTTTGTGATGATCCTATAATATTTCGGTTCACCTTCTTTTAGATGTTTATACGGATAGGATATGTGTCTCGGTATATACATATATGTTTATAAGCGTATGTGTTCGTGCTATGTTGTGAAAAAAAATCAGAACAAACTATTCCTTGTAAAATTTGTTCTGATAAATCAACCTGGTAGCGGGAGATCGGGTTCTCCAATGTGTATTGGATTCCTCTTGGGCTAGCTATACCTGCCAGTACAGAGGGGTAGGCGTCGCATGTAAATGCAACGTACGCGTACGTATGGGGCCCCACCGATGTGTGCGATGGACGGCCACGCTTTTGCCGACACGGCCCCGGCGCGGCGCGGCGCACGCCCAGGCTGCACCGCGTCCATGTGGGCCCCGCCGCTCAGTGACGCAGCTGGCTTTCCGCGGAGGCAGAATATATAATGTGCCGCTAGCTACTCCTCTGTCTTAGAATACTACTCCTCCATACTAAAATATAGCTATTTCTCCAGATTCATAGCCAGAAATAGCTATATTTTGGGACGGAGGGAGTACTGTTTTTAGATTCGAATTTATCTCATAATAATACTATTTCTCTATCTATTTTTTTATCTTAACTAATCACAATCTTCCTTAATTTAATTTATTCACATGTTTTCTTACTTCAATCAATCACAATCATTTTTTAATCTCAATTTTAATTTTTTTAAAAAATAATAAATAAGTTGAAATATTTTGAGACGGACAGACTAACGTGCAAAAATGCAGAGGTCCCCTCGTATGTACAGCTTCTGTGCTGCTGAGGGGAGGGGGGAATGAAATGAATATCTGCATTTTGGAACATCATAATATATATGGTCCCTTTTGGTTTTTCTCATGAGTGCATCCTTTTCTCCATAATTTCATCCTTGGCCATGTACATAGAATTTATATTGGTCTCTCAGTGTTCTGCTTTGAGTTATTTTTTTATCAGACGTGTACGCATATACACCACTATACATGCCAGTAGCACGTATGTATTCTGAACGAACAAAGCTGCGAATGTGCCTGGTATTTACTAGATACGCCCAAACGTATTCATGCAGGCTAATGATAAACCCGTATGTAAACCTTGTAAAGTTCTTTGCAATTTACATTTAGTTTATGTGTGCATAATTATTGTTGGCATCGAGTGTTAAACTTTGGTATGCAAGTAGAATCTTTGTACCTATAGCTACATATATACTCCTTTCGTTTAAAAATATAAGACGTATTAGATTTCTACATGATCTTTAACATTATACTTTAATCATTAGTTTATTTTATAATATATCATTAACAACCATAAAATTAATATCATATAAAAATATTATTAAGTACGAATCTACTGATACTATATACATGATATTAAACACATATATTTTTAATTTAATTATTAGTCAAAATTTTTTAATATTGACTTTGCAAAAAACAATAACGTCTTATATTTTTAAATGGAGAGAGTACACCGCTGAGTATGGTATAAGGAAAAGGGGATTTAATTATTTCAGTGACAGTTTTACTACTAGGATACATTGATTGAAGGAAGACAACCATGATTATAATACATGCGAGACCTTCCTTGTACTTGTAATCTCTCTTATTATGATGCAAACTTTAAGCTCTAGGGAGTATATGTGCAAGTTAGAGCCAAAACTGAAAAAGATCACATGCATTATTGCATCCCCCATGGACATAGAAGATGACATACTAATTAAAGGGCCTATCAAAATTCTTTTTGCTGTTCCTTTGGTCTTTAGAGTACTCTAGTAGTAGCTAAAAACGTCCAAGAAAAGGTCCTCATGCATGTCTGACAAACTGGTTTATGTGTTGCTTACAAGCTACACATGCTGTCAGCACTAAAATACACATCCACAAAGAACGGAATTTTACCTAAAAGGTTATATATATATATGTGTGTGTGTGTGTGCATGCATTGCACAATATAAATTAACGGCTGCTCTCACATTAGATCGATAACATTTTTTTCTCTTGTGGACATGCTTTTACTTTTTGAAACTTCCATGGACTACAAACAGACTAATTAATACAGCCTAACCAATTGTTATAAGGATCCTCAAAAGAAGAAAGAAATTAATGAATTATTAAACTATATATAACGGTGATGTGAATTACAGAAAACTATTCATGCTCCAAATCCAGTTTGACTCGATTTAACACGTAAATAATTGAAGAGCCAGAAAAAATTGTTACTACCACGTACACTTCAGATACTAATTCACACAAACAATGGAAGTTCAGACTGACAAATTCGAATAACAAAAAGAAACATTTAGACACTGATCACAACTACCATTAGAGAGAGTACTTAGTGGGGCGGGGTACCTGAGATACGTTAGTTTTATTAGCACGTTGCTTTGGAGCCCTAGTGATAGGGGGCAAAGCATGAACCGAGCAAAGAAAAGGTCTGCATTATTTATCTTTTTCTTAGGCTTTGGTGATGTGCCTTGCATCCAAAGGGATGCCAGTTCCACTAAACCCCACAAATACAGGCTTTACCTCATGATCGCTTATTGTGCCCGTGGAAAAGAGGAGAAAAAGTTTCGGCGCAAACTGTGTGTGCATGGAAAATTAAAGCAAGATTATTTAAAGCATGCAAACACTAATATCAAATTAGTTGTGTTCATGCCAAGATGTGTTCTTGTTCATGTCTGCTGATCGATCATTATTTCTTTCTGAATCAATAGTACTTTTCCAACTACAAACTGAAAAAAGGTTGTTTTCCAGTTATCCACATAGACTGGTGAATAGTATAATCGCTTTTTTAGACCAATAGTTTTATCACTTTCCAATGTCATTGTGTGATATTGCACTCTAAACATAAAATTAATTTTCTCCGGATACACAGTTCCAGATCTTTATATATTTTCTGTGTAGTACTAGATATCGATCGATGATCTAACCTTGCATTAGAAGTGATGCATGTAACTGCAATTAATAGTTTATTCAAGAACAAAAAAATGTGATGTTTTTAATTGCATTTCCTCATCAATAAAGAATGACTTGCAATGCGCCATCTCTCGATATAATATTAAGTTGATGCACATGCACTGATCAGCAGAGAGAAAGTTCCTACAAAAACGCAGAGAAGATGGGTTAAGTTCAGTTCTTTCATAGTTTCATCACTGTCACCCAGACACATGAGAGACACTCGTACACGAAGATTTCTACTCTCTAGGAATTAACTAAGATAAACTGTTGATCGATTGATCGATGCATCAAAGATGAAATAATTCAACGGAAAAAGTGCATCAGATCAGAAGCCGTCTCTTGGTTCTTCAGAAACGGCAGGCAAGTCGATCAGGAGAGAAGCATAAAAGGCTGCCAGGATATAAGCAAGATCCTGCATTGGATTAGCAACTGGATGAATGGATGCAGAATTGCAGAGAGAGGCGGCAGTGCAAATATATGCAATAATGCAATTTAGTGCTGGCCTGTGTGCTCGAGGATGGTAAGGCATGTGCATGGTTATTGAGAGCTATAGCTAGTGTGTGTGACTGTGTGTGTGTCTGATCTGACAGACCAGTTTGCATGCATTCAGTTTGGCCTGCACCTCTCTACTTTTTGGTTAATTAATTGCTAGTAGCTGAAAAGTATTTAATCATGCATGTACGGAATTAATTAATCGAATTAATAATGAGAATTAATTTGATGTCCTTTAAAGTACATATATGGATTCATGGTCCTGATTAATCTTGACCATTCATGCAACAACATAGTTTAGTTTTTTGTATTACTTAGCCAATTATTGCTTGTCAAAAGGTGTTCATACATCTGTATAATGTGTGTATATAGCCGAATGGAGTAGCTAGCTAGAATTTAGTCCAGTACACCAGAGATATACGGGCCAATTACTTAGTATATATATGAAATGACAGAAAAAAGTCGTGGTAGCTTAAAATAACTATTTTAAATAGTGAAATTATACATATATAATTGATCTATCCCAACCTCTGCCCTAATTAGAAATAGACACAATGCAACCAATACGTGTGGTTTTGTAGTAGCTACACGCTACTATCATCTGAACACTAATTACAACGACACAAGAAGGCCAAATTAATGAATGAAAACATCTATAAACGACAAGTTTTCATGCTACAGTTGACTTAAAAATAAAACATAACCCTTCTAATGAGCCACTATATCACACGTTATACATAGTACAATAATAAACTATTAAATCTTTTGTTCTCTACGGCGATGCATATAAAAGGGGATACGACTTCTAGATATATCCAGCCAATGAATTGAAGATCAGAGCTACGCAACAATGCCTCGTCATAACCTTATCACTCAATCAAACCAGTGAAACCTTGAAGACACAAATTAAGGTTCCGCTTACCGCAATTGTTGATCGATGTCACGTTCTCCACCCTAGGTCTCGACTCGATTGTACATACATTTAAGGTCCAGTTTGAGAAGCTCCTGGGCCTCGTCTGTTCCGGTTCAAGCCTCCAATCGGGACTGATGATCTGTCCACGAGGCCGTTTTTACGCGTTCCTAAGCCTCATCTGTCCCGGTCCACAACCTGGATAGATGAGGGGGGTCATCAGTCCCGGACTTTAATTGCCAAGTTGAAAACCGGGATTGATGACTGTTCCTACCCAGTACTAATGCCTTTCTCTATAATAGTGAATCTAGAAAAGTTGAATTTTCAAATTTCTGGCTTCTATTTTATTTTATAGATTATATAACTATAGATTTTTAGAATCTTAGTGATAATCTGGATTGTTTGGAGAAGATGCAGCTGTCACAAGCTCTCCCAAACAGGCCTTAAGCTCAATCTGGCTTAATCATAGGCATACCATGTTCTTCCGGTTTCCTGAATCCTTGTGGTGCATGTAAATGTAATGACTTGTATGATTGTTCATGTTGCATATATACCGGTAGTTATTACACAATCGAGTTAAGATAACGACCCTAGCTAGCTCGCTAGGCATTGCATGCATCCACGGTTAGAGCTACTGCTCGTTGTTGTCAATTGCTTTTGGGTGGCCAGCTTTTGGTAGAGGCTAACAAAAAGGAGAGCACACGATGCAAGCTGAGTAGTGGCATCAAAATAAGAGAAGCAAGGCACTCCTGCCCCTTGGAACCTTACAAACATAGCCTTTCAAATCCACCGCAAAAGAGATTTGTCAAGATCATGCTGCCAAATGGCCACACATTCCAGTGTGCTCACACACACACACATACATACATACACACAGAGAGGAGTACTCTAGTAGGTATTGTTGTCTCAACCATAAGCCCTAAAAACCCTAGCATGCATGAGCAGGGACCCTCACTTTTGTCCTGAAAGCAGCTTTCTTGGCATGAAGAGGCACCAACCATCACTTCCCAATAAAATCCTTTTTCTCTCTTCCTCCCTCCCTCTCTCTCTCATCTTTCTTCTCCTTTTTTTTTTCTCTTGCATGGGTGACAAGTGAGAGTGTTGGCCTGGCCACACCTCCTACCTTAGCTCCCAAGCTTGTCATTGGCTTTATGTACTCAAAAAGAGATCGAGAGAGAGAGAGAGAGAATGTGAGGCATGCATGAGAGGGAGAAGAAAAGCATTAGACTTTTATTTGCTTTCCTTTTGAGTATTTCTAAGGTTTGACATGCATGCATGCACAACATGGCATGCATGGCTTTTTGTGCTTTTGATACCCCATATACTCGAAAGAACATTTTCATTCTCTCCCATCTCTCTCTCTACACTTTTCAGAGCCGGGAACAATCAATCATACATGCTGCTGCTGCCCGGGCCTTACATGTACAAGACATACTCGTATGTCACGTCACCACTTTAGGCACGCAATGCGTGCATGCAACAAGGGAACAAAAGCTAAAACCCACAACAACACCGGAGAATATTTGGTGCTATGCTCATAATTAAAGCTTGATAAGACTTGCGTTGTCGTCGATCGTACTACTACTGAATATGCACACACATATGTACATGTGTGTCATGCTATTATCATTAGAACTGGCCATTACTTAAAAATACATCAAGTCTTCTAAGTGGGTTTTAGATGATCGATGATAATGCTAATAGGGACTAATGAATCTATTGTAAAAGTTACAAGATTTTAGTCCCCGCTGGGATACGGATGGTGAATATAAGCCCCCACAAAAGATCTAATACGGATGAAAGGCTCAAAGAAGTTTTTTGTTTTTCAATTTAGTTTTTGTTTTTGAGTCCTTAGGCATGCGTACTGTAAAGAGGGTTCAAATCAAAAGTCAACGTGGACATCCAAGTGCTATTTTGCTCCTTTGTTCTTTAGAGAGAGTTACAAGGCATCTCACACCTATGGGAAAATGAGTTGTGTGGTTAAAATCTTCGCTTTTCCGGTAGTTGCGTCGAAATCTTGGTTTAGCTGTACTGCTTGACAAAGAAGTTGACCGGAGTCTTTGGTCCTTAGGACCGAAGAGTCCAGTTTGTTTTGTTTGTCTGGCAGTGCGCGCTGACCGGAGAGTCCGGTGCCCCTTCCTGGCTGGCAAACAAGTGTGACTGGAGTCTCCGGACTTTGCGTCTGGAATCTCCAGTACTTGAATTTGTGAGTAACAGCTAGTTTCGGGAATAGGGGAGTATTTAACCCCATCTACCCCCACTTGCAGGGGTTGGTTGCCACACATTTCAAACCTACTTCCATAGCATCTCTAGGATTCTCAACCCTCCCACCTTGAATTTCGTGCAAATATTTGTGAGTTTGAGTGAGATTTAATTCTAGAGAGATGGAGAGTTAGGGATTTTGGATTGAACACTTGGGGATCGACGTCCGGCCTTCGACTTCACGCTTGTTACTCTTGGAGGTTTTCCTCCTAGCCAGCTAGGCGTTGCCTATGAGAATCCTATCGTGTGGATTGCCGGGAAAGTTTGTGAAGGTTTCCTCACCTTCGCAAGGGAAGAGGTATATTCAGTGGATTCCGAGCTAGTTTCTAGAAGGTTGCTTGGTAGAGCAAGCCATATTGGAGGTAGGGGCACGTTGTCCTAGCTTGGACCTTGGTGGTCACTCGGAAACAAGGCTATACTTTGGTGGTGGCTTGGAGACTAGACTTTTTCCTTGTTATTAGCTTGGTGAGGCTAGGGATCGAGAGAGATCTGGCTTCTTGGAGTCCCTCAATGGAGACGTAGGATCCTTGGATCCGAACTTTGGTGAAAAATCTGTGTTCTTGTCTCGGAATCCATTTCCCTATCTATTACAATTGTTTATCTCCTATTCCACCCCTTTTCTTGTAGGATTGTTCTTGGCACAAGCCTCTTTGGGCGAAGTGCTAGGGGACTAGAGTCTTCGGTACTTTTGACCAGAGAGTCCGGTTAGTTCTCACTGGGAGATAGTGATACCTGACTGGAGTCTCCAATATTTTGAACCGGATACTCCGGTGGGTAATTTAATTCTGCTATGAGTTTTTTAGGGTTGCACATTCATCCCCTCTCTGTGCGACATCAAAATCCTTTCAGTTACAAGTACTACAACGCATATATATATGTAACAACAATATATTCTACTTACAGATGAATATGATAGATTATGTTCTTATCATTGTTTTAGTGCATAAAACATCATTATGCGCTTGCTAATTGTGTAGCTAGATACCAGAAATAGTTAACTAATGGGGCTTGCTATTCATCGATCGATCAATCAAATTTTTGCTAAAACTCAGTCACTTTTGAACGGCCAGGATTGCTCCAAGATTCATGCTACCATTAATATACCATAACCCCTTCCCTTCTCTCTCCTCTCGCTCTCTCCGTTTGGTCAAGTTGCCGTCGCCTCCCCTCCGTGCGATGCGGCGCATCGGGCCGCCGTGCGCCCTCCGTCTCACCGGCGCCGGTGAGGCTAACAGGCCGCGCTCGCCTCCTCCTCCAGATCTGACACCGTGTTGTCTCTCCCGATCCGCTCACCACCACCACCGGCATGGCCCCCTTCCCCCCGCGTGCCGCCCGCCTGCCTTGTCGGCACCAGCGAGGCCCTCCATATACCGGCCTCCTCCCTTCCACACCCCTTCTCCTCCTACACCCCTTCTCTTCTTGAAGCTGTCTTCACTGACTCGCACTACCAAGACACCATCGCCTTCTAACCACTGTAGATCTAACATTCCCTTCTCCGATGCTAGTCCACCGTCCTCCTTCATCCTTGTGGCTCCAACGCTGCTGCCAACGCCTCACCGTCCGCTCTTCGCTGCCACCTCCCCGGCCATCCCTTTAAAGCCCCCCTCACCGCCCCACTACCCCCTTGCACCGCCTCCAATCCTGAAACCCCAATCCATAGGTTCTCTGCTGTAGCTGGGGGTCACTGGCACCGAGGCTCGCCATCACCATCACCGGTCAGTCCACCGTCTCTCTCTCCCCTCTTCCCGCTTTCCCCTGGTCTAGAGGTATACGATCGGCCGGCATTCATCAGTCGACTGAAATTTTGGCTAATTTCAGGCGATCGATGAAAATCAAAAGTGTTAATTAATTAGTGGGAATTTGAATGTCTTCCTTTGCAATGTATGCCTATATATCTTGGTGGCTTGCTAGCTACTGTGCAAGAAAGTGGCAAGCAGAAGGCAAATGTTGGTAGCTAATTAGGCTAGCCAGCGTAGTAGTGGGTCTCTTTTATCTCGTGCAGTGCAGGGAATGCAATGCAGTGCAAGGAGGGAAGGACAAGAATGCATGGCAACCTCTGAGAGTACCGAGAATATACCAACCTGCCATGCATAACAACGCAATTAATGGCCATGATGGATGATCTATCTGCTCTAGCCGGTGACCAGAGAGATACTATATATCGATCTGTAGAGAGAGAGACAGAGAGAGAGATCAGGTCAATGCTGGCTGGGGCTAGCAGCTGGTTCGTGGATAAAGACCCAGTTCTAGCTTAGCTTGCATGCTGCACACCATGCAGTAGCACTGCTAGTTTTGTGTGTGTGACTGGCTCATTGCCATGATGAGAGCTCATGTCACTTTTCTCATGCCTTCTCCTCATCTCTCACACACAAGCTAAGAGAGGCGAGGAGAGATGGGCCATGGGGGGTCTGGCATTGTAGTGCAAGCAAAGCATGCCCCGCTGATGTGGGCGTCCATGTAGGTCAAGCCACCTTACCTCTATCTATCTCTATGGGATGGATGCCCATGCTATCATCCGATAAAGTCTTTTTCTTACTCGAGTAGACATACACTTGTTTAGATCAATATGTAAGATATTACTTCACAAAAACATACAAATGTAAGATGAACGGCAAGGATATAGCACACCAGCAAAATGGTGAGGTGCTATATATATATATATGTGTGTGTATGAAAATAGTTCTATACTCCTAGGAGTATATATTCTTGCTTGCATCTACCGTTCATTTATAGCCAATTTTTGATCGATGCTTTAGGTATATACCGCTACCAAATAAAAAAAAAGGTATATACCGCTACCAAATAAAAAAATATATACCGCTACCAAATAAAAAAAGTATATACCCCTACCAAATAAAAAAGTATATACCGTTACCAAATAAAAAATAGGTATATATCGCTACTAAATAAAAATAGGTATATACCGCTACTAAATAAAAAAAATATGTACTGTACTGCTACTAAATAAAAAATAGTACATACTACCCCTATAAAAAAAAGTGTACACATACAGGTGATAGTACATATCCCATATACACACACAGCTTGTGAGAGAGACAAGTCCGTGCCGGGTTTAATCTATCTTTCATTCAATTCATACTGTACGAATTTGCATGCCCCTGGATCTCTTGCAAGTTTGCGGCCAAGCAGAAGGAGAGCTATATCGTCGGTATGCATATACCAATGTTCGATTTCAAAAAGAAAAGTACTCCATCCCTCTCAAAATATAAGGCGCCCATAATTTTAGAAAAACAAAAAATATATATATATAAATTTTGACAAATATATATATATATATATATATATATATATATATATATATATATATATATATATATATATATATATATATATATATATATATGCGCCATGTATGTGATATCATTTGAAACTACTTTCATATGGTGTGAATTTTGTACTTATTGATAATATATTATGAAAGAAATTAATGGTCAAAATTTTATACTAAAAACCGTTTAAAAAACTTATATGCCTTATATTCTAGGACGGAGAGGGTAATAATATTCTCAGTGACTTGTTGTTGCAGTTAGCCCCTGTCCTATTAGGTAGTTCTGAGGGAACACAACTTAAAAGTTGAGGTGACCCTCATCCATTAGGGTGTCCACTGATCTTAATTTATCGCTCCAGTTAGGTTTGGGGCCTGAAATGGTTGCTAAGGTCCTAGACCCAATTCAAGACCAGAACTTAAGGTTAATGGACCTATACAACCCGAAAAGACTGGCATTTTTTAAGTTATACGCTTCTATCATACTATGCTTTAACATTTTTGGTGATTGATCTATGTGTTGAGATTTGTGACTCTTCATTCTACCTCTTTACATATACACTTTTCTTGCATATGGTTGAAATAGTTAGTAATTTAAGATAAGATAATATAGTTGAAATAGTTAAAATTCTCAATCAACACCTGGAGAAAAAAATAAATCAAATATGAAAAGTGCATTGTAGATCAAATTTAATACTACGTACGTATTTGTGAAGGAATATGTGACACAACAATATACACTGTCTAATACTTTTGAACAAAATTATAATATTTAAACTGCATACGACAACAAGAGGGCACACATGCCTTCAAGGGCTTAAAATCAACCTGGAACTCAAATAGCTATAACTAGTCATCGTCGTTGGAGAGAACATGGATCGATCTATCAACTTTGCATGAAGGGTTGCATGCAAATATGATTGAACAACTCCAGTTATATATGTAACCATATCTATCGAGTTTGTTTTCATGCATGCTAGGATGGGTGTGCATGCATGCATGATTAAGCAGTGCCGGTACGTGATGCATAATAATCATTAGAACATATATATATTACAGAAATAAAACCGTAGATATAAAATTTCTTTAAAAAATATATTTGAGCTGGCTATCTATGCAGTCTAGTATCTTGCGTGCTACGTAGCTAGACAAGCATGCTTCGCTCATAATTCAGGATCGGAGGACTACCCAACTGATCAACGTACACTACATGGATCGATATCTGTGTGAATAAATTAAACCGAGTGATGAGTTTGCTTCCGGTTAAAAATAAGAGACATTTTATGATATTGAGAGGTACCGAATTTTTTTAGCGTACATAAATTTTGATATCTCTTAATATTTGAGATACAGATAGATACAAAATCACTCTAAAAATTGAAAATATTTGCAATATATATTAGATAATCTCTAGTGAAAAAATGATCTATCTCACAGAGTTCAACCACTTCACTCATAAAGCGTCAGGGGTCGGTAATACTGTTCACGCAATGTTGAGTTCATCGACGAATTAATCCTAAAAAGCTATTGCCTCGATCCCATTAACTTGTTACCGTTGACTCGTAGTGTTCTAATTTTGACCATTGAAAACTTTTAAAATTTTTATGTTTTGTTTGAACGAAAATTGTATGGTTATGTCAAAATGATTCAATAATATATTATATTTTAAAATTTTAAAAATTTGTCGTGAATACTGTCCGGTGACAAATATTTAATAATTAGAAACGAAGGAGTAGCAAAGAGAACTCTTTAATCTTTTTGTTTGGATTTTCTCAAACAAAAGGATACACGCGGCTCATGGAGATCGATATGATCTGTTCATGAGTTGATGAGAAAGATGTGACTGACTAGCAGCTAGCTATATTTGTAGCTTGGTGCATATGCATATCCATGACCCTACGTGTCTGACTCCGATAGATCGTTTTTCTTTTTCTCCTTTCTGCACGCGAATAACTCCTTTGGCCCTACGTGTGTTCTTTTTGTGGCATCATTTCATACAAATTGAGGTTAGATTTTGAGTTTACTCTCACACTACGTTCTCCAAATATCGAGCTAGCGTAGATACAACTTAATTAAACATGTATAAATAGGATCCAGGACAAGCACTTGTCCTTAATTGTGTGTAGTGCCAACTTAGTTACAGCTTTATATCAACAAAAACAATATGACATAAATTAATTAATTCAATTTGGAGATAATTACGGGAGCTAACATAGATATTGATCCGGACAAAACAAGAACGGCCGAACAATAAACATAAATTTTTGTTTTCGCTAGGTAAGATGACGAAATTACGAGAGAAAAATAACGAGAAATGTAGTTTCTTTTTGCTTTCCAGTAATAATAATTAACTTGCGAGCTAAGGGAAAGGTACAGGCCAGGATATGTCATGTGTGGCAGTGTGTCTCGCTTTCTGTAAACACCCGGAATGATTAATCACAGCCTGCAAGGCAGATTAAGATAATTCAGTAGGCCATTCCCTGTGTGCCTGGATAATCTTGGGCGATCGAACTCATGGCTAGCTAGAATTTTCTAACTTGCTTATCAGGAGAATCCTAAGCTGGAAGACCAGCACGCACAACACACAAGCCATGCATGCTGGTAAAACAATCTCGCAATTTTGAACGATTTGATCGTTTTATTTGGGTTCAGATTTAAACCTTACAATGTAGTGAACTAGTTGCAGTTTATATTTGATTTGTTTTGGCCTGTGAAATCCCATGAAATAGTTTTGAAACAAAATTCCCATGAAACAATTGCACACCATCACTAGCTAATTAAGGTGCATAGTTTTGTTAATAATTAAGCCAAGGAGGTACACATGCTTATTTATTTGAGCAGTTTTGTCATTGTTTATTTGAGCAGATTCATCTTGGGAGTACTAGCTAATTAAGGTGGCATAGTTTTGCTTTGTTCGCGAGGATCGATTAAAGGAGAACATACTTCTCGGTAATGCACGGCTCCTGTTATCGACCCAGAACTGCCCAATCACCAAATGCCATGGCACATACTACATCAAACCCACTGCTTTTCATCCTAAGAACTGGTGATACTTTTAATCTACTCCCTTCGTTTCAAATTACTTGTCGTTCTAGCAAATTTCACACTAACCAAGGTATTTTGGCAAATTATATTGTTACCCTCATTAAATACATCGCAGTTGTATTTCTAAAACACCCATTAACTCTAATTAGTTAAGATGAGCCAATAAGAGCTATAAGTGTATTAATGTGTGGCTGCATTAATAAAGGGTGGGGAGGAAAATTAACATCTAAAAGTACTTTGGAATATGAGAATGATAAATATTTTGGCAAAACATTTGAATCCTAGAATAACAAGTAATTTGAAACAGAGAGAGTACTATCCGACTGGAATTTTGGAACTCTTTAGGTTACCAACTAGTACTCTCTCATTTTTTAATAAATGACGTTATTAAATTTTAACACGATGTTTGATTATTCATCTTATTTAAAAAATTTAAGTAAGTATAATTTATTTTGTCGTGACTTGATTTATTATTAAAAAAACTTTAAGCATGACTTTTTTTCATATTTAAACTAATTTTTTAAATAAGACAATAGTCAAATGTCACGATAAAAATTAATGATATTATTTATTAAAAAACAGTAGCTGGCTAGGGCAAGCATTATGTGAATACTGATGTGCATTGGTTGGAGCAAGTTGTTTTTTCTTTCTTCTTCTCCATGCGTGCAGAGTTGATTTTTTTTATATGGCTCTACATGTGATGGTGTCCCAAAATTTCACACTTCATTTAATGCACATGTGTATGGTGCTGCATGCGAAAACCCCTCCCCTGCGTCTTCAAACAAATGAAATTGTCCACCACAGGAGATGAACGTGGCCCGTTAATGAATTCGACTAATCCTAATACGGCTGCCACCGGCCATGGAGCATGCATGAATTCAGGCCATTAACATGGTCCCGTCCATGGAACGAGTTAGGCCCTCTAAAAACATCTACTATTAAAGAAGCCCAGTAGATAACCGGTCCACGGAAAATTAAAGCCCAAAATGAGGCCCCCAAAAAAAAGTCCACTTTACTTTCCTGAACTATTGGTCGAATTTTATTTGCGTTCCTCAACCACAAAACTGGATATAGAGCGTCCCCAAATATCAAAACTAGTGCAAATCGAGTCCCTCGATGGTTTTGATGGCGGTTTCGTCCTATGTGGCATCCACGTGGATTGTTGACTAGGTATTCGTCCTATGTGACATCTATATGACACCTACAATCAGCCCAAAAAATAAAAGTAGGATCCATGTCGGGCCCACACCATCTTATTCCTCTACCCTCCCCTCTCTCCTCTCTTCCCCATCTCTCTCCACCTCTCTCCCAGTGGTCTTCAGGGTGACGGCCGACAGGACCCCCGGTGGCGGAGCGACTTGGGCTCGGATGATGTCGCCGCTGCCGATGCCTGTTGGTTCCTTAGCCGGAGGAGATCCCGCCGTCCATTTCCACCTTTAGCGCCCGGCCACTGTCATTGCCACCTCCTCTTCATTGTCTTCATTGATCACGGATGACGGCTCATTGGTACAGGGAATGGTGTGCCGGCGCTAGGACATGCGGATCTGGCCGTCACCGCCTCCTCTTCTTCTCTTCCCCTTTTCCTCTTCTACTGCCGCTGATCTAGGCAAACTCAGGCCGCCACGTGTGGAACTTGGCGGTGAGGCAGGTGGCACAGAAGGCGTGCGAGCTCTCCCCCGCCTTCCTCCTCCGCCACCACAACCCTCTCCTCGTTGACCGCTCACCGCCGATGGCCGTTGCCGCCTTTTGGCGGACGAGCTGGCGAGCTAGAGCTAGCTGGCTCCCTCGTCTTCCTCCTCTCTGCACCTCTTCCTCATTCCTCCTCCATCACCGCAGATTGCCGCAGCCTCCTCCTTGCTAACCGCCCACCCTTGCTAACCGCCCACCGCTGTTGCTGCCTTCCCTCGGAGAGGGTGGCAAGCTCGAGCTCGTCAACTCCCTCGGCTCTCTCTTTCCTCCTCCACCACCGCGGCCCTCTCCTCATCGGCCGTCCACCGCCGCTACCGTCTTCCCATTGAGTTCCTGTCATCAACTCCACGTTGCGTGGGGGACCGGCCTCCCTGGATCTGCGTTGGGAGAGATGGAGAAAAGGGGCAGAGAGAGGAGGAAGGGAGAGAAGAGGAGAGGAGAGTGAATACCCATAGATATCGCCTAGAGGGGGTGAACAGGTGCTCCTAAAAATTCTTCAAATGCAACAGTTAAATACTGGCCGGAGCCTCTGGGCTCAGTGGTAGGACCCTCCGACCGGCTCTCTTGGGCTGGCTGAGAAGGCTAGTCGGATGGTTCGGCCAAGAATACCGGACCCTCCGACCTACTGAAGTGAGCTCTTTCAAGCTACTTCTAGCAGAGGTAAATCAACAGGAAACACCCCTATTCTATGCAGGTAAACAGAAGCAAGATCTAGCCTGGAACAAAGCCGAATAAACACAATAAAAGGGGCAATCAAGAGAGGACACAAGTGATTTTTACCCGAAGTTCGGATCACAAAGATCCTACGACTTCGTTAAGGAGCTCCGGAGAGCCGGGTCTCGATTAACCCCTTGCCTCACCAAGCGACCACGAAGATCAACTTGGTATCCACTCAAAGTTACCTCTTTTCTTTTCGGAGGCGAGGTCCACCCTCGCAAACTTGCCTAGGACAATCCACAGCTTGAAAAAGTTCACGGGCGACGCCTAACTGTCTAGGAGGTCACCATCCAAGAGTAATAAGCTTCAAATAGCAGATTCGCGTCCATCCTCAAGTGCACAAGATCCTCCTAGCCCTCTCTTAAGAAATTTCTCTCAAAACCACACTAGATTCTCACATCACCAAGGGAGTCTTAGAACTAGGTGGGAGAGGTCAAACAGCCTTAGGAGAAGCTAGGAGACAGAAAAATGAAAGTGGATTGGCCAACCAACAGCTGGAAATCAAGTTTGGGCTTTATACCCATTGGCATACGTCACTTAGCCGTTACTCATAGATTTGAGCCCCGGAGGCTCTAACCCCTGGGCTAGGAGTCTTCAGCCAACACTTAGCAGCAGGCTAGAAAGCTGGGTCGAAGCATCGGACCCCATGGTAGGAGCATCCGACCTTGACAGCAAAATACACCCAACCCAAGTGCAAGTGTTGTGCCAAAGTGATACTCTCTCAACTAGTTGGATCTTTACGCACTTGAGTAGACTTGGAACACTGTTCGCAACCCCTCTTGAAAGTACCGCTTTCCTATGACTCAAAAAAATTTCAAAAAAATTAAAATAAACTCTGAGTCTTTTCACTGCTTTGCGTCTGAAAGTGCATCTAGCCCCTAAGTGGGTTTTGGTGTATTAATGACAAAACGGTTAAGGGACTAATGAGTTTAACGAGAAATGTGCAGAGATTAGTTCCAGGTTGCTTGGTGTGGTGCATGGAGACCACCACAAAAATATGACGCAAAACGGCAAAATGGCTCGGAGTTTATTTTAATTTCTTTTGAAATTTCTTTTGAGTGGTAGGAAAGCCGTACTATCAAAAGAGGTTGCAAACAGTGTTTCAAGACCACTCAAGTGCTAAAGATCCAAATAGCTGAGAGTATATCACTTTAGCACAACACATACACTTGGGTTGTGCTATTTTCAGTGTCAGGATCGGAGGTTCCTACCCCTGGAGTCAGAGGCTCTGACCAACCCTCTCTGCCGAGACTAAGTGTTGGCCAGAGGTTTCTACCCCTAGGATCAGAATCTTCTAGCTAAAATCTGTGAGTAACGGCTAAGTGACGTATGCCAATGCCTATAAAGCCTAATATTTGTTTCTAGCTGTTGTTTGGCCATTCCACCCCTATGCCGCTGTCTTCTAGTTTTTCCTAAGATCTTTTGAGCTCTCGTAACTAGTTCTAATGCCATCTTTGTGATTTTTGTTAGGATCTAGTGGGAATTGAGTGAGTTTTATTGAGAGAAGGCTATGAGGATCTTGTGCACTTGAGGAGGACGCGGATCAGCTACTTGGAGCTTATTTCTCTTGGAAGGAAACTTCCTAGACGGTTAGGCGTCGTCCGTGAGCTTCCTTGAGTTGTGGATTGTCTCGGAAAGAGTTTGTGAAGGTTAACCTCGCCTTCGTAAGGAAAAGAAGTAAATTCGAGTGGATACCAAGCTGATCTTCATGGTCACTTGGTGAGGTAAGGGGTCAATCGAGACCCGGCTCTTGGGAGCTTCTCAACAAAGACATAGAATCTTTTTGATTCGAACTTCAGAAAAAAAATCTTTGTGTCTCCCTTATGCTTGCTTGTTATTGTGTCATTTTGTCTCTACACTTGCATGTATCCATCTCATACCTTATTATTTGTACTATACTTGATCTCTATCATTTTATCCATTATTGAAGTATCTTGGTAGAGTCAGAACACCAGGGTCGGAGCTTTCTACCCCTGGGGTCGGAGGTTCCTACCAGAATTTTAAATTTTAGAGAATTTTCAAGAACACCTATTCATCGCCCTCTAGGCGACATCAACGGGCTTTCAATTGGTATCAGAGCCTAACCTCCTAAGAAGATTAACCGCTTGGAGATGATTCGAAGATGTTGACCGAAAAGGTGGTTGATTCTATGAGAGTTCAAGAAGATGGTGATGGCTCGACTAGTAAGTTGGGTGGAAGGAAGGGAGCTGCTTTTGACCTTGATTACAACAAGTTTATCCCTCCTCCTCAGCAATTCGTCTCCGTGCCTTCTGGACGTGGGCCCCATTTTGATGGGACTTTCTATAGCGCGTGGAAGCACAAGATGAAATTGCATCTAATCTCGTTGTATTCAAGTGTTTGGAAAATTATGTGCACAGATGTGACAGATGCTCTGGAGGAAGGAAAGGAACCTACACCGGCTTAAGAGGCTTTCATCCACTGCAACGCTCAAGCCACAAGCATCATCCTCAACTCCTTGAGCTCCGAGGAGTTCAACAAGGTGGACCAACTTGAGGAGCCCAAGGAGATTTGGGATATGTTTCAATTGGTGCATGAAGGATCCCCTGGCGTGCGAGAGTCGAATATCGAGTTGCTTGAAGGGCAACTTGGGCAGTTCGTGATGGAGGATGAAGAGATGCCACAAGAGATGTATGATCACATAATGGTCATTGTCAACAAGATCCGTGGTCTTGGTGGTAAAGACATGATCGATCATGTGGTTGTTAAGAGGCTTCTCTGCGCGATCGCTCCAAGGAATCCCACTTTGGTGACCCTTATCAGGGAGATGATGAATTTCAAGAGACTCACCTTAAGCGATGTTCTCTCGAGGATCATGAATTACTAGAAGAGGCAGCCAAGGAGGTTAAGCAACTCGCCAACAACGCCGCAATCGCCAAGAGCAAGGAAGTTGCTTTGAAGGAAAAAAAGGAGCAAGCCTCAAGCGACTCCAAAAGTGAAGATGAAGGCTTCGCTCTTGTGGTGAGGAAGGTCAAGCACTTCCTTTGTCGAGGCAGTTTCGGAAAGGATAAGAAGGACGATGATAAAGGAATGAGGCAATCCAAGCGGGCGTGCTATGAATGCAAGGAGTACGATCACTTCATCGCCGATTGCCTCAAGCTCAAGAACAAGGGTGCCAAGTCTAAGGTGACCAAGAAGAAGACCGGGCGTGCTCATATTGGAGAGGGAGTGGTTCTCCAATGATGAGGACGGCAACATGGAAGAAAGCGATGAAGGAGGGGTTGCCATATTTGCCATCAAGTCTTTATCGGCGTTCGAGTAGCATCTCTTCGACAACTTGAGCGACGACGACCACTATGAGCCCACTTGCCTCATGGCACAAGGGTGAAAGGTAACCTCCCCATCCAAATCTCCTCAAATTGATGATGATGATCTAGGTGATGATGAAAGTGAGGATGATATGGGTGAGATGCTCAAGGGCTTTAGCAAGCCGACCATATTGTAATTGGCAAAGCTGATGAATGTATTGGAGGGAAAAGAAAAGTCCCTCAAAAGGCAAGAGAACTTGCTTGGAGAGAAACCTTGCCCTAGTGAAGAACTTGGCTAAGGAGAGGGAGAGGGTTGAGAAATTGACCAAAAAGCTTTCTTTGGTCAATAACTCAATTGCTAACCTAAAGAGTGTGAATAAAACACTTCAAGAAAATTTTGTGAAATTGGACCAAAATCACAAGGCTCTTGAAGTGCAATTTGACACTCTTTGGAATAACACTTCCACCTTCAATGAAGCCACTAAGACCTCTAATGCCTCCACAAGCAACGGTTGTGCTAAGTGCTATTGTCGGCGAAATGGGACAGGGGGTCCCACATACCCCGGGGTCGCGTGGGTCTTCTGCCAGGTCAGCTACCCTGGGGCCACATTCTGCACCGGTGACGGCCGACTACGGCCTTCCCCTCTGAATACCTGGAGCCTGCGCACCGTCCTGTCCCGAGTGCCCCATCCCCGGGTACGCCACCCGAGTCCTGGGAACCATGAGCCCGGCCCCTGGTCCCGGGTGCCGACTGCCTCGGTCCCGGGTCTCGGGTGACCGACTAGCTCGGTCCCGGTCTCGGGACCATCCCGGGTGCCGACTGCCTCGGTCCCGGGTCCCGGGTGCCGACTGGCTCTCGGTTCCGAGTCCCGGGTACCAACTGACTCGGCTACACATGACGGCTGGTGACGGCCCCCCGTGGGCCCGCTTCCGGCCTCGATAAGATCGGCTTCTCCCGGATGATCGGCATCGGCTTCTCCCGGCGATCGGCTTCTCCCGGTCGGACCAACTCTCCAACTATCAGCATTAATGACGAGGCGACAGGGCACGCCGCTCCTGTCGTCCGCACTGCCACGTCTGGGCGTCTCCCGATGGCCCCCCGTGGACGACACGACCTAGCAGTCAGAGCCTTTTGACTTCGGCGGCGAGGGCGCCGTCACATCTCCACGACTTCACCGCCCGCTACATACCAACTCCGATGTGGGCGCAGTAGGCGGACGTGTCCAGGACGTGGGCGCAGCAGGCGGACGTGTGCGACAAGACGCATCGAACCGAGAGAGGCTCTCTCTCTCTGCAAGTATACCCGACACTGTGGACTCCCCTTGCATGATAAAAGGAGGATCCGTGCCCACTAGGGAAAGCAGAAGCCCTCGGGTCCTCTTCTTCCACTTAGAGTTCTCCTCAGTTGGCCGGATTGAGGGAGCTTCCCGGGAGACTTAGCCCCCGAGTGCCCGGCTAGCTTCCGAGCACCCCGGGGGTTCACCTTGTAACCACATTCATCCTCCGCAAATAGCAAACACACAGGAGTAGGGTATTAGGCCTCCGTGCGGCCCGAACCTATCTATTTCCTCCTGTCTTTCTTGTGTGCCGATCCATCCATAGAACCATCCTTCTTCCACCGGACGTCGCAGTCGCCTGAGAACCACTCCCCTGGCCGAACCTCAAAGGGGGGTCACCAGACTTCCCGCCGTCGGAGTTTCATCCTCCGACAGCTGGCGCGCCAGGTAGGGGGAGTTTCTCTTCCAGGTGGTACGCCGGCGTCCCCGACGCTGACACCCATCATGGCAGGAGGCCACCGCCCGCGGGACTCCGACGAGGAGTCCGGTGGCTTCACCCCGCCGGGCGACGATAGCCCTATGATGAGTCCGCCACACTTCCCGTCTTCATCTTCCTGGGCGCGCGCCGCGCGGGCCGAGTTCGCCCAGAGGCGACCCGGTGGCGCGGCCTCGGCACCTTCCCTTGCGGAGGGGGCTGGCAAGTGCCCCGCCGGGTCTGCCGCGGCCTCGTCCATGAGGTGCGAATAGGCACGCCGCTCCACGGCGTGCCGTGGCCTCAACTTCCAGTTAGCGACTCTGCAGGGAGTCCTCTTGGCGGCAGAGGCCCTCCTGCGCCACCCCCCGGCATTTACCGGGGGCGGAGGCCGGGAGCGGCGTTGGCTCAATGAGGTCGCTGACCTAGTAGGCGCGGCCCATCGCCGGGTCGCTGCCGACAGTCGTGCAGGGGCTCGGAGCGCCGACCGCACGGCCTCTAGCATGAGCTGGTCCACCGCCCCGAACCAGGATTAGACCCGGGGCGCGGCGCCTAGTGCCACGACCGGGGCCAAGAACGGCCCTGGCGACCTCCGCGACAGGCTGAACCGGTCGCGGACCCATGAGGACGCCCGGGTCACAATGGAGCGATAGCGCGAACGGCGCGCGAACATCGCCGGGCGTCCCGAGGCTCAGGCCTCCAGCTCTAACCCCCCGGCAGGGAACCTCCGTACCTCGCCCGAGCCTGCTCAGTACGGCGGCTCGGGTTGCCTGGCGCTCTCCCTAAGCCTCCGGCAGGTGCGCTGGCCTGCCAAGTTCCGGCCCAGCCTGCCGGAAAAATACGATGGCTCCGTCGACCCCACGGAGTTCTTGCAGATTTACACCACCGCTATCCAGGCGGCGGGCGGCGACGAGACGGTGATGGCGAACTACTTCCCCGTCGCCCTCAAGGCCCAGGCTTGCTCCTGGATAATGAACCTCCCCGAGGGATCCATCTACTCGTGGGAGAATCTCTGCCACCAGTTCGTGGCAAACTTCCAGGGCACCTTCCCGCGCCCTGGGACTGAGGCGGACCTCCATGCCCTGCATCAGGGCAGGAACGAGGCGCTGAGGCACTTCCTGCAGCGTTTCAGCCAAGTCCGCAACACCATCCCTCACATCGCCCCCCACGCGGTCATCCACGCGTTTCGCTCGGGTGTGCGCGACCAGCGCATGCTCGAGAAGTTGGGCACCCGCGATGTCCAAACCCCGGCTGAGCTGTTCAGCCTCGCCGACCTCTGCGTCCGCAAGAAGGAGGCCCGGGCGTGGAACAAACCACGCCCCGAGGCCCCCGACCAGGACCCCGGAGAGGACGGCGAGTCCTCACGTTCCGCGGCGCGGCGGAACAGGAGGAAGCGCCAGAAGGGTAAGGAGGCCACCGAGACCTTTGTCTTTGCTACCGCGGGCGGCCCCCGGGGCGGCATCGCCCGTCGAGACGACAACGGCGGCAAGCGGCAGAAGGCCGCCCGCGCACCGCCGACATCGGCTACAGGCCGGAAGTGGTGATCCGTCCACGAGACGGACCGTCACGACCTCACGGAGTGTCGTGCCGTCCAGAACCTGGCCGAGTGCACCAAGAAGTTCCAGCAGGAGCGGCTGCAGGCCAAGGCCTCTCCCGATTCGGAGCAGGCTCTCGAGTTCCAAGAACCCGAGAATGTCCTCGCCACCCTTGACGGCGGGGCGCACGCCCACTCCTTGTGCGTGGCTTCAAGGCCATGAAGCGCGAGCTGTTCGCCGCGACCCCGGGCCCAGCGGTGTCCCGGAGGCTGAAGTGGTCGGACACTCCGATCACCTTCGGCCCCATAGACCATCCGGCCCGGGTACCCGGGGAAGGGCAGCTTGCCCTGGCTGTCTCCCCCACTATATGCAACGTCAAGGTGGGCCGCGTCCTCGTCGATGGGGGCGCCACCCTCAACATCATTTCCCCCGAGGTCTACGAGAAGATCAAGGCTCCGGGACAACCTTGCGCCCTCGTTGCCCATCATTGGGATTACGAAGGGCCTGACTTGGCCTCTCGGCCAGGTGTCGTTGCCCGTCACCTTCGGTGACCGCGGCAACTTCCACACCGAGCACATCGTCTTCGACGTCGCCGAGTGCAACCTTCCCTACAATGCGGTGCTCGGACGCCCCGCGTTGGTGAAGTTCATGGCGGTAACGCACTACGCGTACTTAACTATGAAGCTCCCGGGCCCCTCGGGCCCGATCACAGTCCTCGGGACGTAAAGGCCGCCCTTCTCGTGCGCCGAGCAGCGCGCGGCCGACATCACCCCTGCAGCTCCCGACGCGGCAGGCGAAGCGGGGCCCTCTCTTCCCCGTGCCCCTAAGCCGCGCGTCGTCGCCACCAACGCGGACCTCGTCAAGCAGGTCGCCCTCGGTGATGACCCGTCCCGAACCGTCAAGATTGGCTGTTCGCTGGACGATAAATAGGAAAGCGCGCTCATCGCGTTCCTTCGGGAAAATTCCGACGTCTTCGTTTGGCAGCCGTCGGACATGCCCGGGGTCCCCAGGGGGGTGATTGAGCACTGCTTGGCTGTCCGCACAGGCTCGCGCCCGGTGCGGCAGAAGGTACGACGACAGGCCCCGAGCGCCAAAGCCTTTCATCCGCGAGGAGATCGACAAGCTTCTCGCTGCCGGCTTCATCCGCGAGGTCGTCCACCCGGAATGGCTGGCCAACCCAGCGTCGTCCCCAAGTCCAACGGAAACCTGCGCATGTGTATAGACTACACCGACCTCAACAAGGCTTGCCCAAAGATCCATTCCCTCTGCTCGCATAGATCGATAGTCGACTCCACAGCGGGGTGCGACCTTTTGTGTTTTCTTGACGCTTATGCAGGATATCATCAGATCCGCATGGCAGAGGAGGATGAAGAACAAACTTCTTTCATTACCCCCCAGGGGGCCTATTGTTATGTGTGCATGCCTTTTGGGTTAAAAAATGCTTGTTCTACGTTCCAGCGCGCTGTCCGAGTGACATTTGAATCACAACTAGGTCGCAATATGGAGGCCTACGTCGACGATTTGGTGCTGAAGTCGCGCGACCGTGCCACTCTGCTCCACGACTTGGCCGAGACGTTCAGCAACCTTCGGTGCACGAGGTTGAAGCTGAACCCAGACAAGTGTGTCTTCGGGGTCCCGGCCGGCAAGCTCCTCGGGTTCCTCGTGTCCAGCCGCGGCATTGAGGCGAACCCAGAGAAGATAGCGGCGATCGACCGCATGCGCCTCCCGACGAGGCTCCGGGAGGCCCAGAAGCTGACCGGGTGCGTGGCCGCCCTAGGTCGCTTCATCTCCAGGCTTGGGGAGCGTGCCCTCCCCCTGTTCAAGTTCTCAAGAAAACCGGGGATTCACCTGGACGGACGAGGCCGATCGAGCCCTTGACGAGCTCAAGAGGTACCTGACTACGCCCCCTGTCCTCGTAGCACCGGCACCACATGAGCCCTTGTTGCTCTACATCGCGGCAACCCCGCTGGTGGTGAGCGCGGCGCTCGTCATCGAGCGCCCCTTACCAGACAGGTGCGCGACCCGGGATCCGCCTCCCGGGGCCGCCACCGTGGAGCCCGAACCGGGGCAGCCTTGCCAAATCGAGTGTGAGCCTAGGAACGCGGCGCCCGGGACAACCTTAACGTGTTCACAATCAGATCGGTGCGCGGCCCGGGATCCGCCTCCCGGGGCCGCCACCGCGGAGCCCGAACCGGGGCAGCCTCGCCAAGGCGAGTGCGAGCCTAGGGACGCGGTGCCCGGGACAATCTCAACGTTCCCACAACCAGATGGGGCACGATTACCCGGACAGCATCACCTTGGCGAGGGCGGGTCTGGAGAAATCGCCCCGATTCGTTCCACATCCAAGCCCGGGCCCCCGGGTCCCGGGTACATGCCAACCATATTCCACCCGGGACCCCCGGGTCCGGGGCACATACCTGTTCCCGCAGGCGAGAGCTCGCTCCCTCCCGGGGGAGCTGAGCCCGAGCCCCCGGCCCCTATCAGTCTGGGATCCGGGAGCACGCAGCAGAAGCCGGTGTACTTCGTCAGCGAGGTACTCCGCGACGCCAAATCGTGCTATCCTCAGGCGCAAAAGATGCTCTACGCGGTTCTCATCGCGTCCAGGAAGCTTCGCCACTACTTCCAGGCGCACAAGGTATCGGTGGTCACCTCCTTCCCCCTCGGGCAGATACTGCATAATCGGGAGGGGACGGGCCGCGTGGCCAAGTGGGCGGTCGAGCTCGCTGAGTTCGACCTCCATTTTCAGGCGTGCCATGCCGTCAAAAGCCAAGTCCTGGCAGATTTTCTAGCGGAATGGACGCCGGGGCCCGAGCCGGATCCTGTGCTGGACGCCGGGTCCCCGGTCCCTGAACTAGCTCCCGATCTGCGCCTCTGCTGGACGATGAACTTCGACGGCTCCTGCGCTAGGTGGGCCTCTTGCCCAAGCGCCGGGGCCGGGGTCGTCCTCGTGTCACTCGCCGGGGATGAGTTCCGTTTCGTCGTCCACCTCAACTTCGGAGCCACCAACAACATGGCCGAATACGAGGGCCTTCTCACCGGCCTCCGGGCCGCGATCGCCCTCGGGGTGCGACGGTTGTGCGCGCAAGGCAACTCCGAGCTCGTCATCAACCAGGTGTCCAGGGAGTACCAGACTTTGGATCCCCAATTGGCCATGTATGTGGACGAAGTGCGGAGGCTCGAGCGCCGTTTCGACGACCTCAGGCTTCGCCACGTCCCTCGCAGCCGCAATCTCTCCGCCGATGAGCTCTCAAGGCTGGCTTCCTCGCGGGCGCCGGTTCCCTCGGGGGTTTTCCAGGAAGCCCTTGAGGCCCCCACGGCGTGCTCACCCGGGACCTGGGGGGCCGCCCCCGAGCCCGGGTCCGAGCCAGATACGCACTCCCTGCCTCAGGATTCGCTCCTCACGGCCGCATCCAGCGCGCCTTCCTGGATGCAAGAAATCCGGGCCTATCTACTCCGAGCACATCTCCCCGAAGATGATGCGGAAGCTGAAAGGATCGCTCGCTTGTCTAAGCGTTACGTCATGGTAGAAGGGGACCTCTACCGGCGTGGCGCCAATGGCGTCCTGCTCAAGTGCATTCCGCGCGACTCCGGCGTCGAGATCCTCGCCAACATCCACGAAGGGGAATGCGGCAATCACGGCACGTCTCGATCCCTAGTCGGTAAGGCTTTCCGGCAAGGATTTTATTGGCCCACGGCTTTACAGGACGCGCTCGACCTCATCCAGCGCTGCCGTGCGTGCCAGTTTCATGCCAAGCAGAGCCACGACGGCCCACTCCCTCCTCGCGGGAGACGGCTGGGCCCAGGCATTCCCCTCTTCTTCGGCAGCGGGGACATCAGACAGTCCCACGACGGCCTGCTCCGGCGTGGCCGCCGCGGCCTCCATGCTCAATACCACACATGCGGTAACCGCAACAGCGGCCTCGGTCCACCCGGGGTCCGCGCAGCTCCAGGAAGTGGCGGCCAGGACAACGGCCGCCGAGGCAACATTCTTCGCCTTTTTGGCCACCGGCAAACCTGGGTGTCGGAGGATGAAACTCCGACGGCGGGAAGTCTGGTGACCCCCCTTTGAGGTTCGGCCAAGGGAGTGGTTCTCAGGCGACTGCGACGTCCGGTGGAAGAAGGATGGTTCGATGGATGGATCGGCACACAAGAAAGACAGGAGGAAATAGACAGGTTCGGGCCGCACGGAGGCGTAATACCCTACTCCTGTGTGTTTGCTATCTGCGGAGGATGAATGTGGTTACAAGGTGAACCCCCGGGGTGCTCGGAAGCTAGCCGGGCACTCGGGGGCTAAGTCTCCCGGGAAGCTCCCTCAATCCGGCCAACTGAGGAGAACTCTAAGTGGAAGAAGAGGACCCGAGGGCTTCTGCTTTCCCTAGTGGGCACGGATCCTCCTTTTATCATGCAAGGGGAGTCCATAGTGTCGGGTATACTTGCAGAGAGAGAGAGCCTCTCTCGGTTCGATGCATCTTGTCGCACACGTCCGCCTGCTGCGCCCACGTCCTGGACACGTCCGCCTACTGTGCCCACGTCGGAGTTGGTATGCAGCGGGCGTGGAGATGTGACGGCGCCCTCGCCGCCGAAGTCAAAAGGCTCTGACTGCTAGGTCGTGTCGTCCACGGGGGGCCATCGGGAGACGCCCAGACGTGGCCGTGCGGACGACAGGAGCGGCGTGCCCCGTCGCCTCGTCATTAATGCTGATAGTTGGAGAGTTGGCCCGACCGGGAGAAGCCGATCGCCGGGAGAAGCCGATGCCGATCATCCGGGAGAAGCCGATCTTATCGAGGCCAGGAGCGGGCCCACGGGGGGCCGTCACCAACCGTCATGTGTAGCCGAGTCAGTTGGTACCCGGGACTCGGGACCGAGAGCCAGTCGGCACCCGGGACCCGGGACCGAGGCAGTCGGCACCCGGGACCAGGGGCCGGGCTTATGGTTCCCGGAACTCAGGTGGCGTACCCGGGGATGGGGCGCTCGGGACAGGACGGTGCCCAGGCTCCAGGTATTCAGAGGGGAAGGCCGTAGTCGGCCGTCACCGGTGCAGAATGTGGCCCCAGGGTAGCTGACCTGGCAGAAGACCCACGCGACCCCGGGGAATGTGGGACCCCCTGTCCCATTTCGCCGACAGCTATAATTATGATTTGGATGCATATGCTACTAACCTTGAAGCTTTGGAAGTTCTCGAAAGGGAGAACGAATGATTGGGTACCTTGGTAAACTTTGGATGTTTCAAGACATACCAATCCAAGGATGCTCTCTACAAAACGCTCACCATCCACACCAACAAGAATAGCTATGGTTTTGGCTTTTCTCCTCATGAAAGTAGGCCATCCAAAAGAACCATGGTGAATGGGAAACAATGACTGAAGTTCGTGAAGGAAGGGAGTTCATCGCAAGTCGAGTAGGTAAAAAGACCCCTGGTCAGCCTGGGGGCCGGAAGCTCCGACCATACAGGCCGGAGGTTCTGACTGGGCTTCTCGGCCTGGCTGAGAAGGCCGGTCGGAGGTTCTGACCAGCCCACCCAGGCAGACAGAGAGGGCTGGTAGGAGGCTCCGACTAGAAAAAATTTACTATGACTCATATGAGATCAACAAGGATCACTGTGGTAAAGTAATTGCTTATTTCATTAGTGATTACAATGAGGAGTATAGGGCTTGTGTGTGGGTGCCCAAGGCGCTTGTGACTAATACTCAAGGACCCAAACTTAGACAAGTTTGGGTACCTAAATCCTAAGCTTGATTTTTTTTTGTTGGCATACTCCTCCGATGGATCAAGTTGGGTTGTTGACAGCGGATGCACCAACCACATAACGGGAGAGAGGAGTATGTCTACAACTCTTGACGAGAATAGAGGAGATTATGACAATATTGAATTTGGAGATGATGGCAAGGAAAAGATAATGGGTCTAGGTAAAATTGCCATCTCTAACAATCTATATCTCTCTAATGTCCTTCTTGTCAAGTCCTTAAACTATAATTTACTATCGGTGTCTCACTTGTGCAAATTAGGCTATAATTGCTTGTTTACTGACGAGAATGTTACGGTCTTTAGAAGAGGTGATAATTCCGTCGCATTCAAGGGAAAGTTGAAAGGAGATCTTTATCTAGTGGACTTTGACCTAGATAAAGTAAACCCAGAAGCTTATTTGATTGCAAAATCCTCAATGGGGTGGCTTTGGTACCGAAGGCTGGCCCATGCGGGGATGAGTAACTTATCGAATCTTCTAAAAAGAGAACACATCCTCGGGCTATCTAATATCACATTTGGGAAAGATCGTGTGTGTAGCGCTTGTCAAGCCGGAAAGCAAGTTGGAAACCCCCATCCCGTGGAGAACATCATGACCACTTCAAGACCGTTGGAACTACTTCACATGGATCTCTTCGGTCTCGTGGTCTACCTAAGCATTGGAGGTAACAAATATAAGCTCATAATTGTTGATGACTTTTCTCGCTTTACTTGGGTGTTCTTTTTGCAAGATAAAAGTGAAAGCTAAGGAATCTTTAAGAATTTTGCAAAGCGAGCCCAAAACAAGTTCAAGCTCAAGATCAAGAATGTTAGGAGTGACGATGGGGAAGTTCAAGAATACTCAACTGGAGGAATTCCTTGATGACGAGGGGATTAAACACGAGTTCTATGCTCCATATGATCCACCTCAAAATGGTGTTGTGGAGAGGAAGAACCGATCTCTTGTCGAGATTGAAAGGACAATACTAGATGAATACAAGACCCCGGACATTTTTTGGGAGGAGGCGGTGAACACCGCATATCACGCGCTCAATCGCCTCTACCCCACAAGCTTCTCAAAAAGACAACATATGAACTCCTCACCGGTAACAAACCCAATGTCTTCTACTTGCATGTCTTTAGTTGCAAATGCTTCATTTTGAGTAAGAGACCTCGCTCATCCATGTTTGCCCCAAAAGTGGATGAGGGTTTCCTACTCGGTTATGAGTCAAATGCTAACGTCTATCGTGTGTTCAACAAAGTCTCTGGAATTGTTGAAACCACGAGAGCCGTGACATTTGATGAAACTAACGGCTCACAAGTGGAGTAAGTTGAGCTTGAGATGCTAGGTGAAGGAGTCATGTGACACGACATCAATAAAAAGACAATTGGAGAAGTGAGGCCACTAGAGCAGGTGGAGAAGCAAAGAGACACTGAACAAGCTCCTTCTACTCAAGTGGTGCCTCCGTGTACAAGAGTTGATCAAGTAGATGATCTAGCACGAGTCGATGGGATCGATGTCGAGGGCACTAGTGAGCCAAGAGACACCGTGCGAGCTCAAGTCCTCTCGGTGCACCATCCAAGAATTCACCACACTGTGTAAAGAGATCATCCTGTCGACAACATCCTTGGTGACATCCAAAGAGGGGTAACTACTCACTCCCGGGTCGCTAACTTTTGTGAGAATTATTCTTTTATCTCGTCTTTGGAGCCAATTAGGGTGGAGAAAGCACTTGATGATCCGGATTAGGTGATGGACATACAAGAGGAGTTGAACAATTTCACCCGCAATCAAGTGTGGTCATTGGTGGAGAGACCCAAGCAAAACGTAATCGGCACCAAGTGGGTTTTCGTAGCAAGCAAGACGAGAACGGAGTGGTTACTTGCAAGAAAGCACGGTTAGTGGCTCAAGGGTTCACCCAAGTCGAGGGTCTCGATTTTGGTGAAACCTTTGCGCCGGTTGCTCGCCTTGAGTCCATTCGAATTTTGTTAGCTTATGCTGCTAACCATAATTTCAAACTTTATCAAATGGTCGTCAAGAGTGCTTTTCTCAATGACCAATCTCTGAGTTGGTATATGTGGAGAAACCGCCCGGGTTTAAAGATCTCAAATATCCAAATCACTTCTACAAGCTTCACAAGGCACTCTACGGACTCAACCAAGCCCCTAGAACTTGGTATGAATGCCTTCGCTACTTTTTCTCAAAAATAGCTTTGAAATAGGTAAAACCGACACTACTCTTCACTAAAAAAAATTCAAGAATGATCTATTTTTGTGCCAAATTTATGTCGATGACATAATATTTGGCTTTACTAATCATTCTTTTAGTAAAGTGTTTAGCAAGATTATGACTAGGAGGTTCGAGATGTCGATGATAGGGGAGCTCACTTTCTTACTCGGGCTTCAAGTCAAGCAACAAAAGGATAGAAACTTTATTTCGCAATCGAAGTATCTCAAGGACATCATCAAGAAGTTCAAGATGGAGGGAGCCAAGCCCATCTAGACTTCAAGGCCAACAAATGGGCATCTCGACCTCGACGACAACGGTAAACCAATGGATCAAAAGGTATATCGCTCCATGATTGGATCTCTTCTTTACATTTGTGCATCTAGACCGGATATTGTTCTTAGTGTGTGCGTGTGTGCTTGCTTTCAAGCGGCGTCTAAAGAATGTCATATTATTGCCGTTAAGAGAATTCTAAGATATTTGATGCACACTCCTAATTTCGGCCTGTGGTAACCTAAGGGTTGTGATTTTGAGCTAATTGGATATTCCGATTCCGATTATGCCGGATGAAGGTTAACCGCAAGAGCACAACGGGGATTTGTCAATTCCTTGGATAGTCTCTAGTTTCTTGGGCCTCCAAGAAGTAAAACTCTATTGTCCTATCCACCGCCGAGGTGGAATACATAGCCACCGGCTCGTGTTGTGCTCAACTCCTTTGGATGAAACAAACCCTCCAAGACTATGGCTATACAATGACCAAAATCTCACTCTTTTGTGACAATGAGAGTGCCATCAAAATAGCCAATAATCCCGTCCAACACTGAAGAACCAAACACATTGACATAAGACACCACTTCTTGAGAGACCACGAAACCAAAGGAGATATCGTCATTACCCTTGTGAGAACCGAACACCAACTTGCCGATATTTTCACCAAGCCCTTAGATGAGAAAAGGTTTTGTGAGCTTAGGAGTGAGCTTAATATCCTAGATTCCCGAAATATTACATGACTAAGTGCTTGACAAATCAATAGCCAAGTATGTGTCATAAGAATGTCAATCAAAGTGAGCTTCTATGTTTTTTGAGGCCTCTTTTGTGTAGAAAATGGTGTTTAACACCACGAACGGGCTCCAACATTCCGTCCTATCCTTTAAAATCATTTTCTCAAAAGCAAAAATTGGTTCTTTTCGTTGTTTATCTGCATTGTGACCATTGTTATGTACTGATTGATTGCTGCTGGTCACATGTGGGTCAACAGAAAATCATGTCCAACTCTTTTGTGCAAAATACCTTTGGTTTCCTCTCTTTCCAGAAAAAGTCTAGCCCAGAGGCTCTGACCCCGTTTTCCCTGCTCAAAAATTGGGCCGGAAGCTCCGGCTCCCTAGCCCGAAGATTCCTGCCGGCCGACGATTTTTGGTTCCTTTTGCGGGGCTGGGAGCCTTCTCTCTCCTCATTTCATCTCCTCTCAGTCTTAACTCGTTCTCACTCACTCCTGTGGCGATTTTTAAATCCCACCATCAAAAACCTTTGGGCATTCACGTTTCCTTCCTCTTAGGTGGTCGGAGACTCTGTCCCGTCAACGTTTTTGCAAATCCTCATCTCAGGTATTGGTTTTGATTCATTCCTAGTTTTTCCTCTTTCTTGCAAAGCCGATCTCTAAATATGTGAACCTAGGACTAGTTCCCATGGTCGAAACCTTCCTTCATACTCCTAGACCATCAATCTATAGTCTTATATTAAATACATTGGCTAGTTTTGCAGATCAAGTTCTAGCCATGTGCTAGCCGAAGCTTCCGGCCCTCAAGGCCGGAGGTTCCGACTAGCACTCTCGGCCTGGCTGAGATGGCTGGCCGGAGGCTCCGACCCTGGTAGGACCCTTCGACTAGGTTTTCCTGCTAGCCATGTAGTTTGATTCTCTCGTTATATCCTTGCCTCAGTTCTTTCCTTATGTTGTCGAAGAACAACAGTGGGAATTGAGAGTGGACTGTAGTAGTAAATCCTTTGTATTGATCTCAAAAACCTTGCCATTACAGTGGCCTAGGTGCCTATTTATAGGCCTAGGAGTACAACTAGAGGCCCTAGGGTTTCATTTACAGGTGGTATTACATCATAGCCCCTTGATAGGGACAGCTACAGGGGCAGTTTCGTCTTTTCTTGACTGTAGGCTCCTTGATGGGCTATTGGGCTGTCGTGCGAGCCGGTGAGGCCCTTATCTGGGCCGGGCCCTTGGTGGGCCCTTCGGCCTTTTAGGCCATCTCTTCTTAGTCGGGACGGCCGCCACAAGGTTCTACCCGCGGGGCCGTCTATTCGGCCTTCCTGGGGTCTTCGCCCACTGCCCTTCATCTTCGCTGAGCATACTGCCACCTTGTCGATGTTTTATACCGGTAATAAATATATAGGGCTAAACTCATCGGACCGAACTCGATGGATTGCAAAAGGAACACAAAAATGGTTTATATTGGTTTTAGGCCCTCGAGATGAGGTAATACCTACGTCCAGTTGTTGTCTATTTCCTTTGAGGATGTATGGTGGTGGTTCTGATGAACTTCCAATGTCTTGCCCTCATGGGGCGCCCTGCCTCCCCTTATATACTAGGGGACAGGGTACAAAGGGAGTCACAAGTCAGACTACGGCCAAGGGAATCTCCTCCTAGAGATATAACGTGCCCGACTAGGACTGTATCTTCCTTATCATACAAGGCTAAGTCTACCGAGTGCTATCATATCTCTAATTACAATTCTAGACCCATCATCTATCCGAGTAGCCCATATGCTTGTCATGAGGTACTCGGGGCTCATGGCCTCTACAGCAACCCCTGAGACCTTTATAGTTGAATCACAGCTGATGCCGAGTGCTCATCCTCCACAGTGAAGTATTCCCGAGTGCATTGCTCATGAGTACTCTTTGTCTGAGTGCCTTTTCTCCCGAGTCCTGCTTCATGTCAGCTGGCAGCGAGGCTATGAAGGGCTCCATGTAGAAGTATAAATAGTGTGCACCGAATAGACTCACCTATTAGGTGTAGCCCCCGACTTTGTGCTTAATTGTGAAATAATTAAACATAAAGTCAAAGATCTTTAACCTTATAGTCTTTTCTAAGTAGTGTGCTACTGGTATATGAGACTCTTCAGCGTCATGTCACCCGGAATGATTTTTATAGTCTTTCCCGAGTAGTATATCACTCGGAAGTTAGACTCTACAGCATCATATCAGCTAGAATGATTTTTGCTCATGGCAATTATTGGCCAAGCATATAAGCCGAGTACCACTTTATGGATTTTAACCCAATACGTGGTCAGGTGTACTTGAGAGATACCTGCATCCCCAATTTTAATGGAGACTAGCTGTCGATCCTTATAAGGATATATCCTCAATACCTGGTAAATAATGCAGATACCCGAATGTATACACTCGGCTGTAGGCTTAGCATGAAGCATATCTGATTATTTAATCGGTCTCTGTGAGTAGTACCAGCACGGTGATTTTAACATAGCCAGCGAGCGGCCCAAATAGAAGCGTGCTATCGTAGAAACACTATATCTTTGGCCTACTACTGAATAAGCACGACTAAAAACCGCGCAGCCCTATAAAATTGACATCCCTCGCATGTCAGGATGGGTACTTCAGCCAGAGAAATCCTTGTCCGCAAGCCTTTTCGTCTTATGTTCTGGATGTAGTATGGTTGCCACAGATGCCCGAGTAGGTATATTGCAGAATTTGCTTGCCCTCCTTAGGTGTGACGCCGTGCATGAGAACTTCGGATGCGCTTTGACGATATAAGTCTTCTCTGACTTCAGTGAAGCCGAATAAGGTACCCGAACCTTGCATTAGCATAAGATTTGGTTGGCGACCTTTATGAGGCGTACCCTATTTAACAGAATTATGGCCAAATAAGTGTCACACCCTGAGTTTAGCCACACAGAAACTTTACCGGAGAAAATACCTAAGAAAAGGAATTTTAAAATGGCTAGAGAAATTAATTGATGGTGTAAAATGCAAGATAATAAATTGTCGTGGCCGGGAATATTTTTCTTGTATTCTCTGTGCCAAAATACATTAACTGGATTTTTAGTGGAATTTACAGAGCGCCGGAACTATTTTTAATAAATCAAATACGCTTATCGGAATTAACATCGTCCTGGAAATCTTTTTCTTTCTTCCTTTCTCTTTCTCCCTCGGGGGCCGCGCCCTCCCGCTCCTCGCGCCCCGCTCCTGTGCCGCCCTCGTGCCAGCCGCTCGCGCCCTCGCCCTGCGCCCCGCGCCCGCAACCCTGTGCCCGTGCCCTCTCCCTTGGCCCGCGCCCCGCGCTCTCTCGTGCTCGCGCCCGTGGCCCACGCTCCTCCCGCTGACAGGCCGGGCCCGCCTGTCAGCATCATCGTTCTCCTCCGTCCGAATCGGGCGGAGGGGAAAACTCCCCGGGGCCGTCCGATCCGGCGCCGTCCTCCTCATCCTCCCGCACTCGCACTCGTTCAAAACGGTCGCGGACCGAGTCCGCCCCACTCCCCCGAGTTCTCCGGCGTCCACGGTCCCTCTCTCCCGTGAACCACGCGCACGATGCCCACGCCGCCGTCACTCTCTCCGTGCAACGATTGGAGCCGTTCAGGCCTCGATCTCTCCCGGCCGACTGTATCATAAACCATCTCCACCCTCTCCTCCATCTTTTTCCCCAACACGCCGAGCTTTCCCAGTGCCCCCAGAACCCCGTCGCCACCGCGCACCGAGCTCCACCGTTTTTCGCCGCCTCCGGCCACCGCTCGCCGCCGTTCCGGACGCCGCCAGGCCACTCCGCCACCGCCTGCACCTCCGCCGCGCCGCGCCGCATCTCAGCCGCCACTCCGTGGAAGCCGAAGCTCACCGGACCGCCTCGCCCGCGCGCACGGTGGGTATCGGCCTTCCGCCTCCCTTCCGGCCGATGTTTCCTGCCGCGCCGTGTCTCCATTCTCCACTCTAACTCCTCTCCCGTCCTCCTCATCCTCCAGGACACCTCGGCAGCCGCCTCTCGCCCGTTCCCCGCCGTTGGAGCTCCGTCGCTGACGTCGTCCCGAGGCCGCCGCCGCCTTTTCGTTGCCACTGTCGTCTTCGCGCCGTCGCTCGTCGTCGCGAGCCGCCGGTGAGAACCCCCTCCGTTTTCCCGTTCATTTCCGCCCCTCCGTGTGGTCGTCGCCGCGCCGGGTGGTCGCCGTCGTCGACCATCGGGTCGCGTGCGCGCCGCCGCCTCCCGCTCGGGACGGCTGGCTTCGGCCGCCGCTCCCCGGGGCCGTCCGATCTGCCGGGTGGCAGATCGGGGCCGCCCGCTCGCTCGCCCGCGTGGTGCGCCCGCTCTCGGCCGCGGTGGACATGGTCCGCCGTGCGCCTGCCTCTCGCACGCCACTGGCTGGTGGAGCCCGCCTGTCGGCGCCGGCTTCCCAGTCTGGTGACGTCATTAATCGGTTAATGCACATTAAATCACTGGTTAATTATATTCACTCTGAAAATAGCAGTAAACTTCAATAAATCATAACTATTTCATGCGAACTCTGATTAAGTCCATTCAAATTTCATTAAATCCAGAAAAATGCCAAGAATCCATTAAAAATACTTTCAGCCCATGTTTGTTGACCCCCATGTACTGTTTTTAATTGTTTATGCACTGTTTGTTGTAGAATCCGACGCCGGTAATTCTCCTGCGTATTTCGAGATCGTAGCCGAATACCTTGAGCCGGAGCAAGGCAAGTCGCACTGATACTTTGATCAATTCGTACCCATTTTTCATTAAATTGCTTTGTTTACGCAAATAAACTGCATTATTTCAATAATTCATGTGGATTGGTATTGCCTATACAATGTTAGGTTTCAGCCTTAGTCTTGATAACTAAATCCTTGTCACCTGGGTAATAATATGAGTAGAATATGATCCCTAGGATGCTTAGCCATGCTTAGCAACATAGCTCACCTGGGTATTAAATAATGTCTTTTTATATGATTCGACTCAATGTCAGAAAAATGGAACCATGGATAGGTTGTTGTTAAATTCCTAAAATTTTGACCTAAATGGTGGGCTGTGGGTGTATGGTTTGCTTGTCACACCCATGGCAATTAAGGACCGGTTCGCGGGAACCACTTGGGCAACTTCCCGTACTTGCCACAAGCCAGCGTGGGCAACGGCTGGGCTTGAAGCGTTTCTTCTCCCTCTCCTAGGCACCGATGAAGAGGGTGGGCGTGATGGAGTTGGGTCGGCCCGGGGTAGGGTTGATCGGCTGCCGGATTCACCGTGGCGCAAGGGGGGTAGCCTGGCCAATATGGCGTGCCCTGTCGGCAGGTGCAACCTCAGCGTGGTGTGGATGGTTAGGGAGGGGTTGCGTGGACGGTCCTGTCACAGCCTCGCACGGGACATCGTGGTGATGTACTGGCACACGGGAACGTGTGTGGGGGCTGTGTCTTGTGGGTACAGTTGTACACCTCTGATCAGAGTAAAACTATTCGAATAGCCGCGCCCGCGGTAATGGGCACATTGGCCAAGACTCACCGTGATTAGTCTCACCCTAGATAATTAATCTGGTTTTATCAAACTGGTGTTGTGGAAGGTGTGTGTCCGGTCGGCGTGGTTGAGCTGACCGGGGGTGACCGGTTAGCGTGGTGTAACGCTAGTCGGTGGAGATGGTGAGTGTGGTTTAACTCTCATCAGTTTCGCCTGGTGGTCGTGGTGTAACTTCCATCAGCGCGGCTGGTCAACGTGGTTTAGCGTTGGTCGGGAAAAGCTGGTCAGCGTGTTACGTTGTCCGGTGGTGACTGGTTAACGTGGTGTAGCGTTAATCAGTGGAGTCCGGGTAACGTGGTGTAACGGTACCCGGAGGTGTCTGGTGAACGTGGTGTAGCGTTCATCAGTGGAGACTGGTTGACGTGGTTTAGCGTCAATCAGTTGGGAATGGTTGGGCCTGGTTAACGTGGTGTAACGTTAATCAGTGGTGAATTAATATTGTTAATTAAATCAACTTTTCAATGTTTGCGAACTACTCCCTTTTGCAACTGCTTTTCCGCAAATAAACCCTATCCCACCTTTGTACCCGGTGCATATGCATATTTGTGGGTGTGATTTGTTGAGTACTGTGGGTGGTACTCAGCCTTGCTCCAACTTTCCCCCCAGTGTTGGAGGACGCGTCAGATGAAGATCATCCTGAGGAATAGGCTGGCTCCGCCGTCAAGGTGCCTGTGGGAATGGAATCGGCTGCTTGGCCAGATGTTTATAGACTCCGTTTTACCTTTTTCCGCTGCATTTATGTAATTTACAGTTTACTCTGTTTGTAAGACACTCTGTATGGCAACTTGGTTTGTGTACCCTGGCTTTCCTGGGCAGGGATTTATTACACATTAATGTTCAGAATTTCGGTGCGAATTTCTGGGCGTTACAATAAGGTACCCGAATCTCGTAGGATTCGGCTGGCGACCCTCATGGGGCGTATCCAACCTGGCAAAATTGTAGCCGAATAAGGTACCTGAATCTCGTAGGATTCAGCTGGCGACCCTCATGGGGCGTACCCAACTCAACGGATTAGTACCTGAGCTCCAACTGGTGCTGGAGGTCGGTTGTTAGCCGAATATGATACCCGAACTTAGCATTAGCATAGGATTTGGCTGGCGACCCCCATGGGGCGTACCTTACCCAACCGAGTGGTACCCGAACTCCGACTGGCGCCGGAGGTCGGTTATTAGCCAAATAAAGTACCCGAATCTTGCATTAGCATAGGATTTGGCTGGCGACCCTTATGGGGCGTACCTCACCCAGCGGAATGGTGCCCGAGCTCCGACTGGTGCCGGAGGTCAGTTATTAGCCGAATAAGGTACCCGAATTTTGCGTTAGCATAGGATTTGGCTGGTGACCCTCATGGGGCGTAACTTACCCGATCGAGTGGTACCCGAACTCCGACTGGCGCCCGAGGTCGGTTATTAGCCGAATAAGGTACCCGAACCTTGCATTAGCATAGAATTTGACTGGCGACCCTTATGGGGCATACCTCACCCAGCGGAATGGTGCCCAAGCTCTGACTGGTGCCGGAGGTCGGTTATTAGCTGAATAAGGTACCTGAACCTTGCATTAGTATAAGATTCGGCTGGCAACCCTCATGGAGCGTACCTCACCCAACCGAGTGGTACCTGAACTCCGACTAGTGCCAGAGGTCGGTTATTAACCCACATGGAGCGTAGCCAGGGAAGATGACGTCCCGACTGGCGCTAGTACTCGGTCAGTAGCCCTCATGGAGCATTCCGGGTGATTCTTGAAGCGTCGCACTCCAAGTGTATCTTGGTAGACTGGTCCAGCCCCCGAGCGTAGGAGATAGGCTCTAGCCCCGAGTTCCTGTCACGCGTATCCGGGACTGGCCCTGCATTATAAATAGATCAGATGAGTAGCATCTGATGATGAAAACAATCACCCAAAGAAAATTTATGTATTTTACAATATATGTAAATATGTATTCCTCCTCTTATTTATATTAGTTTCCTCGAGTAGTTGACCCCTTACGTTTAAGCACTCTGTCCGACTAGTCATAGCCCCCTAGCGTCGGGAGTTGGCTCATGGCTCTTTCCTAGACATGAGTTTTGGGTGACTTGAGTTTGTCTTTCATGGAGCAAAGTTTCACAGATCGGAATTTATGCTACTCGAGTACTTTTGCAATTATTAAGAGAAAAAACAAAAAAAATGTGCAGCTTGTACACCTATTAGGTGTAAGCGGCTACGGCATTGGCGAGGCCGAGTGAAGAAATATTTATCAAAAAGTGACTTAGCTGTTCGGTATTTGGGAGTGGGATGCCATCCTTGCAGTTGAGCTTGTGAGCCCCCGAACATGTTATTTATTGTTCTGATAATCTCCAGTTGTTGAAAGCCGAAGACTGTTGTGACCGACTGTCACAATGAAGCCGTCCGACTTGCTTTTGCAGTTCCCAACCTTATTCGGGGCCGCATCATCGGTGTCCTTCCGCTCCTTCTGTCAGTGTGCCTTCTTGTCATCGAGGGCCTCAGCAACAGCGTCGGCCGAGTTGGCATACTTGTTTGCCATGTCGAATAGAGCCTTGACAGAGTTGGGAGGCTTCCGAGTGAATTTATCGATGAACAAGGTGTCTTTGACTCCTTTTCGAAAGGCAGCGATGACGACCTCATCCTTAATCTTCGGGATTGAGTTCTTCTTCTCAAAAAACCTCTTGATGAAGTCACGAAGAGACTCGTTCTTCCTTTGATGCAACTGATATAGGTCATACTGGGGAGATGGCCTCTCGTATGTTCCTTGGAAGTTGGCGATGAAGCATTCTCGGAGTTCTCCCCAGGAGCCGATTGATTGCTTGGGAAGTCCCGTTAACCATGTCCTCGCTGAGTCGGCTAGAGCAACTAGGAGGTAGTTAGCCATGGCTTTGTGATCTCCTCCGGCTGCTCGGATCACCAGAGTGTAGGCTGTGAGCCAATACTCGGGGTTGGTTTTCCTATCGTATTTTTCAATTCCAGTTGGCTTGAAGCCTGTCGGCTAGTCGACTTGTTGTAGCTCCTGGGTGAAGGCTGGTACTCCTTCATCTGCATAAGGACTTCGACTCTGACTATGGTAGTGAAACCGCTCGTGGTGGTGACTGAAGCGCTCATTCTTGTCTTCCAGTCGGCATTGCTCATCTTCCTCTCATTTGCAGCGCCGAGCGTTGATGTCCTGCCGAAGATCACGTCGTAGTCGGCCTCGAAGATCTTGATGTCATCTTGATGTCAACGCCACCGGTGCCTGTTGGGGTTGCCGAGTGATGTCTGGCGTGACTCCGTATGCAGCCGACTAGAGCCAGCTGCTCGGCGTCGCGTTGAAGCGGATGAGACTGCTGCTGGAGATGCCAACCAGTTGGTCGATATGAGGGTATCGCCCGACTGTTGGTGTGCTAACATGCAGCGGCGGTGATCATGGCTTTTATCCTTGCTATAGTCGGGGTGGCCTGGTGATCAGGCCCGAACTAGAGTGTATCCAGTAGAGTTGCAGCGGCCACGATGTTTTGTTGAGGAGTAACTAAGACGTCGTGGTCACCGACTAGGGTTTGGAGGATTTGTTGCTGAGTAGTCCGCCCAGCCTTGCGTAGATCGTCGTTGCGGGCGTGCAGGCGTCTTGCTTCTTCCTCTTGTTGTTCTCGCAATTGGTGGGCCTCCTCCTCTTGCTGTTCGCGTAGTCGGCGTGATTCCTGAGTAGGAGTAGAGTCTTTGGATTCTATGAAGATTTCTCGTGGCGGAGAGAAGCTTGCCGAATTGCTGTCCGACTTCGAGTCAGAGTCCAATTGAGAGTCGGAGTCCGACTAAGAGTCGAAGTCGGAATAGTTGATGGGGGTGATTATAATTCCGACCTCCCAAGATCCGATCTCGAGCGGCTCTAGGCCGTATCCGAGTCGAACTCCTGGGGATCGGGTTTGCCGCGTCGAATGTTGTTTGAAGATATCTGCGGCGTTGCCGAGTCTGTACGGGAGATTGATGATCTTTTCCCTTCTTAGCTTGATCTTGGCTGGCTCAAGGCCGAGTCCGAGACGAACACTGAAAGGAAGAGTTGTCCTGAGACCCGGGCATGTTGAGGATCGCTGTAGCATGTCGCCAAAGATTGCCGCAGCGTTGAGCAGGCCAACCGGCGCGGAGTCGACTTGATCATTGGCCAATTGGATCGAATCCAAGTCGGATAGGGTAAGGTTGCTGAATTCCTCGGCGATGAAGTCGAGGCTCTTGAAGGTGATTGTTTCTCTAGGGGAGAAGTTGATGCCGTCGACTCCCTTGATTGGATCCATCAGGCTTGATGTAGATGATCTCAACGAAGCCCCTACCTGGCGCGCCAACTGTCGATGTTTTACAGTGGCAATAAATATATAGGGCTACTCATCGGACCGAAACTCGATGGATTGCAAAGGAACACAAAAGGTTTATACTGGTTTAGGCCCTCGAGATGAGGTAATACCCTACGTCTAGTTGTGGTGTATTTCCTTTGAGGATGTATGGTGGTGGTTCTGATGAACTTCCAATGTCTTGCCCTCATGAGGAACCCTGCCTCCCCTTATATACTGGGGGACAAGGTTACAAAGTAGGAGTCACAGTCGGACTACGGCCAAGGGATCTCCTCCTAGAGATATAACGTGCCCGACTAGGACTGTATCTTCCTTATCATACAAGGCTAAGTCTGCCGAGTGCTATCATATCTCTAATTACAATTCTAGACCCATCCTCTATCCGAGTAGCCCATATGCTTGTCATGAGGTACTCGGGGCCCATGACCTCCACACATCTTTGCCTTCAAGCTCTGCCCTTTGCCTTCATGCCTTCGGTCTTGGGCCGCCGAAGGGGCTTAGTTCGGTGGCTTCGGTCTTGAGCCTTCCGAAAAGGGGACAGTCCAAAGGGGTTGCGGCCTGCCTCCAACAAGCCCCTCATGTGCAAGGGTGAGCTGTGACTCGGTTGAGCTCATGGATACCATCTCTTGCCATGAAGGCTGCTCGCCGTCCCTACTTCGGCCGAGTATAGCTCAAGACCTTCGGTTCCGGTTTGCCGCGCTTCGGTGGGGCTCTTCGGCCGCGTGGGGCGATGAGGGCAATTTCCCGGGCCACGACACTTGTCACCATACGACGGTTTGTGCGACCTCTTGGCGGTTTGCCTCTTTCGATGCCACGAGGCAGTCGAGGTGGCAACAAGGTGGCTCGCCTCCCTAGGCGCCACATGTCGGCTGATGTGGCGACGAGGTAGGTCGCCTTCCGATGCGCCGCATGGACTTCTCATCTTGTGCCACGTGTCATCTCGCCATTGGTAGATTTTGCGCTCGCGGCTATTCGCCTCCCGAGGCACCACATGGCGTACCGTGATTAGTCGATGTCGGTTGGCCTCGTCTATATATAGACGCGGCTATTCCCCCATGACGCCACTTTGTGTTATTGCCCAAGATAATGCTCTCCACTATTCACCTGCGCTCGCCGTTCTCCACACTTTGAACTTCTTGTAACTTCGATCCAAGCCTTCTTCGCCCAACCTGGCGTCCATGGCTCCTCGGAAACCTACCTCAGCGAAGGACGGCGGCGTAGACCCAAGGTCGATCGATGATGACAACACCGTCTACCTCGGCCCCTCGCTCGTCCGCTAGTTAGACATCGACGGCTTCTGCCAGGGGGGGTCCTTGCGGAAGGCTTCGCCTGAGCGCTCGGTGAGGACGTCGTTCCCGCGCTTGGTGACGACGAGACGGTGGTCTTCGCCGCCTATTTCGATGCAGGGCTTCAGTTTCCTTACTGTGAGCTGTTCCCCGAGGTGTTGGCCCTCTTCAACCTGGAGCTGCCGTAGCTTAGCCCGCGCGCCTTCGTCCGTGTCGCCGTCTTCGATTGGATGACTCGGACCGAGGAGTTCGTCTTGACGGCGAACCTCTTCACTGTTGTTCACCAGGCCACCCTCTACAGTAAGATGGTGGCGACGTTGGCTGGGCCGAAGAAGAGTGTGTTCGGCTGCGTAAACTTCATCACACGGCCAGACCAGGCCGATCTGTGGCTTGTTCCCGCTTCGATGCCGAAGGGGGCAAAGTCATGGATGAGGTGGTGGTTTTACTACAAGATCTCCTACGCTGCCAGTTCCCGTGAGTTCAAGGCCCTGTGGATGTCGCTGAACGTTCCCCTCTTCGACGGCCACCCGATGGTGTCTTCGTCAGGTGCGCTGGAGGCCCGCCGCTAGCTTCTCCGCGCGATTGTGAGCCGCCTCAGTGTTCGTGACCTAATTGAAGAGTACCTCATGATGGGCATCACTCCGCTGGCGCGGTCGTGGAACATCACCATTGACCGCGACAACCGGATCTGCGATCTCCCCGCCATCGCCGTGTAGACGCCCCCGCCCCTGGCACCACCTACAGTGATACCAGAGAGGAAGCACCGCAAGAGATTGGTGTGAACCAACTCCCACGGAACCTCAATGCCGGTACCAGTCCCAGGAAACTTTGCTGGTACCCGTGGTCAACAGAGATGTACCACAGCAATTAGCTAATAAGTATATATACATACTATACCTTAATAAGTTGCGACTTTGGGCAAGCCCTGAGCAGCAACCTGCAAACAGAACAACAGTAGCGGAACGGCAGCGCAGCGAGAACCCAATCCACAAGCAACGGCTTAGAATTAGGAAAGAAACCCTAATCTTAACTTCAACTTCATTCTTCCTGAATGAGGGGAGAAAAGAAATAGATTGAGTACTTACATACTCAGCAAGTCACGGACAACGTGAGTTATGCAGGCTATCAAAAATAGGCTGGTGTTTATTTCGCAAACCTTTTTATTTGAAAACATTTTCGAAAAACCTAAGTGTGAGTTATCTCTTTGTGACCGAAAGGAGGCTCTCGCCTCAATCCTGTCCGCGAATTGCTTTTCAACAACTCTAGCGGACGAAACAGATTTTTAAATGTTTTTAGGTATTCATATACCGCCTGTCGGTTCACGATAGCGGTTCAGTGGGTCTGCCCTCAAGCAGCTTTCCACTGTATCCTCATCTATTACTTTATTTTCAATTTTGTTCACTCCAGGACGTAATCTCATTTTTTCTCTATTATTTTCCTTTCACTTTAGTCCTATCCAGGACATCATCTTATCTCATAACTCATCTCAGTGGCTCCTAGAGCCATTCATAAACTCAACTCATTTCACAAACTGCTTCCACTCGGGAAGCCTAATCTATGATGTCATACGGCATCCCAGGTCACACGGCCCCGTTTCAGACCACTCAGGTCATCCATCAGCTACTGAGGCCGATTCTGGTAACGATTCCCACACCACAAATCATTTTTGCAAAGCACTGGCAAACAAAATTACGCTAGAGGAATCACCTCACATTCGCCCGTAACCGTGGGCACGGCTGTTCAAACAGTTTGTAGACCTTTGCAAAGGGTGCATGCTTTACTCACAAGACGCGAGCTTACTTCTCGCACTCGTCAGCGGGGAAGGTTCGCGACAGAGCCTTTCCAGAGCCTTCCTAGGATAGCACGTTGCCCTATAAATGGGTTCTCTCAACCAAGTACTAGGAACTCATTTCCTGTACTCAGAGACGGGGGTATATCTCCCTCTTGGCACCCAACCGCTCCCACATTTATTAGCAACCGAAAACCATCCTAGGAACACTAGTTACGTGGCCAAGGGTATCCTATTCCACCCATGTGGTCGCACTGTGAGATGCTCGGATGAAATTCCCCAAGGAAACAGTCCTTATATGCGAATACGAAGTGGCACCACACAGACGATCGCTTTGCACCGTGGATTTTCGCAATTAATTTTGTTTCGCAATTTCGCCGACATCGCATGTCGGGTTTTTAAACCTTTGGAAACCCTAATTTTTCCCATCGACAAACAACAGTGATGTGGGTAGAACCTTCGGAGTCCATGCTCAGAGAGCACGGTTACCGAGGTACCACGAGGTGGGGTGAAAAGGAATAGGGTATCAACGTCCTACCGGATTTATGCAACTACTGGGGAGGTCCGGTGGTTCGACATGCAAACCGAGGCCGAACAATTTAACGTGCACACTAACCATGCAATTTTGCAAACAAAACATTTTAAATTTAGGAACAATATGGTCAAGGAATGACTTGCCTCAGTCTTCGTCTTCGAATCCTCGCGAAAATCCGATGTCCGACGAATTTCCGAAGCATTGACTACGCGCAAAATGAGGGAAAAACACACAAAACCCTAGAAATAATATATTGTTATTAATAACTAATAGTGCCATGAGGTAGATCTCATTTTAAAAAAATTTAGAGACTTGAACGGGGTCAATCGGAGTTACGGTTGAAAAGATATGGATTTTAGAAGTTTAATGTATTTTTCTGGAATTAAAAAGGAATTATTTGAATTGAAAAAGAATATGCCAAGGGAATATTCCCTTGGCTGACAGGTGGGGCCCTTGGTCAGTGGCAGAGGAGAGAGAAATGGAGAACTGGCCCACTTGTCATGTCACAGAGAGAAAAAGAGAGCATGGCCCACATGGAAGAGAGAGGGAGATGGTTGACATGATGGCCCCATATGTCATTGACTAGAGAGGAGAGAGAAATGGAAGGGGCCCACATGTCATAGGTTGAGGAGAGATGAGAGAGTGACAGTAGGGCCCACATGTCATTAAAAAGGGAGAGAGGGTGACAGGGTGGCCCCACATGCAGTGAGAGAAATAGGGAGCTCTTGGGTGGTTCACTGTGCATGGGCCGGCATGTCAATGGCTCATATTTGCAGAGAGTGATTAATTAAATTTTGTTAATGGCGCTGGGCCCACAGACCAGTGGGGATTAGGAGATAGGTTAAGTGTGTGGGCCCTAGCTGTAAGTGGCTTATTTATTTAAATGCTTGATTTATTATTCGGAGGGCCCACCGGTAAGTGTCTGAGAGGGGGATGGATTAGGGAAAGTTGTGAATGGCTCGGCTGGGGCTCACAGTGCATCGACGGCCGATGCTGATTTGGCCAACGATGACAAGTCGGAGGCGGTGAGGCATACCGGCGGAGAGCGGAGGGGAAAAGGAAGCCGAGGAGCGGCTCGAATGGCGGCGAGGTTGCACGACGGTGGCTAGCGGCAAGAGGCAGCAAGCGGCGGCGAGGCCGCACGGTGGATGGTCGTCATTGGCTACCATTTTAGGCGGCGGAAGGCTTGGGAACGGGTGCGTGTGGATGCGGTGTCCTGCGGGAAGGAGAACGGAGGGAGGAAATCGAGCCCTTACCATGCGCAATGGCAATGGCGGGGCAGCGGCGGCCAAGCCTGTTGACAGCCGGCAGCATTCACAGCCGTCCTGGCACACGGCGGCGGAGAGCGGAAGGGCTCGGGAAAGAGGTGGCCGGCTCGGATTTGGAGAAGGGAGGTGCTACGGTGGCCGACGGCGAGATCTCGAGGGGTGGCGATGATGGTGCTCGGTTTGGCTCGAGCTTGATCTGGAGCTTGGCGGCGCGGTTTGGGCGGTGTTGAGGGTTCGGACGGGCTCGTGCGGCGGCGGAGAGCTTGGTGGTGGAAGCGCTCGGATCGATTGGGTTTCAAGCAGTGGAAGTGAAGCGAGGCTGAGCGGCAATGGTGGCGGTGGAGAGAGAAAGACGATGGCGGGACCTTGTGGTGGCTCGGGGATGGCCTATTGATAGGCGGAGCTAGCGCTTGGCGACAGCAAACAAGGACGATGGAAAAGCGAGCATGGCGTGGTCGACTGGCGTGGCGCGACGCTGCCGCGCTTCTGTGGCCAACGTCATGCACTGGGGCCGGGGAAAAAAAGGGAGACCGAGAGGGATGGGCGCGGTAGAGACGATGGGACCAGTGGTTGACCTCGGCGACATGGGGGAGAGATATTTTCCTTGGCGGCGTCACGTGCTCCTCATGCCCATTTCGCCGAGCAGGGGCTGGGCGCGAGAGAGAAGAAGAGGGGCGACGGGATGAAGGGGATGGACCTAACGCGCGGGGCCCACGTGTCGGTGTCTACAGCGATCGGTCGGGGACCTAATGCGCATGGGGGCGCGCCGCCTGGCTAGTGGGGCCAGAATGTTAGCGCGTGGGGAGGCTGAGGTTGTGTTGGGCTGGTTCGGTCTGGGCCAAGAAAAGAAAGGGGACGGCCCGATAGGAACAGTAGCGTTTATTATTTTCCCAGGGATTTATTTAGAGGGATTTTTGGAGAGTTGAAAGGGTATTTTTATTTGGAGTTTGATATTTGATTTTTATAATATTCTCAGGAATTAAATCAAGGGAATTTGAAGAGGAACTCTAATATATATATATATATATATATATATATATATATACACACACACACACACACACACACACAGAGAGATATATATTTGAAAGGGAGGTCTAGAGAGTGTTTTTTTGAAAGGGCAATTAAGAATTCAAACTTAGGTTTTCATTTTAAATTTGAGATTTGATCCTTTGGGACTTTTGGGAAATTTTGGAGAGGGATTTATTTCAAAATTTATCTTTGGGCCCACAAAAATTCTTGAGATTTTCTGACGAGGATTTTTACCACCATGGTTGAGATGTATATATATTTTTTCGGAAGAAAATGGATGGGGATTTTGGAGGGGTTTTTGTGGGTTGGATCCGAGCATATATATATATATATAGGAGAGAGATTTTATTTTGGATGTTATTTGGGAACAGGATAAGAGGAGATTTAAAAGGGGTCTGGATTTGAATTTCGATTTGCATTTTGGGGATTTGGTCCCCAAGGGAATTTGGAGATTTTTGCAATGGATTAGAATTGGAGGACCTTGAGGCAATATTAGAATTTGAATTTAATTCTTGGGATTTGAGGGTTTTAGGAATATATAAATTTGGCAAATTTTGGGAATGGAGTTCTCGATGGAAATCCTAAATTTTTGGAAGGGCAAAAATAAGGAAATTTTTAATGAAAGGCTTCAAAGGCGACTTTCGAAGGGTTTTTATTAGAGGGCTTCAAATTGCAAAATTCAAACCCGAGTATAGAGAATTTTTGGGAGGTATTTTGATTTTGAATTTTCCGAGAAAATTTAGAGAGAGACAGTTGAATTGTAAAATTCGAGTCTCGGAATCTGGAGAGGGTTTGGGACCGAGGCTTTAGGGTTTCAAGGAGGTTTTGATATGAGATCTACGGCACTAATCCTTAAGCACACACAAAAAGCCAAAAGTTTTTGAAATTAGGATTTTTACTAAAATAGTTTTTAGCGGCCTAGAAACCGAGGCGTTACACGCTGTCCCTGACGATCGCCTCGGTAGGTTCTTTTTGATCTACTTCGATCTTCTGCTTGCCTCCTGAGTTTTGCTCCGATCTGCTCTGATTCAGGCGACTTTGCACGGTTTGCAATTATCTCCCTGGGTGAAGTGGAAAGGCTGGCGAAACGCCTCATCGGGGATATGACTCCGAAGGAGTACGGGCACGGTTTGCAATTATCTCCCTGGGTGAAGTGGAAAGGCTGGCGAAACGCCTCATCGGGGATATGACTCCGAAGGAGTACGGGGAGATCATGAAATTCGTTAAAGGGGGAACGGTGAACCGCGTATGCCTGCGGCTTTGCCAGGAGGTGCCCCCGCGCGAGAACCCCGTCCAGCCTCAGGGCGATGATGGCGGAGACGCGGCGGGGAAGAAGTGGAAGAAGGCCGTGGGCGACGCAGCAGGGCCCTACCAGATGGCCCCGAGGATGGTTCAGCCTCTTTGGGCCATCCGCTATTCGCCGCCACTGGTGGCTGATGACGATGACGAGGACGGTGATGCAAGGGACACAGACCTTGGGGCCATCAACCGAACCCCTAGCCCCGACGTCGCGATGCCCGTTAGTGGCCGGGCAGGAACCGGGCCATCACCCAGGCATGGGTCTTTGGCGAGACGCTCATCTTCGGCCACCCCCGCTCGCCCCGGGAGCGCTAGAAGGGTGGTCCACTTCCAGTTCACGCTAGTGGTGCTGGGCTCAGCGTTCAGCGACTCCGAGTTGACTTCGCCGGTGCACCAACGGCCGGTGGTGAAGAGGGCGATAGTGGAGTCCCCCCGCCCACCGAGGAGGAAGTCGTTGTGGACGACGACAGCGCGGACGCGGCGGAGGATGTGTTCGCCGGAGGCGTGTCCGAGCCCACCAACAGTAGTGGACAGGGCGCCGTGGAGGCTAGCGGGCGGCCGACCTCGACGCTCTCTGTGTTTGACAACGTCCTTCCGGCGCCAAGCTTCATCGCCGAGGACTTCGTTGTCCGCGACGAGCTCCGCTCTTTCGTCGGGGGCCTCAGATCCTTGGCTTCATCCTCGGCTGTTCAGTCGGTCATCGATGATTGGTTAGACCTTGATGAGGTGGGCCTGTCTCTTCGCGGTCTGCTGACCAAGGTTTGTTTCCTCCAAGTCCTTTTTCTTCGACCCGTATTTTGGGTCTTTGATTTCGCTTTGCTTAGCTTGTAGCTTCGCGTTTTTCCAGGCACTTTCCTTCACTAGGAGCTACGAGCGGATGACGCATGCCCGCTTGGACGGCCTCAAGAGCCGCCAGCGAGAGGAGGCATCGAAGGCCGAGCGGCTGGCACAGGAGCAGGGCGTTCCCAACAAGGCACTCAAGGACGCCAAGTCCTCGAACTCCGCCCTGAGGACCGAGGCCAACCAGCTCTGAGCCCGTCTCGCTGACCGCGAAGTCAAAGTGGAACGACTTCGCACTGAGCTCACAGAGGCAAAAGAGGTTGAGGCCGGTACTCGGGCTTCGGCCATCGATGCTAGCCGTACACTTCGCATGGCGCTCACAAGGATGGGCGCCTTTCCTCCGCCGTTGCCCGAAGATGAATCCCCCACCGAGGCATTCACTGACTGGTGCGTCGTGGCCGGGGGGACGGTGGGCGACGTTTCGGGCATCTTTGGCCACTGCTACACCCATACGACAGGCTACGGCATCCTTTCGGCCCTCCATGCCGGCGGCTGCAACCACCTCAAGGACCTCCCCGCGATCTACGCTCGTGACATCGAAGACAACAGCGTGTGGGAGGGTGGAAATGAGGTCCAGTCCCACTATCGATCTTTCTGGAAAGGTTGGTAGGTACCGAAGGGCAAGGAGATAGCCGCCGAGCACCTCTACGACTAGTTAGAGAAGTGGAGGGAACGCAAGGCCACTGAGACGATGCCCACAGGTGGCGGAGACGTGCCAGAAGTTGAGGCGCTGCCGCAGGTGTGAAGGCCTCCCTCGCCCGACTTGTATTTTTCTTCTTTTGGATAGCTTAGGATAGCTATTTCAGCCGAAGACCGGCTCCTTGTAAATTTGCTTTTGTAAGGCCTTCGGCCCCACCTTTTCTTATGAATGGAAAAATCTTTCACACATTAGGTGTCTATTAACCAAAAGTTGTGCCTTTCTCTCTTTGACTACCTACGGCTTGCGCTGAACTTCAAATTCGTCGCGTATCGGCCGCTAGGGAAGATGAGATATCCAGGCCCCAAGGACCGTGTCCCTGCCGTGGTTCGGTCGAAGTTATGCCCTTCGTTCTGTGGCAAAGTGGCTGTGGAAGAACCTTGGGTGCGACGTGTCCGACTTCGACCAGGACTACCAACTTCGCCATGGCGATATGGTGAAGTTTTGGCGAAATTTTCAGCTGTCGGCCCGTCAAGAAAGGATTCGAAACCAGTACGCCTTTGTCCCTGTCGGCTCCCCAGTTCACGAGGTTCCAGTCATCGTCCTAGAAAGCGACGATTCAGCAGAGCATGGAGCGGCTGCTCGCAACTCCCTGGTCATTGACCTCACAAGCGACGATACTCCTTCGGGAGACGGGGGTGCCTCGGGCGAGTACATATGTCGGCCAAGATTTTCTGCTCCCAGTCCTACTGGGAGTTTAGTTAGCCCTGTGGATTACAGCTCGTCCGATTCCGAGGCATCGTCCTCTTCGGAATAGACTTGTAACATTGTACTGTAATGCGATGTGTATTCTTTGTATTTGGGCATTCTTTTTCTTTGAATAAAATCTTTTTGATTGGCATCTCTTCTGTCACTTTCGACATTGCATGCTTTGATTGGACATTGCATTGGTCAGTTCTACGCCACTGTCTTCTTTGAGGAGAGTCCACATCATGAGCTTCAGATGCGATGGCGGACTCAGTGAGTGGAGTACACTACCACCATCTCTCAATTCGCGGACATTTTGGGATTGGACCCAGTTGATCTCAATAGGCCGAACCTGCACAGTGAGAAGACACTGCCTATTGAGAGGATAATGTTTCTGTATGTAGATGGAGCACCCAGGAACTGCATGGGCACTACAAAGGGGCTACTTCCCCCTTACAAGATCTTTCTGAACATGATCAGAGCTGCACTCTCTCTCAAAGCTGGCGATGCCACAGCTCTCCCGCTCGCCACTACACTTTGCTTGCTAGATTGAGGAGGAACCAGTGGCCTATTAGTGTGGTGAAATATATCTGGTTTGAGATCTTCAATATTGTGATAAAGCCCAAGAGAGGATATGCTTATGCTCCCTATATCATGAAGATGATTGAGGAAGTCTCCAGGCTAGTGTTTGAGAAGGAGGTGAAGCACAAGTCTTACCATCCACCAACTCCTCCTATAGTGAAGTTTCATTCAGCTTCCTCTTGGTCCGGTTCTTTGTTCCAGAGTTCAAAGTCACCTATCAAGAAGGCACTCAAGGCCATCTTCAAATGTACCAAGAATGCAGTGAAGATCAAGAAGATGGAGCGCCGGCAAAAGGAGATGTTGAGGGATGCTGGCAAGACTGTTTCTGATGATTCTGAGGATGAAGTGTATAAGGACCCCTTTGCCATCTACGAGTCTGCTTAGCACACTGAGGAGGACTCTTACCACGATGAAGATGATGGGAAGAATGATGAGGAGGTTGAGGAGAGTGATGAAGATGATGACATTGTGCCAGCGGCTCCATCTTTTTAGCCTGTATACAACTTTTCTCCCATTGTTGAGAGGGATGATGACGCTGCCAGTGGAGACACAGAGATAGTTGCTCCTGATGATGAGACCGGCACTGCAGGCAGTCCAGCGTCTGGCAACATTGAGATCATCCCCTCTGACGACGACTGAGTTCCTTCTTCCCCTGTCTTTCCTCTATTTTTGGTGCCTTGATGCCAAAGGGGGAGAAAAGTTCAGAATGAAGGGGCCTCTTTTCACCATTTTTTACTGTTGTTGTAGTATGGTCAGAGGTTTTGGCCCTGGCAGCCGGAAGCTTCGACCCCCCTCCTGTTTTAGGTCACCTAGATCTCCTATTCCTTTGTGGGCATGTATTGACTATATTGTAACGCCTAGAAATTCACAACCAGAATTCTGAACATTTCTGTGTATTAAATCATTGTCCAGGAAAGCCAGGGTACACAATACCAAGTTGCCATACAAAGTGCGTCTTACAAACAGAATAAAATTGTATTACACGAATGCAGTGGGAAAAGGTAAATAAAGCCTGTAAACAACTAGCCACGCGGAGGCTTCCATTCTACAGGTAGCTTGACGGCGGATCCAGCCTAGTCCTCCTGACGAACCTCGTCGGACATGTACTCCATCACTGATAGGGGAAAAGGGAGCAAGACTGAGTACCACCCACAGTACTCAACAAGTCACACCTGCAATCATGCACAATGCACGGAAGACAAAGGTAGGCTCGTGGTTCATTTGCATAAAAGCAGTTGCAAACAATAGTAGTTTGCAAGCAAGTAAAAGAGTTGTTTAATTAAGCAATATTATTCCATCACCGATCAATGCTACACCACATTGACCAGGCCCAACCATCCATCCTATCCCTACAGCGGATTTTAAGTCAAAATTGTTAAGATGAGACTAATCACGGTGAGTCTTGACCAAATGCCCATAACCGCGGGCGTGGGTATTCGAATAGATTTTAACTCTGGCCAGAGGTGTACAACTGTACTCACAAGACATAACCCCACACATGTTCCCGTGTGCCGGTATGTCACCATGACATCCCGCGAGAGGCTGTGCACGTAATTCCTCCCTAACCATCCTGCACCCGCAGACAGGGCACACCGTATCAGCCAGGCTACCCCCCTTGCGCCACAATGGATCCGGAAGCCAATCAACCCGACCTCAAGCTGACCCAACTCCATCACGCCCATTCTCACCAACAGTGCCTATGAGTAGGAGAAGCTACACTACGAGCCCAGCCGTTGCCCACGCTGACTTGTGGTATGCACGGGAGACTGCTCAAGGGGTTCCCGTGAACCGGTCCTTAATTGCCATGGGTGCGACCAGCAAAACCATGTACCCACAGTCCACCATTAAGGTCAAAATTTTATTTGTTTAATTAACCATGTCCAAAGTTCCACCCTCCCGACATAAAGTTCAGTAAAGAATATAATAGTGAATATTTACTCCCAAGGTGAGCTAATTTACACTAAGCATGCCTAAGCATCCTAACATTAGTTTGTAATCAGATTGTTACCCAAGCTACAAAGGCATAAAAGGGTGATCAAGTCATGGTCGTCAAATTGTATATATATAGATCGAACCTTCCCACATGAAATAATGAAATCATGCACATTTATTTATTTAAAGTGAATATTTTGCAATATTTAGGTGCAATATGGTCAAGAGAACGATATAACTTGCCTTGCTCCGGCTCTAGAGGGTCAGAAACATCAGTTTCTATAGCAATAAAAGCATAAACAATTAAAAACAGTACATGTGACCACAGAAACAAGAGCTAAAAGTATTTTTGATGGATTCTTGGCATTTTTTTGGATTTAATGGAATTTGAATGGAATTAATCGGATTTCGTATGAATTAGTTATGAATTTTTAAACGTTCTCTGTGTTTTTCTTATACAAAAATAAACCCTAAACAATTTATTGCGCATTAAATAGGAATTATGGTGTCAGTGGACCACAGGGCCAGCACCGATAGGCGGGGCCCACGGGTCAGTGACCCGAGGGAGGGCGGCGCACGGTGGACGCGGTCCACGCACGTGTGGCCGCGCCGCGGGCGCGCGAGCGGCCCCGATCTACCGAGGCAGATTGGATGGCCCAGATCAAGCTGAGGCTGAGCCCCTGTCGGCGCGCACGGCCTGATGGTCGCCGCCGGCGACCATTCGGCATAGCAGAGGGCTACAGCGCACAGAGGGAGAGACGGGGAGTCCATTGGGGTGCTCACCGAGGGACATCGACGGTGGGAGGACGACTAACGGCGGCGAACAGAGGCATTAGGCAGCGGCGAGACCTCGGGATGGTAACACCGACGGGGTTCTGGCAAAGATCAATGGCGTCTGAGGGGTGAACGGCGACGGGGAGGTCCTGGCGGAGGTGTAGAAGAGGATTAGGACCAAAATGAACCGGCAGATGGGCGGAATTTGACGACCGAAGCCCGGCGGCGATACTTACCAAAAGTGGCGTCAGCGAGAGATGGGCTCTGGTGGTGAATAGAGGCGGCCGGCGGTGAGACTGGGTGCGCCCGTGTGCGGCGGAGCTAGCGGTGCAAGAGCGGTGACCAGCGGTGGCTAATACGGCGGTGGTGCTCGGTTGGGGATGGCGGAGCACGGCGGAGCTCTAGATTCTCGATGTGCAAGGGGTTAGGATGCACGGGAGGCTTGGGCGTTTAAGGCAAAAGAAGCGGAGAGGCACGGGGAGCTTTTAAATAGGCCCGGGCTAGAGAGATCGTGGCCAGGGTGGGGGGAATTTCAGTGAGGAGCAAAGGCGGCGGCCGTGGCGAAGTGGGTGAAATCCGCTCAGGATCATGGGCATGAGGAGCGAGAGACATGAGGGAACGGCTAGGAGACCCGGTACGCGTCGTTTGAATCAAGGGCGAGGGCGTGAGGAGGTGGGGCGAGGTGGAAATCCGACGGCGCGGGGAGGCAATCCCCTCCGGCTGATTCAGCCAGAGGTTGAAGATGGGGCAGACATGTGGGGCCTCGGTCCCACATGTCAACGGGAGGGAGAGCGGTGAAGAGGCACAGGCGCGCTGACAGGCAGGGCCCGGCGACAGCAAGAAAGAGAGGGAGGGAGGGGGCGCGCCATGCAGGCCGCAGGGCAAGCCAGGGAATAGGGATGGGCCGCGGCCCAAAGGAAAGGAAAAGGAGAAAATAGAGAAAAGGGAAAAGGAAAATGGAAAAAGGGATTTCCAAGAGGTTTTTAATTCTGATAACACATTTTGAATTATTAAAAATACTTCCAGTGCTCTAAAAATTCTAGTAAAATTTCTGTTAGTGTATTTTGTCAAGAGGAATACAGGAAAAATATTCCTAGCCATGTTGGATTGTTATTTTATATTTTCCCCATTAACTAATTCCATAGCCTTATTTAAACAATTTCTTTGGGTATTTTCTTTAATGTATTTTTGTGTGGCTCTATTAAGGGGGGAAAATCTCAGGGTGTGACATGTATGCTGGAATGTAATGACTGTTTAATTATTGTTCTAGTTTAATTTCAGTCCTTAGATCTATTCATGTGATGCCTTGCGATATGATATGATGTTATTTTTTTCTTTTTGCTTACTTGCCATCACATATGCATTTTATATATATTCTTATCATGTCACATTTTGCACCCCACAGATGAAAAGAGATGAATGAGGCTTTCCATGTTCCACCAATTCTCAATATACATATGATTCACACTCACTCTAATATGCATATTTCTAGGGGGAGCCAAAATTCATCTCCTTTCATTCAAAATCACATTTATATATTCATTCTATTGTAAGTTTTAACCATGTTGTCATCAATCACCAAAAAGGGGGAGATTGAAAGTGCATCTAGCCCCTAAGTGGGTTTTGGTGGATTAATGATAAAATGGTTAAGGGACTAATGAGTTTCTTGAGAAATGTGTAGAGATTAGTCCCAGACTGCTTGGTGTGGTGCATGGAGACCCCCACAAAAATATGACGCAAAACGGCACATCGACTCGGAGTTTATTTTAATTTCTTTTGAAATTTCTTTTGAGTCGTAGGAAAGCCGTACTATTAAGAGGGGTTGCAAATAGTGTCCAAGACCACTCAAGTGCTAAAGATCAAAATAGCTGAGAGTATATCACTTTGGCACAACACATACACTTGGGTTGGGCTATTTTCAGTGTCAGGGTCGGAGGTTCCTACCCCTGGGGTCGGAGGCTGCGACCAACCCTCTTTGCCAGAGACTAAGTGTTGGCCGGAGGTTCCTACCCCTGGGGTTGGAATTTCCTGGCCAAAAACTGTGAATAACGGCTAAGTTACGTATGCCAATGCCTATAAAGCCCAATCTTTGTTTTTTGCCGTTGCTTGGCCATTCCACTCCTATTCCACACTCTCATAGCTTCTCCTAAGGTCTTCTGAGCTCTCCCAACTAGTTCTACTACCACCATTGTGATTCTTGTGAGGATCTAGTGGGGAATTATGTGAGTTTTGTTGAGAGAAGGCTAGGAGGATCTTATGCACTTGAGGAGGACGTGGATCAGCTACTTGGAGATTATTTCTCTTGGAGCGAAACCTCCTAGATGATTAGACGTCACCCATGAGCTTCCTTGAGTTGTGATTATCCCAGAAAGAGTTTGTGAAGGTTAACCTCGCGTCCGCAAGAAAAAGAGGTAAATTCAAGTGAATACCAAGCTGATCTTCGTGGTCGTTTGGTGAGGCAAGGGGTCCATCGAGACCCGGCTCTTCGGAGCTCCTCAACGGCGACGTCGGATCTTTGTGATCCGAACTTCAGAAAAAAAATCTTTGTGTCTCCCTTGTGCTTGCTTGTTATTGTGTCATTTTGTCTCTACACTTGCCTGCGTCCATCTCATATCTTACTATTTACACTATACTTGATCTTTGTCATTTTATCCATTAATGAAGTGTCTTAGTAGAGTCAAAACATCAGGGTCGGAACCTCCGGTGTTCTAGGCCGGAACCTCCGGCCAACCCTCTCCGCCAGGTGTCGATGTTTTACACCGGCAATAAATATATGGGGCTAGTCGGCGGATGTAAACTCGGTGGATTGCAAAGGAACACAGGAAAATTATACTGGTTCAGGCCCTCGATGTGAGGTAATACCCTACGTCCAGTTGAGGTGTTATTCCTCTGAGGTGGTTTGACGATCAATGATCTGGTGTGCCGTCATGGGGCGCCCTGCCTCCCCTTATATACTGGGGGACAGGGTTACAAGGTAGGAGTCCCCATCGGATTACGACTAGGAGATCTCCCCTTAGAGATATAACGCACCCGACTAGGACTGTATATTCCTTTCTATACAAGGCAAAGTCTGCCGAATCTAGCTATATCTCTAATCACAAGGCTAGGCCCATCCTCTATCCGAGTGGCCCATATGCTTGTCATGAGGTACCCGGGGCCCATGGCACCCACAGTAGCCCCCGAGACCTTCATAGTTGAGTCACAGCTGATGCCGAGTGCTCATCCTCCACGGTGAAGTCTTCCCGAGTGCATTGCTCCCGAGTACTCTTTGTCTGAGTGCTGCTTCTCCCGAGTCCTGCTTCATGTCAGCTGGCAGCGAGGCTATGAAGGGCTCCATGTAGATGTAGGAATAGTGTGCGCCGAATAGGCGCACCTATTAGGTGTAGCCCCCGACTTTGTGCTTAATTGTGAAAACAATTAAACATGAAGTCAAAGATCTTTAACCTTGTAGTCTTTCCCGAGTAGATTACTACTGGTATATGAGACTCTTCGGTATCATGTCAACCGGAATATGACTTGCCGAGCAGGGAACTACTCGTATGTAGGACTCTTCGACTTCATGTCAGTCGGAATGTGTGTTTATAGTCTTGCCGAGTAGGATGCTACTCGTATATGGGACTCTTCAGCGTCATGTCAGCTGGAAAGGGGGTTTATAGTCTTTCCCGAGTGGCGTCCCACCCAGAAGTTAGACTCCTCCGCGTCATGTCAGCGGGAATGAGAAATTTATAGTCTCTCCCGAGTAGTGCACTACTCGAAAGTTAGACTCCTCAGCGTCATGTCGGCTGGAATAATGTCGCTCATGGCAACTGGTGGCCAAGCATGTAGGCTGAGTACCACTTTATGAAAATAAATCCATGGCGTGGTCAGGTGTACCCGAGAAAGATACCTGCATCCCCAATTTCAATGAAGACCAGCTTGTGATCCTTGTAAGGATATATCCTCGAGACCTGGTGGATAAAACAGATACCCAAACATATATGTTTAGCAATAAGGCTTTCATGAAGCATATCTGTTTACCTCATCGGCTCCTGTTAGTAGCACCAGCGCTATAATTTCAACTCAGCCTGCGGGCGGCCCACATGGAGCATGCTACTGTAGGAACTCATATCTTGGTGGCTGCTACCAAATAAGCCGGCCTGAGCCGACCTATCCGGCATAGCTCTATAGAAGTATCATCCATCGCATGTCAGGATGAGTTTTTTAGTGTCGATAACCGCAATCAGCCAGAGAAATCCTTATTCGCAAGCCTTTCCGACTTACGTTCCTGATGCAACCTGGTTGCCACATAAGCCTGAGTGGGTTTATTGCAGGATCTGCTTGTCCTCCTCAGGTGTGACGCAGTGCATGAGAACTCCGGATGCACTTTGACGACGTAAGTCTTCTCTGACTTGGGTAAAGCCGAACAAGGTACCCGAACCTTGCATTAGCAGAGGGTTCGGCTGGCGACCCTCATGGGGCGTACCCTATCCAACAGAATTATAGCCAAGCTAGGCACCCGAACCTTGCATTAGCATAGGATTCGGCTAGCGACCCTCATGGGGCGTACCCAACCTGACAGAACCGTGACCAAATAAGGTACCCGAACCTAGCATTAGCGTAGGATTCGGCTGGCGACCCTCATGGGGCGTACCCTACTTAGCCGAGTAGTACACAACCTCGACTGGCGCCGGAGGTCGATTATTAGCTCGCATGGAGCGTAGCCGGGGAAGATGACGTCCCGACTGGCGCAAGTACTCGGTAAGTAGCCCTCATGGAGCATCCCGAGTGTACTTTGGTAGACTTGTCCAGCCCCCGAGCGTAGGAGATAGGCTCGCAGCCCTGAGTTCCTGTCACGCATATCCAGAGCTGGGCCTGCAATATAAAGATATCGGATGAGTAGCATCTGATGATGGAAATAATCACCCGAATAAAATGTATTTTACAATGTATGTAAATACGTGTTCTTCCTCTTTTTGATATTAATTTCCTCGAGTAGTTGACCCCTTACGTTTAAGCACTCTGCCCGACTAGTCATAGCCCCCTAGCGTCGGGAGTTGGCTCATGGCTCTTTCCCAGGCACGCGTTTTGGGTGACTTGAGTTCGTCTTACATGGAGCAGAGTTTCACGGATCGAGATTTATGCTACTCGAGTACTTTTGTAATCATTTAAGAGCAAAAACGGAAAACATTAAATGCGCAGCTTGTACACCTATTAGGTGTAAGCGGCTGTGGCACTAGCAAGGCCGAGTGAGGAGATGTTTATCAGAAAGCGACTTAGCTGTTCGGTATTTGGGAGTGGGGATGCCATCCTCGTGTTTGAGCTTGTGAGCCCCCGAGCATGTCACTTGTTGTTCTGATAATCCTCAGTTGTTGAAGGTCGAAGGCGGTTGTGACCGACTGCCACAATGGAGCCGTCTGACTTGCGTTTGTGATTCCCAGCTTTAGTCTAGACCGCGTCGTCGGTGTCGTCCCGTTTCTTCTGTCAGGGTGACTTGTCATCGAGGGTCTCGGCAACAGCGTGGGCCGAGTCGACGTACTTGTTTGCCATGTCGAATAGGGCCTTGACAGAGTTGGGAGGCTTCCGCGTGAATTTGTCGATGAACGAGGTGTCTTTGACTCCTTTTCGAAAGGCGGCGATGACGACCTCATCCTTGACGTTTGGGATTGAGTTCTTCTTCTCAGAAAACCTCTTGATGAAGTCACGAAGAGACTCGTTCTTCCTTTGATGCAACTGATATAAGTCGTACTCGGAAGATGGCCTCTCGTATGTTCCCTGGAAGTTGGCGATGAAGCGTTTCCGGAGTTCTCCCCAGGAGTCGATTGATTGCTTGGGAAGTCCTGCTAGCCATGTCCTCGCTGAGTCGGCTAAAGCGACTGGGAGGTAGTTAGCCATGACTTTCTGATTTCCCCCAGCTGCTCGAATCGCCAGAGTGTAGACCGTGAGCCAGGACTCGGGATTAGTCTTGCCATCGTATTTGTTGATGCCTGTAGGCTTGAAACTTGACGGCCAGTCGACTTGTTGTAGCTCCTGAGTGAAGGCCGGTACTCCTTCGTCTTCATGAGGACTCCGACCTCGACTACGGCGGCGAAACCGCTCGTAGTGGAGGCCGAATTGCTCGTTCTCGTCTTCCAGTTGGCGTTGCTCGTCTTCTTCTCGTTTGCGGCGCCGAGCATTAATGTCTTGCTGAAGGTCGCGCCGCAGTCGGTCTCGGAGGTCCTGGTTGTCCCGACGGTCGCTTCGACGTTGCCGGTTGTTGTGGTTGCCGAGTGACGTCTGGCTTGACTCCGCGTGCTGCCGACTAGAGCCGGCCGCTCGACGTCGCTTTGAGGTGGATGAGACTGCCGCTGGGGAAGTTGATTGACTGGTCAGTACGAGTGTGTTGCCCGACTGTTGGTGCTGCTGACATGCGGCAGCGGTAAGCATGGCTTTTATCCTTGCGATCGTCGGGGTGGCCTGGTGATCAGGCCCAACCTGGACCGTGTCCAGTAGGGTTACGGCTGCCACGACGTTCTGCTGTGGCGTGACGAAGACGTTGTGGTCGCCGACTTTTGTTTGGAGGGTTTGTTGCTGAGCGGTTCGCCCAGCCCTGCGTAGGCCGTCGTTGTGGGTGTGCAGGCGTCTTGTTTCTTCCTCCTGTTGTTCTCGCAGACGGCAGGCCTCCTCCTCTTGTTGTTCGTGTAGTCGGCGTGATTCCTGAGTAGGAGTAGAGCCTTTGGATGCCATGAAGATTTCTCGTGGCGGGGAGAAGCTTGCCGAGCTGCTGTCCGACTTAGAGTCGTAGTCCGACTGGAAGTCGGAGTCCGACTTCGAGTCGAAGTCGGGATGGTTGATGGGGATGAGTGTAACTCCGACCTCCCTAGATCCGATCTCGAGCGGCTCGGAGCCGTATCCGAGTCGAACTCCAGGGGATCGGGTTTGCCGCGTCGGATGTAGATTGTAGATATCCGCAGCGTCGCCGGGTCCGAACGGGAAGTTGACGATCTCTTCCCTTCTCGGCCCGATCTCGGCCGGCTCAGAACCGAGTCCGAGTCGAACATTGGAAGGAAGAGTTGTCCCTGGACTCGGGCGTATTGGAGATCGCCGCAGCATGTCGTCGAAGATTGCCGCAGCGTCGTGTGGGCCGACTAACGCGGAGTCAGCTGGTTCCTCGGCCGGTTGGATCGGGTCCGTGTTGGCCAGGGTGAGATTGCCGATCTGGTCGGCGACGAAGTCGAGGCTTCTGAATGCGATTGTATCTCCGGGGGAGAGTTTGCTGCCGTCGACTTCGGTTGCTGGATCCATCGAGCTTGTAGATGTAGATCGCGCCGAGACCCCTACCTGGCGCACCAACTGTCGATGTTTTACACCGGCAATAAATATATGGGGCTAGTCGGCGGATGTAAACTCGGTGGATTGCAAAGGAACACAGGAAAATTATACTGGTTCAGGCCCTCGATGTGAGATAATACCCTACGTCCAGTTGAGGTGTTATTCCTCTGAGGTGGTTTGACGATCAATGATCTGGTGTGCCGTCATGGGGCGCCCTGCCTCCCCTTATATACTGGGGGACAGGGTTACAAGGTAGGAGTCCCCATCGGATTACGACTAGGAGATCTCCCCTTAGAGATATAACGCACCCGACTAGGACTGTATATTCCTTTCTATACAAGGCAAAGTCTGCCGAATCTAGCTATATCTCTAATCACAAGGCTAGGCCCATCCTCTATCCGAGTGGCCCATATGCTTGTCATGAGGTACCCGGGGCCCATGGCACCCACACCAGGCTGAGAGAGCCAGTCGAAGCTTCCTACCCCTAGGGTCGGAGGTTCCTACTAGAATTTTATCGTTGTATTTTGGAGAATTTTCAGGGACGCCTATTCACCCCCTATAGGCGACATCAATGGGCTTTCAGCGTCATATTTTTGTGGGGGCCTCTATGCATCACACTAAGCAACTTGGGACTAATCTTTACATATTTCTAGATAAACTCATTAGTCTCTTAACTGTTTTATCATTAATCATTCAAAACCCACTTAGGGGGCTAGATGCACTTTCAGAGAGAAGGTGACATATAGGCCCTCGCTGTTTTATTTTTTCCTTGAGAGACTTATCTGTAGGTCTCACCTATTTTTAATTGGTTTTTAATTTTTTTTCAAACTTGAATGTCACGCAAGCGCCACATCACCTAAAAGACAGGGTCAACGTGCCATGTAGGCACCACGTCCACCGAAACCGCCCATAATACTGCCGAGGGATTTCATTTGCACCGACTTTAGAAGTTGGGGGACAATCTATACTTGGTTTTATGGTTAAGGGACGTTGTCGGAGGATGAAACCACGACGGCGGGAGGTCTGGAGACCCCCCTTTGAGATTCGGCCAGGGGAGTAGTTCTCAGGCGAAGCCGGCGTCTGGGTGTAGAAGAAAGATACACAAGAAGACGTAGAAGAAGCCGCGGGGTCCGGACCGTCCGAAGCGGGTCCGGACCGTCCGAACCGCGGTGAAGCAGAAGGGTCCGGACCGTCTGATGCGGGTCCGGACCGTCCGAAGCGTAGTAATCGCTCGGGGAAGACGATGAACAGAGGCGCACAGAGGAGGCAAGAGGATTTATATAGGTTCGGGCCGCACGGAGGCGTAAAACCCTACTCCTGTGTGTATGCTATGTGGAGATGAATATGGTTTGCTGTGTTACAAGGTGAGCCCCGGAGAGCTCAGCAGCTAGCCCGGGATCTCCAAGGTTTGAGCGCCCAAGTCCTCGAGAGTTCGAGTCTGAGTGTCTAAGGCGGGAGCTCCAGATGAGAGAGTCTGCTTCTAAATGTGGCATGGATCCTCCTTTATAGGCGAGGGAAATCCACAGAGCCGAAGTACATGAAGAGGGAGAGAAAGCGGTGTCTTGTCGCACGTCTCCGCCTGCTGCTACCTGCTACGCCCACGCCGGGGTAGGTCGGCTGCGGGCGGCCAGTCTTCGGGACGTGAGGATGTGACAGGATGTGACAGAGCGTCTGGTCGTCTGATCGTCTTGGTTGATGGAGCGGGGAGACATGACGGCGCACGCCTCCAAGTCAAAAGGCTCTGACTGTGAACAGGGATTGCACAGTGAAAGGAGCCTCCGTAGTCAAAAGGCTCTGACTGCACAGGAGCGGGCGACAGGCGCGTCACGCCTCGTCGCCTCATCGTTAATGCGGGTAGTTGGAGCCGCTAGAGTTCTTCGGGCGGATCGGCCCGGCAAGCCGAGACGATCGGCTCTCGGGGCCGCACTCGGGGCCGAGGCGATCGGGGGCAGTCGGCACCCGGGCAGTCAGCATCGGCTCCGGGGCAGTCGGGAGTCGGCCCTGTAGCCGGGCATCGGCCCCTGGGAGCAGTCCAGTCGGGAATCGGCACCCGGGTCCGGGGCGACCGGCGCCCGAGACCCGGGATGCGCGTCCGGGCCCGGCCAGTGCCCGGGCCCCTAGATACTTGGCGGGGGAGCGGCCGTAGCCGGTCTTCTCTTGCGCAAAATATGGACTCCGGAGTATTTGCCGCGGCCGAAGACCCTCGCGTCCCCGGGGACTGGGGGACCCCCAGTCCCATTTCGCCGACAGACGTGATTAAAACTTGATCCATAGTTGAAGGACGTAAAATAGCCTTTTTTTTTTTGCCCTAAAAAGATATTGGCTCACATTCGGCCGATGAGGTTCATTAGCAAGTATGGCCCACCACTGGCAATGGCCGAATTACTGGTGCGAACAAATTTGGCCCCGCATCGGTTAACAATGTGGACAAATTTGGCTCGTATCGGGCCCATCAACGAATTAGGCTTAAAATAACGTTTCACTATATAGGTGTTTCGTGATCAATCTGAACCTTTCATCTTTTCTAAATCTAATGGATCATATTTAGTTACACTACCACCTCAACTACCGGTAGTAAAATATTTTTTCTACCAGTAGTACTACTCATCAATCAACGGTTGAGATCGGTTCTACTGTGATAATACCGAGGGCTCCTTTGAAACGCATGAATCGAAAAATACAGGAATAAAAAAAACATAGGATTGGTGTGTCATGACATATTGAATACTACAAGAACTAAAACCATAGGAATTTACATAATGTTGTTTCGATGTCTCATAGAAAAAAAGGAAAATTTAAGATTCAGATATTGATTTATTAGAGAGAAGGGAGAGAGATAGTGAGGAATTGCGTTGGAATTCTCAAAGAAATTTGTAAACATGAGGTGAGAGTATTCCTCCAAAATATTGAGGAAATTTTCCTATCCTTTGAAATTCCTTTGACCAATTTAATCATCCAAAGGGCTCCCATAGGAATTTTTCCTTTGGAATGAATTCCTCTAATCTTTCTTCAAATTTCCTCCAATCCAAAGGAGCCCTGACAGTAGAATACTACCTAAAGACTAGGGGTGGGCATTCGGTCAGACCGAACATTTTAGTCTTGGTCTTTGGTCTTGGAGCAAATTCGGTCATCCAAAACTGAAGACTGAATTACAGCGCAAAAATAATGAAGACCGAGCAATTCGGTCTCGGTTAGTTCGGTCTCGGTCTTGGTTATGACCGAAATTTCAAGAGATCCAAAAAAAACATCACATAAATCACCAATAAATTTTAGTAGATCCAAAAATCACAAGAAATCACACAATATGAGATCCACCGGTGGTCCTTCATTGTCTTCGGACGCCGTCGCCCATCACCACGGAGTAGAGGAGGCATCATCGCCTGCATAGTTGTTAGGACCGGACCGGACCGGCGATCCGACCGAAAAAACCGGAACCGGAGAGTATAGCGGCTCGGTTCACTTAAAAGACCGTCCATGTAATCGAACCAGTAAAAATCGGTTGAACCGACCTGTTTTTTACGAAACCGCTGAACCGGACGGTTTTATTGGAACCGGCCGGTTTTTGCTTATGGACATTGTTACCCCCGTTTTTTTAGGACCACACAACTAAGGGATGGGCAAAATTGTAAATGTTTAGTTTTTAGGGTTGCCTTGCCTCTTGCGGTCTTGCCTGTGCGTGCCTGCGTTGTTGCTGACTACTGTGCCAAAACAGATCGGCAGCGGCGGCAAGGTCCAGCGGGCGCACGGCGGCGGCGGCGGCGGCAAGGTGCAGCGGCCGGCGGCGGAGGCGGCGGCGGCGGCGCAGGCGCACGCGCGGCGGCGGAAGCGCACGGCGGCAAGGGGCACGCGCGGCGGCGGCGGAGGCACAGGCGCACGGCGGCAGCGGCGGCGCTGCAGCGGGCGCACGGCGGCAAGGCGCAGGCGCACGGCGGCGGCCGCGGAGGCGCAGGCTCACGGCGGCGGCGGCAGACTCTCTCGCCTCGCCTCGTCTCGTCTCCTTCCTCCGATGCGCGGAAGCTTCTAGAAACCCCTCCTCCTCTGCTCTACTCCTTCCCGGTTGAGGATGCCACGCTGATCCCCTACCACCGCCGCTAGTGTGCGTGATGCTGGCGTCCAAGGTCTGGTCGAGGCTCACGTCGCCGTCTTCGCCACGCGCCCTGTGTTCTCCGGTAGCCGCAGCAGTGGCGAGGTCCCTCCTGCTGATCTCTGGTATGTTGGCCCTAGAAAGGTCGCCGGCTTACCCTAGTAGCGGTGACGCGTGGCCCGGTGCCGCGCTCGCGGAGACTGGGTGTCGCTCGGCCGGTGTGCTGTGGCCGCTGCCGTGCTCTTCCTCTTCTTCGGGCAATGCCGCGTGAGTCTCCCTCGGCATTCTGAATCTTCTGATTCTATTGTGCTCACACCTTATCTGAATCACTGAATAGGCTAACGTGCTGACTAAAAATGTTTCCCCAAAAATGACAATTGAAATTCTAGCTTCCATAACCATCATTCACTCACAGATGAGCTTCTCACACCAAAATATTTTTGAGTGCCACAATAATTTTTGAGTGCAGTTGCTGAGATTATATGTGCTTATTTTTTTCTATAAATCGAATATATATATATATATGATCGCCTCGCCGGTTCAATGTCCGGTCCGGTCCTAATAACTATGATCGCCTGTCATCATCGTAGTGGAAGAGGCGCCGTTGGAGGTTTGCGGCTAGCGATGGCACGGCTCGAGCGTTGGACGACGGAGGGACATGCACATGTCTATGGTAGAAGACGCTGTTGTGGTCTTTGCGGTTGAGAGTATCTCCGGCGGTGCCACAAGGAGGCCAGTGGGTGGCGTGATCGTTGGCTGTCAACGCCGGTGTGGGTGGGCAGTGTAGCAGGAGGCTGGTGGGTGGGCGGTGCAGCACATGTAAGCTGCATGGGCTCCCTCCCACGGTAAGGCGGTTACAACAGTAACTGATAAAAACTATATGAATTTTATCTCTAAAAATTTAAATTTAAAATTTTCATATCTCACAGTAAGACCGCGGTTACCGCAGTTAGTTCGCAATTATTACACGATAAGCCACGGTAACCGTACGGTAGGATGTGGTAACGCGGTTTTTGACTTAAATAAAAAAAATCATAACCTTGCATTTGACAATAATAAAAATATCATAATATAATTTTCATAAATACAAAGATTATAATGACCATAATATAATGTCCACGAGCATCAAATCTTGAATTTAAAGCCATGCCACCTTGTTGTCATGTTAAAATATGGGCTTTGCTTAGCATTTTTTTAACAAAATTTTATCACTGTATATCATTACAAATTATGTGCTACCTCTACAAATTTTTTAGAATTTTTCTTTTTTTCACATTTTGAATTCGAATAAATTTTATCAAACTCTACCGTCAGTAACTCTTACCGTACCCCTATAATAAGCACGATTACTGGCGGTTTGGGAAACCTGGCTATGGGTATGGTGGTGGCCAGGTGGGTGGGGTGGAACTAGAAAGAGGAGTACAGAAGTAGTGTTTCCTTTGTTGGGTCTGTTAGGGTTATTGGGCCAAATTTCATTTCGTTTGGTCTTTCGGTTTACCGATAATTGAATTGACCGAACAAAATTCCGTCCGTCACCACTTAAATGGAATTGATGACCGAATTTTTCAGTCTCGGTTCCAGTCTTTCCGGTTTGCTCTAATTCTACCCACCTCTACTAAAGACTGCCGTAAACGTATTCTTATATTTGCGATATTTGTTCGGTTGCGGCCTGGTACCTTCCTGTATTGGGCTGTTGATGGGCCATCCGTATATGGTATGTATAACATTATGAATCCTAATTTGTTAGTGGGACAAATTTTTGCTGATTTCTTCCATTGCCGGGGTGGGCCCGTATAACATAATGAACCTGTAGTGCCAGTGGGTTATATTACAGTGTAGGCCGATGGTGGCCCAATTCTTTAATAGGCAAGAATTTGTGGAACGCCGGTAGTGGGCCACATTTGCTAATGAGCCGTCATGGGCCTGTATCTCCATGGGCCGCAGCTGTTGCTGTACTGTACCGGAAGTGGGCTTCAATTCTCCACGGGCCACTTATTTAGACCTTGTTTGGATGGGCCTCAACCCAGGCCTCAACATATTGATGGGCCTAGGTTTTTCTGGGCTCACTGAATTTACAGGCCGCACTTAAGTGGCCCAATTGTCTACGTGTTGCACTTGCAAAGGCTTTTATGTGGACCGGTTATTTATTATGGGCTTTTCTTTTGAGGCCTAGGTGGTTTATGGTGGTTTTCTTTCGAATTTTTACTGTTATTAATTTAATTTTTTTTTTAATTTACAAAACTAATTTTCGATTTGGATCATTTGCAAAACTAGCCTCTTGCCGTCGTGGGCCACGGCGGGATTTAAAAACCGCCATGGCCCAGGGCGGCGAATGACATCCCCGTCACCCGGGGCTAATGGCGCCGGCCGCCGTTAGCCCCGGGGAGGCCACGTGGATTCGCCGCCCTGGGGGACGGCCCCGAATGCAAAATTGCATTCGCCGCCGTCCCCCAGGGCGGCGAATGCATAGGACCGTCCGCACAGCGATCGGACGGTCCGAATCGACGGCAAATTGTTGTAACGCGCGCTAACTACCTTAAAACAGTCATAACTTTCGCATACGGTCTCGAAATCGGGCAAATAAGTACTCTACGGACATCTACAGAAAATTTTACATTCGCTTCCCCCCCACTTCATCGGGTTTGTCCAAAAAAATTTTGCGAAATTCGGCCGGAAAGATTGAGTTTTTGAGGTCCGAAGTTTTAGCACGGTTTTTAAAGCACACTCGTAATTTTCTACAGGCCACATCTTACATCGGTTTAAGCTGCAACTTCACGAGATTTTGCTATTCTCGTGTTGCTAGTTGAGAAAAAAATATCAAAAAAAAAGAAAAAAAAATTTTGCAGGCGGCCCCCTGGATTCGGACGGTCCGATCCTTGTGCGGACCGTCCGTTCACTATGCTAAAAACCGCCGTCCCCCAGGGCGGCGAATCCACGTGGGCTCCCCGCGGCTAACGGCCGCCGGCGCCGTTAGCCTCGGGTGACGGGATGCCATTCGCCGCCCTGGGCCACGGCGGTTTTTAAATCCCGCCGTGACCCAGGGCGGCAAGAGGCTAATTTTGCAAATGATCCAAATCGAAAATTAATTTTGTAAATTAAAAAAAAATTAAATTAGTAACAGTAAAAATTCGTTTTCTTTCTGGCTTGTCTAATTTCTTCTGGACTGCAGCTTGGTGGGCTGTTTTTCTTACGGCGGTGGGCTATATTACCCTCTTGGAACTTTCCGGTAAATTTATTCGATTAACCAATGGCAGATGCAGAATAATTTGATCAGCTAAAATGTCCATTTTACACCTAAATCTAAACTTAATACCGGAGACTACCCAAAACTAACTATAAGAACCATTCATTTCCAAACTTGTTTTACATGTTCTTTAATCCGAATTCCTACTTGTCGTCCACGTTCCAGTAATATTGAGATTTGGCCCACACGCAAGCCTGGTCAACAATAAACAGTTATGAGAACACTAGTCAAACTAGCCAAAAAAATTGGATTTACAGTTGCATAGTTTATAAGGGGATTAGATCAACAAAGTAATTGTACATAGTCCAGGGCCTCGAAATCCTCTCGTGCAGAATTCTCTATCTGATACAAACCACTCCAATTATAGAGAACAATGGATAAAGGCATGTTTTGAATTGAAGGCCAATTTCCAGAACGCGTTATCCTACTTGTTTGATACATAAAATCTGTCTTTAAACTTAAGAAGGAAGCAGTGCTACAAAATTGCCTCGCGGAATCTAACCTGTAAAGAGATCCTCCAGCAGGACTTCTTCTACAGCATACATCTCAACTCTTGAGAGCTCAAATCATCTGTAACACCCTCCAAATTCCCATTGCTTGTATTGAATTTCATCCAAGGGAAGGGTTGCAAAAAATGCAGGGTGAAGGGATTTGTCCGTTGTGTGACTTACAACATATAAGGGGTTTTTTGGCATCAACCATATACTACCCTACAAGTCCTCATTCTCTTCTTTTAGTCGGATTGGATGGATTACAACTCCATTTTGAGCCAATCGGACACGGCCCCATCTTCCAAGGCGAGGCTCCTGATAATAAAAGATATCAGTATAGATTTTGAAACTAAACTAACAAGTGCACGGTGTTGCAACAGGATAGAAGCCTATGGAATGAACGAACATAAATGGTATCTTTGCACATTATTCTGCTTGTAGTGCTAGGATTACAAGGCCAGTATTCCTATTCATTGGCTAATGAAAAAGAAGATGCTATGATGAATCTACATTCACTTTTGAGGCTGCATGCCTGCATATCATGGAGCTTCAAAACGCAGTGGGATATATGTTGGCTGCTCTACTTCTATTTAAAATGTTGCAAGTTGTTACAGTGGGATTTCTAGTCCAATCAGTTAGGTGTTTAGTACTATTCAGTAGCCAGAAAGATAAGTTCAATATAGCTGCTGGTTCCCAGTCTTTATTGCTGAATATCTAGCAAGCTTTTTGGTCAGGGCGATATTTCATTGTAATCGATGAAAATGGATTGGGTTTCCTTGTTTTAAAAAAGTTTCACAAAGTCAAGAATTTAATGCCAATGACTACTAGTTAATAAAGAACTTCACATTAAACAGGAACTTAAAGTTTTTTTTCCATTCCTGTTGCATTCTCAAGATCATCTTGCGAACATGTTGATATCAAAGTTAAAAAAAAAAAAAGAACTTTTCAGTAACAAGCAGGATTTAATATACTGACCTGGCCAACACCAGCAACAATAAAATGTCCAGATTTTGCGATGGCGAGAGAATTAACAAATCCATCCTGACCATGGTAGAACAAAATGTATCAACAATTATTTGCAACCCACAGTAAAAATATGTAACGCTCGATTTTTTCTGGCATTGCTAGTACAGTAAACCTTTTGCCATCTGAAACGTTTGCCCATTTTCTTGGAAAGTGCCATTTCACTGTTTATTCGTTGAGGAAAGCAAGAGGCAACTATTGTGATATTTTCATTTTCTACCCAATTAATTAATTACATAAAAGAAGCTGAGCGGTTGTACTGTTGTAGTATGGCATTTAGTAGGTGTATAGCTATTTTGTATTAATTCTTAGATCTGCTGTCTTGGTGGTGGTCCTGACAAATGTTGTGAAACTGAGGGAGTGTAATTATCAGGACACTCCTAGGAAGTACGACAAGCAGAAAATGCTAGTGAACATAACTACGAACAAAAATATTGACTCACTAATATTCCAGTAACGCCAAGTCAATGGCAGAGAATAAGAAGTCTTGGGACCTTGATAGCTTATCTATGGTGCATATTTTTTTTCATAATTACATTCAAATGGTATAATGGAGTAGCTAGTGGAGCTTACCAGTCTCAAATTAAATAATGGTCGAATGCCCTTAGAATCTGGTTCAATAGCCCAAAGACGAACTGAACCATTTGCTGCTCCTGATGCAGCAAGATCAGAACCTTTTCTTGTAGCAACAGCGCTAACCCATGACTGGGCTGATGAGACACTTTCAGGTTTGTGTATGCCATTTTCTGCATATAACATGAGGTGCAAAGCAATAAATAAGAAACACATACATACGGAACAAAAAATACTGTGGTAATGATGAACATTGATATTCAAAATCTCAATGGCCAAAAAAATAAACTACATAATAACAGAACAAGAAAAAGGGTGAAAATAAAACAGATGCAAATTCAATGAATAGGAAAACTTTGCATGAAGTAAACTGTTCTTCATATAGCATCTTACCCTCAACATTATTTTCAAGTGAGTTAAGGTTGTTACGTAATACTGGATGAGCATTTCTTATTATGTGAGTAGGCTTCTTTCTCATAATGCTCCAAAGCTCAACGCTTCCATCATCAGATCCAGTTAAAAATTCCTTGTCATCAACAAAGCAGCAGCACTCCAATGATGCAGTAGCAGGAGCACGGAACAGTAGTTGTGATTCTTCTGGTATCTGTCCACACAAGAGTTTTCAACTGTCAGGTTAAATCCTGAGTCACATACCTGAGTCAAGCATACTACCACCAGTCTAAGCGTCATCCTTAATTCATGCGGTCCAACCAGTTTTACTTTGGCCAGCATCATCATGGTTATTTGGATTTCCCATTTGAAAATGATATGAGTAGATTTTTTCTAGAGACATACTTCCATAATATTATAACATTATTAGGGATTCAGAAAAATATATATGAATTTTGGTTAGTCATGCACCATAATGAACAACGTTAAAAAATATTTCAATGTATCTTAATCCTAGAACAATGTATTTTAACCAGACAGTTTCTTTCAGTTATCATATGAAAATAATCTAGTGGATTACTGCATAATATGTATATGTGTGGTTTTAAGGAAATATGTACCTTCCAAAGATGCATTGTTCGGTCCCGTGCTACAGTCAGAAGCCTATCTTTACTAAGTGCATCCATTGTCAAGACTTCGTTCTGATGGCCATATAGGCAGTTCATGTATGTTCTATCTTCTGCATTCCACTGCATTATTTTACGGTCAAAAGAACCAGAGAATAGCTCCGATGAGTCTGGTCCAAAAGAAAGACAGGATATTGCTCCTCGATGGCCACTAAATGCCTGACAAAAACAATCAAAATAGCCAGTTACAATGTTGAAAGAACAAGAAAGATGGTATGAATAAGAGCTCAGGTCAACTGCAAGCAAAGTTACTCTGATCTTCCAGCACTATCTAGGTGTTCCATTACAGGACAATAAACAAGCTAGAAATTGAAATATATTATCGTGCTCAAGCCTACTTGCAACAACCTGGCATCAGCTAGAATAAACAAAACAAATGCACCAGTGAAAAATGAGTACATGCAAAAATAGGCTTTCTCTAGTGCTATGTAGATTTGCAAGTAGCACTTGATCATGCCTTGCTCTTTGCCTACTCAATATTGTAGGGATTAATAAGGCAACAGCTGTTGGAGAGGACTGTCCAGAGAGAATTAGGAATGGCAATCACATGGTCCAAGGATGCAAGCAGAATATAGATGTCAAGGTATCTTGAAGAATCCAGCAAAATTGCACTTTTCAACTAAATATCAGAAATTAAAACTACAAAATGTTATTCTTGAATTGCTGTACTTGATTACCTGTATGTGCTCCCGTGACCGAACATCCCATAAATGGATGTGACGGTCCAAACCTCCGCTTGCCAAGTAACGACCATCTGAACTAACAGCTAGAGCTAATACTTGCTTACTTCTTTTAGCTGATAGAGGTGGCTTAGCATGATGAGAAACCAATACATTTTCACTTGGCCATAAATACTTCTCACTTTTTCCAGTTTCAACATCCCAATGCACAATGATTCCATCCTTTGATGCTGAAAATCCCTTATCACTGTCCTTGGATAAAACAACAGCAGTAACTGGTTGTCGGTGCTTCACAAGCATCTTAAAGCCATCCTCAGGGTCTGGTTGTAATATCCTGCAATAATTTTGCAAATTTTAGTCATATCTACAGAATTAAACTCGCAGTTTATGTGATCAGTATTTCAACAACCCTTATATTTTCTTATTACACCCTTTAGTTAGAGCTTAAAAGCATGTTGGATTCAATTAAAAGGTTATCATATTCATAGCTTTTAACAGCTGTAGACCGTTACCACACCCAGATAACTGATGCCATATAACAAGTGGCTTGTAGCTAGCACCTTCAGTTTTCATGATGACAAATGCATCTCCGAGCCATCTAAATGTGCATAGTTCTTCCCCTCATGTTTCGCTCCGTTTCGGCATGCTAGTTTTGGAACACTATCCAAACAGATCCCACATGAATTGAAAATATCCTAAGTAAAAAGTAAATGGATGGGAGTGGCAAATGAGAAATTATTGGAAGAAGCTCCACGTGCAACCATCTCTAATTTTGTAAATAAAACAAATGCCATATGGTTGAGGTGTTGACGGTATATATAAGGATTAAAAAATGGTTTTAAAATGACAGAACATAAGCAGGTTACTAGAAACCAGGCAGTTACTGCCCCCTAGAGTCTCTTGTTTACCATTTCTTTTTTACTTTACATTCTTTTCCATGAGCATTAGTTCAAATTAAAATAAATATGAGATTAAATTTATTATGACAGCAAATATTTACACTTCGCGTCGAACTAACAGGTCTAACTAAGCCAGTAGAAGGACCACTAAACAGCAGTTATTTTAATCCATGGGGGCATATGTGGATATGTGATTCTATTCTACACTCACTTTATGATTAGTTGATTACTGAAATTGGGTGGAGATCTTGTTCTAGGTTTTTACTAATTAACCGTTGGAGACCATTTCGATACTCCAGTCCAGATAATTGCAGATGCATATCAACAAGTGCAACACCTTCCATTTTAATTATGAAAATAGATGCATATCCAATCGGCCAAAACATACACAATCATGTAGCAATATTTCCTTATATTTTAAACAGCCCAGTTTGTGACTACTGTCTAAGCAGAATAGCAGATCCTGTGTGAATTAACATTATGCCTAAATGTACAGGTTGCAAACAAAATTCAATAGCGAGCAGAAGAAGAGGGGTAGAGGCAAATTCCAACTTTCTTCCATTATGGCACATCCCACTACTTGATGAGAGTATCTTGTGACTATAAACGATTGTTCTTTTGTGTTTGGCTCTAACAGAAACATTCGAATATAGAGTTGCTTGGTGCCCCAATTCAGTTCCACCAATGCACTTCCTGGACCCATAAAAGGAGAACTGCTTGAATCACAAGAGGCCAAGAGTGCATCGTTCACAACAAGAACTTCACATGTATTTCGAAACTAACTTTTTCATGTTGCAAGTAAGACCAGTGTAATACAAATATACGAGAAATAGTTGAGAGCAAATACAAGATAACAAGAATAAAGAATAGGGTTTTAGAAAGTTTGGCGGATCCAGGACAGTAGATGGTAACCAGTCTGTTTTAATGGTTGGTTTCTGGTCCACTCTAGTCTGGTATTCCTCTCTATATTTTCTCCTCGATGCATTTTGTTCAGTTGGTCTTTCATAAGTAATAACATAAGATCTAGGCAAAAGTTGCATGAAAATAACTACGTCTTTCCACACAATATGGAACCTACTAGTTCAAGCCACTAGAGTCGTAACCAACCATTTATTTTCCTCCATGAGGATATATGATTGTACCACCACACTCAGATAACCAGATATTAGCAGGAATGCTGTTCACATTCCAACACTAAATGTACCCACCTATGTGCCTAATCAAAACCCCAAACGCATACATGTAACCTGACGCGTGAGCTTGTGAGCTCGCAAAATGCAAAGGGATTCATTTGGGACTAATCAGTTAGTACAAACAATGGAATCTCTGATCCCAATTGCTACCCCAAAACAAAAGAGGTACCTGTCCTCATTCATTTCAAGTTATGAATTGTGATTATTCACGAACTTCTCGTGTATAATTCATGGCAATTGAGGGCGCAAACATTCAGAATTAGTGTCCACATAGAACCAGAGAGAGGTTGTGAATTACTATCCACATAGAACCAGAGAGAGGTTGTGAGTTGGAATTTGCAAACAACTTCCGCCATTACGGGCATAAAAAGGATCTCACCTGGCGGCAAGCTCCATCCGCTTCCTGCCACTCTCCTCGAGCTGCTTTTTGAGCAGGATCTCGGCAACCCGCCTGCCTCCGGCCTCCTCGTCTTCGTCTTCCTCCTCGTCCTCCTCTCTCCTCTTCGCCGCGTCCGTCACCTTCTTGAGAAGCTCCTTCGCCATCCGCATCTTCTTCTCCCCCACCGTCTCCTCCTCCTCGTCCTTGCCCGCCTCCTCTCCATCCTCATCGACGCCACCAACCGCCACGCCCTCCAAGTCGCTGTCCTCGCTCTCTATATCCTCGTCGCGGCCGCCTCCGCGCCGCCGCTTGGGCTCAGACTCGAAGAAGGGGTCCTCGTGCCCGCCGCCGCGGGAGGGGCGTGGCTTGGGCCGCGAGACCCGCTTCCGTGGGCGCGGCGCCATGACCAGGGGAGGGAGAGCCCAGTAGGACTGGAGTTCGGCGGGTTGCTAGCGCCGCTCGGCTTAGTGCTCAAGTAGTCAAGTTCCAGCGACGGCGGCGGCGGCGGCGGCGGCGTAGCGCGAGAAGGGCAGGGGGAAGCGGCGGGAGGTGGGAGGCGAGGGTTTAAGGGAGTGGAGAAAAGAGGCGGCGGCGCCTCGTGGCGGGTTTGCTAGGGTTTTGGGCCCGATGGATCGCAGCGCGCATATGGGCTTTTGGGGCTTTCGGCTCGGCTCGATGCTCGGATACACAGGCCCACTGGCGTCGATATTTGATACAACCTCGGTTTTTTAATAGATGAAGGTTGACTTTTAGATATATATTTGACTATTCGTCTTATTTAAAAATTTTATATAAATATAAAAAATATAAGTGTAACTTCAATGATTAAACAAGTCATAACAAAATAAATCATAATTATATAATTTTTTAATAAGATAAATGATTAAACATATATTCAAAACTAAACGGTCATCTATTAAGAAACGGAGAAAGTATTAGAAGATACAAGTTTATACTAAAAATTATACTTTTTGCTCTTGGTACTTCCCTAAATACTGTGAATCGCTTCTTGTTTGGAGGAACTTCTGGAAATTGTGACCTCTCTTAGAATTTTCAGCTCTGCCAAATGATCCATATTTCTCATCCAAAATATAAGGATCAGTATTTATAGAATTCAAAAAATAAACTAATAGAGGAAATCTAGCCTTTTCACTTCTCACTGGCTGCTTCACAAAATACTTAGCTCCTCCCAAAAAGAGTTGCCTGTACAGCAAGTAGTTTTATGTACATGTGTATGCTTTGACTAACCTGCTCTTGTCATAGCATTTGCATATTTGGAGGTTACTCTCTCTGTGTTTTTTAATATATGGTATCGTTGACTTTTAAAATTATGTTGAATCATTTGACTTGTTCAAAATTTTTGTGTAAATATAAAAAAAATTATAAGTAACGCTTAAAGTATCTTTACTAATAAAATAAATTTCTACTATTATAAAAGTAAATAGTATTTCTGCTAGAAAATTTTTGTCTGTTCTCCCTTCCGCTTCGTCCATCTCCGAGTGCTCCCGCCATCGCCTGTCAGTCGCGTTTCATGCACGACGTGTCCGTGCACGAGACCCACCATGCTAGCCTTGCACTCCACATCGCCTGGAGGTGGCCCACGGTGGGCAGTCAGGCGTCTCTTGCACGAGACCAGCCGATGGGCTTAGATGAGAGAAAAGGTAGCCCAGGGCGACCAGACGTCCAGCAGCGCAACAGGTGCAACGCTAGATGCAGGATACTTAGCTTTTTTCTATTAATAGTAATATATCCATGCTAACGCTATGATAATATTTAATAATGTATTGTAATATATTTTGAAGAAAATATTCTTTTATGGAAGGAAATTGATGTCATGTTATAAGCAACTTCTCAAGCATATATAATAAACATGCTCCTTTTGTACCCTCTATACACACTTTCATGTTGACCTACATATATTGAATAATTCTAACATGCCTGCAGTAACACCAGGGTATCATCTAGTTAAAAAAGGTAATCCCCAACTACCACAATTCAAAAATCACATCTCGATTTTTCAACCAGTAAATATAACTAAATAAATTGCATGCACCACAATTTTTATCAGTAAAATCAACTATTGTGAATTGTGATCAAGTTGTGCGCCTGTGCTGTTTTTTTTTTTTCACCTGGAGCTCCTGCAAGCAAGTCCCTAAACAAATCAAGCTCACAAATTGAGGTTATGGTGCATATTATACATCCTATAAATATTATTGCCAGTTAGTGCAGTACACCAGAAGGGTGAATATAAAAAGCATAGAATAAGAGAGATTTAAGATTCAGATCACCACCAAAGTACCTTATCCACACTCATGCACATTATTTTCAAAGAATTAGAATGCTTTGTTTTCAAAGAGAGCAAGCTGGGGCCTTCATTTATAGGCATTTCTCCTTTTACAATTGAAGGCAGCAAAATGAATCACTGAAGCATCAAAAACACTGCTTACTCCACCTACAGACAAAAATAGATAGCATTTGGCATTCGTTTGATCTATGCATGTACTCCATTACTCCAACCGGATGATCACTACTGCAGAGCAAATTAAGCGGAACATCATGGAAATGATGCTAACCCAAGACGCTGCAACCCTATACCAATTTGTCCTTAAAAATGTTTGCAATCATCATAGTGTGCTCGATGACTTGATCCCCAGCCAGTATAACTGATCAAAACACAGGAATGCAAGAACAGATTAGAGCATGAACATATATCTTGAATCAGATTGGACCAAATCAAAAATAAAGTTGTATCAAATCAACCGCAGGTTGCCTGCTGTGGGGCCGCAGGTTGCTGGCTGCTGCGCAGTGGGCACTGGGGAGAGGCTGCATGTCATGGCCCTCGTGGTTTAGGGTAGCTAGACCTCGGCTACGTAGTTCGTAGCCGCGATCCGTCTTCTCCGGCGAGGTTTTCCCCTCCGCCGCAGGCTTGGTTGTTTTAGAGAGAGAGAGAGATTAGATTGATAATACTTTGCTTAATTCTCCACGAGTCTGAGTACAGGGATATATAGCCTAAGGCCTAAACCGACTAGAGGCAATTCCTCCTTAATTCTAGGAACTATAAATAGATAACAATTCTAACTTTCCTATCTAGCCACTCGTGCCTAGCCCAAACCGACTGGAGGCAATTCCTCCTTAATTCTAGGAACTGCAAATAGATAATTTTCCTATCTTAGCCACCGGTGGTGGCCTGGCCCTGCGCCTGCGCATCGCCGTGCCACATGACATCTCTCCCTCCCTTCGGAGCAGCTCGCCCACGAGCTGCCGCAGACCTACTCGACGCGACCTAGGGTTAAGCCTTTTACATCTCGGCTTACCTTTCTTATTGAGAACGAAAATATGAAATAAAGTTGGACTATAACCATCTCGTCCTGGATCCCATGGGAATGTCCCAACAGCGAGCTTCACGAGGCCTGAAAATCGGAGGATGTAGCAGCCAACGAGTCTGCTGGGCGCCTGAACAGATGAGACGGCCACTCCAGTTCTTGTCTCATATTGACCCGCCGTTGGTGCCTGCTGCTGCGTTGCCATGGTTGTTGCCGGGAGACACCATACCTGGAACTCTGCAGGAAGTACAGGCGAGCGTGAGTGGTCAAACCTGCAGGCTGTGATTTGCCATCGTGCCATCGTGAGTGCCATGCGCCACGTCCGCACCATGCGCCGGACAAGAAAGCCTCGCACTGCTGCTTGCATGCGCATCGTTGCCTGCTCCTCCGATGATTTCTCCCCACGGAGAGCCTGCACCCGCCGTCGTGCCAGGAGTCCCGCGCTGCTGCTGTAGGCGTACTGCCGCCGGCGCTCATGGGCCTGAGCCTCGAGTAGTGCCTCAGATGATCCAACGTTGTGGCCACATGACGGAGCTGCTCAGACATGAGCCGATGCCCTCGCAAGGGCGTGTAAGGCGTCGTCGGTAGCAAAAGCCATGGTAGTGGATAAAACCAAAGCAACCTGATACCAGATGTCATGGTCCTCGTGGTTTAGGGTAGCGGACCTCGGCTACGTAGTTCGTAGCCGCGATCCGTCTTCTCCGGCGAGGTTTTTCCCTCCGCCGCAGGCTTGGTTGTTTTAGAGAGAGAGAAAGATTAGATGATAATACTTTGCTTAATTCTCCACGAGTCTGAGTACAGGGATATATAGCCTAAGGGCTAAACCGACTAGAGGCAATTCCTCCTTAATTCTAGGAACTATAAATAGATAACAATTCTAACTTTCCTATCTAGCCACTCGTGCCTAGCCCAAACCGACTGGAGGCAATTCCTCCTTAATTCTAGGAACTGCAAATAGATAACTTTCCTATCTTAGCCACCGGTGGTGGCCTGGCCCTGCGCCTGCGCATCGCCGTGCCACATGACACTGCACCTGGAGGTTGATGCCAAGCATGGATGAGGAAGCAGGATTGCACGCCAGGTGATGAGACGATGACGCGACAACTACCAGACTTAGATATGCTCAGCAGCAAGATACACAAAGAAAATCTCATCTAGTCACATACTCGCATAGCTGGTTACATGCCAACTATCATACTTTTAACCTCAATTCACACTGTTTATATTTCGTTGAAGGGCACAACTATGATATTTGTAGCAAACATAGCCAATGCTCCACTCACCCAATCAACGCCGTGAAGAATTAGCATAGCTAACTAACTACTTGAAACATCTATTTCCAAAGGAAAACTACCATTGAAACAATAGACATTACTACACACAAAAGGCAAAAAATCTAGTTAAAGTTCAATCACGGAAAGATTTACTTGTCATACCTCCACTACGCAGTTTTGAATGGCGCCATTGTCCAATTTCCTTCCTATTCCTTCTAGTTGAGAACTTAACAAACTGATGCTGCAATAGTTAGAACCTTCCATGAATCAGGCATTACAATTCCTGCTAAATAAAAATTGCTAAAGTAAAATGATGAAAGCGCTTGCTATGACTTGATGCCATTTAGCACAGGTTAGGTGCTCTTCTCAGTTTAGGTACTTCGGAAAATCAGGACTCAAGAAAATGTACATAAGTAAAACAAATTTTAAATCAGGACGCCAGAATATATTCCTAATGAAGTGGACAAGACAAATGCAGTTGTATAAGGAGTAGCATCCCTATTTCTTCTCCATTTAATCCAAGAAAACCATAGTAGCTGGAACCCTTAATTTATCCTTCACCCTTTGAAACTTATCTATGTCCCTGGCTAGCAAATCAAAGAAAAGAAGCAGCTAAAGCAGAGTAACACGCAAGTATAAACATATACACATACCAGAGACAACACAATTCACAAGCAGGAGAAATAAAATGTAACAACTAACAACAAATAAGGCAGATCTGTTTTTGGATTCTTTTCATTCATCCATTTCATGCTTAAAGAATCCCTGGCCCATGTTCACTGGAAAATGAATAAGGGACACAAATACAACATAGGACAAGAGAGCTCTCATCTGTACAACATGAAAGTTGCTTGTTACTGTCGCAATCAATTACCTCACAGATGCACACCTGGTAATTGCAGCAATCTGCCTCCTTGCTAAATTGTTTGTCTGCAGCACAAAACATATTTCAGATTATGGATCAATGCTCACACTTGATGCATCTTTCATATGCTGTAACTTAAACATTGATGTTCTTACATTCCCGATGTAGTAATTAGCAAAATCTAAAACTGCAGCCTAGGAAAGCAGTGTTTATGACATATTTCATATTCCAATATTCCAATAATCTAAATACAACTAAACATTCATAGCATGTAATAAGTGTGCATTTAGAAGGTTATTCAATCTTTGACCAACACATTGCAACTTGCAGAAGCTAAGATCACTTTATGAATGCCAATACTCATGGGTTCCTGTCTTTCTTAAAGATACATTTTGGGCAGGAATATCTGCTACACAAAGAAATGAAAATACCATTCCTTTCTTTGATGGGTATGTAGGTTTTAAAACCACTTTGAAGCACTTTCTTGGTAAGTATGAGATGGCTTTGTAGAGCAAATACGAAAAGGAGGCCCAAGCAGATTTTGAGACATTCCATAAGCTGCGCATCAAGGGTACAAGCTGTCAATCTTGAATTTTGATTTTCATTAGAATAAAAGCCACATCATGAAACTTTTAACGTGTATGAGAGGGATGGCTTATTTATTTGTAAACAACTTTTTTCAGGGAGATGATGATTCACTTATTCCTACTCCCCTTATGCTCAATAGTGAAAATATACGTGAAGATGGAGTCTATTTATTGGAAAATGGAGAGGACGGTCTAATTTATGTAGGAAATTTAGTAGACCCTACCATCCTAGAACAAATATTTGGTGTGTATTCTTTGGCTGCATTACCAAGTCAGGTCAGTCTTTGAACCGTATCTTTCTTCGGCTGAAATGTCTAGGAAAATTCAACAGGATTACTAACAGTTATCAAGAAGTTTAACATTAAATGCATGCTTCCTGTATTAATTTATATTTTTCATAATAGATCTGACAAACAATTTGACTTACAGGTTGTGTTGGAGCAATTTGACAAGGAACTCTCAAGGAAGGTAAATGAAGTAATTAATGAAATAAGACGCCGGAGATGTTCTTACTTGAGGTAAGCTTTGTGCCTTTTGGTTTCTTCTTAAGGAGTTCCTTTGTCAGTTCCTTTGACGACGACAAACGGCTTGAAAAGGAGGCGGGGGGCCAGAGGGCGCGGAGAGGGCGCGGAGGGGAGGAGCCGCCCCGTAGCGGAGGGGAGGGGACGCCCGGCGCGGACCTGGCGCGGCGGGAGGCCTCCCGGCGCGGAGGGCAAGGAGAGGGCGCGGAGGGGGGGGGGGGCGCCCCGGCGCGGAGGCTGCCCTGCGCGGATGCCGACCGGCGCCGGTGCGGAGGAGAGGAGGACGTACTGCAGCGTCCGGCGTGGAGGGCAAGGAGAGGGCGCCGAAGGAGGGCGGGCTGCAAAAGATTGCTGCGGGGGCGGGTTGGACATCTAATTACATTGTTAATTGAGCGCTAATCCAACTCACGAGCAGGGTCGTTAGATCTAATGATTCAATAGTTAAGAGATAACTGTATATATTTTTCTGAGTGAACATAGAAAAGAATCAACTAGTATATTTTATATTAGTATAGATTTTTGTTTTTTTTATTTTTCTTTTTTTTCAAACCATGCTTCCTTACCGCTATAATTTTGTTACCGTGGTGCAGTATATTTTATATTTTTTCTTCTTGTTTGTGCTTTTGTCTTTCTTTTTCAAAATATATGCTTCCACCGAGCTTTACATATCATCGCATCAAAATATATATGCTTACTCAAAGCTTTCATATCATCATTGTCGGTGAAACGGGACTGGGGGTTCCCACAGTCGCGGGGACGCGTGGACCCTCTGCCACGTCAGCTCCCCGGGGGCTATATTCTGCACCGGCAACAGGCGGCTACGGCTTTTCTCTAGTCAAGTGGCGCGGGGCCCCGAGGACATCCCCAGTCCCCGGCGACGCCCCCGGTACCCAGGGCCTCGGCTCCGGTTCTGGGAAGCCGCTTCCCGTGCCCGGGACCCGGCGCCCGGTCCCGGGTGCCGCCTCCCGAGCCCGGGCCTCGCCTCTCTAGTGCATCGGCTCTCCAACCGCTGACAATGCGACGGGGTGTGACACGCCTGGCTTCCGTGGGCCTGCCTGCTGCGCTGACGGAGACCTTTTTGACTACGGTGGCTTCTTTCACTGTGCAATCGCTGTACAGTCAGAGCCTTTTGACTTGAGGCGTGCGCCGTCACATCTCCCCGCTCCGTCGACCAGACGACCAGACGCCCCATCACATCCTTACCGCTCTACCGCCCGCTGCATACCTGCTCCGGCGTGGGCACAGCAGGCGGGGAGGTGAGCGACCAGACGCTCCACCGACTCCGGCACAGGCTTTGCAGACGGACGGGGGCGACGGGACATTCTTCCAACTCCGGCATGAGCATCGCAGGCGGAGGGGAGGACCGGAGAACTCTCCAGAATCTCCCGCTCTCTCTCCCTCTGCGCATATGCAAGCTCGGCACTGTGGACTCCCCTGAGCTCTATAAAGGAGGATCCATGCCGTAGACGAACGGGGAGAGCTCAAGCTCCGGCCTTAGACTACAGAGATCTCCTCTCCTTCCTCGAGTCCGGTCGCTGGTAGAACAACCGACGCCACCTCCGGATTCCCGGTGAACTTCCGAGCTCCCGGGGCCCTCCTTGTAAACCACAATACCACATTCATCTCTCCCTCTCTCATAGTCCAAAACACAGGAGTAGGGTATTACGCTCCGGCGGCCCGAACCTGTATAAATCCTCGCGTCTCCCTCGTGTGTGCTGTTCATCGTCTTCCCCGCGGGATCTCCTCGGTTCGGACGGTCCGGACCCGGTTCGGACGGTCCGGACCCTTCAGCCTCCGTCCTCTGCTTCACCGCGGTTTGGACGGTCCGGGCCCGCTGTGGACGGTCCGAACCCCGCAGTCTTTTCTACGTCTTCTTCGCCTATCTTTCTGCTACACCTGAAGCCGGCTCCGCCTGAGAACTACTCCCCTGGCCGAATCTCAAAAGGGGGTCTCCTGACTTCCCGCCGTCGAGGTTTAATCCTCCGACAATCATATTTTCAAATTTATGAAAACGAAGCGGATTCAGACGGACAGTGGTATTACTATTAAGTGTGAATGCGGATGTCAGAAATGGTACGGAGTCCGAGCGGACTTGGCTTATAAGCGAATCATAATTATTGGATAGTACGTGCATGTATAAACAATAGAAGAAAGTTAATAAGCGATAACTTAGCATCAAATATGAGACCAATTAGGCTCTAAAATCATGAGAGAGTCTCGAAGTTAAAAAAAGATAGACGAACCACTTGAAATTACCATTATAGTGTATGGTTTAATTATTTGGAGTGGTCATATGGTCTAGAAAATCAGATTATTCGAATAGCACTTCATCGGATAATCCTCATAATAAATCGGATAATCTGCATGCGTTAGATTTTAGGAATAGCATATTCTAATCCATATCGATAGGATTTTAGGAATTAATTACTATATCCTCACTTTATTGGATTCAGAGCAGATCAGATTGAAAACTATTCAACCCATTTTCATTCCTACCCATCAATGTCAATGACCAAAACCCAAGATCCCACCCATCCCCTCCTATCATTGTCCTCTCTTCCCATATCACTCTCCTCGGCTAGGGTTCGTCGTACCGCCATCTCCCTTTGCCAACGAACATCCACCCCTTTTTTTCAACACCGTCATCTCACTTGTTTGTCTATTGACCATGCACGCTCTCTCTCTCTCTCCTCTTAACTCCACACATGTTCTTTCCGTCTATCTCATTCATTTGAGCGGTGAAAGGATCTATAATGCCAGAACATGAAGCGGATGAAAACATATAGGCAATAAATGCTATTTGACTAATCGATTTCAATAGGATGTGAAACACTTCTTTTTTCTACAAAACCTTTATTGATGTTGGAGCCGATGGAGAAAAACTAGACTACTTTAAACAAATTCCGTTACAGGTTCACATGAAAAATATATAAAGGAAAATTGCATTCCAATAATCTAATGTTTGTTGTAGCTTTAGTTTTTTCGTTGCAACGCATGGGTGCTTTGCTAGTCACAACAAATAATTAATAATTACGTAATTTTTTTAAATAAGACAAATGATCAAACGTAATTTCAAAATCAACGACATCAAATATTAAAAAATAGATACATGACTACATATGACTAGTTTTTAAGTTCATTAATATTTTTTACGAGTAGCTCAATTCAATTCAAGCTCAACCATGTTACAACTTACAACTTGACAATATTGGCAACACGAATCACAAAACTACCCAAAGGGTTAAGCAAACTTTAAGAGACATTCACTTTGGCGAAACAGAGCCACCATGTTGAACTTGTTTTTACAACCTTTGCAACTACTGAAATGATGAATACCAGTTTTACATCAGGACAAGTACACACACAACACATCCATCGCATGTTCGAGCCATCGAGTGCCACGTACACATTCTAAACCATTTGCAACCAAACACAACAACACCAACATGTATATGCCGAGCTCTCTATATAAATCGACTAGAGTTACATAGGTGGCGCGCTCGGTTTGGCGTCGCCGTTCTCCACCTTGCCGGCGTTGGCCTCCGCGGCGACCGCCTTGGCCGTGTCGTAGGACGCGTGCAGGCCGACGAAGAGGTAGTACACCAGCAGCGCCGCCGTCCATATCCCGAACCGCACGAACGACTTGGAGTCGATGGACCCCAGCAGGAACATGTTAATGGCTATGGACGCCGACGGCAGCCACGGCACCAGCGGCACCCCCCACAGCTTCGGCGCCCTCGCCTGCGGCACCAACGCCCACAGGCACGCCGTCGCCGCCAGCCACGCCGACACCGTCACCACGTACGGCACCCACCCGCCCCTGTTCAGGCCCCAGTACGTCGCCGTCGCCACCGACGTCGCCAGGATGGCGGCGATGCACGCCGCGAGCTTGTTCCGGTCGGCGGCGGCGGTCTCCCCGGACACGTAGTAGCGGCGGACGAGGAGCGCGACGGCGACGAGCATGAAGATGAAGAGCGTGGAGATGGAAAGGAGGTTGGAGAGGATGTTGAGGTCGGTGAAGAAGGCGATGACAGCGGTGGCAAGGAGCATGGCGACGGTGGCGTTCACCGGCGTGCCCGTCCTCGGGTGCACCTGGGCTAGCCACGGCGGCATCATATGCGTGCGCGCGATGTGGGTGAGGTAGCGCGCCTGGCCGACGGCGCTGACGAGCAGCACGGTGGTCATCCCCTTGAGCGCGCCGAAGGCGACGATGTACTTGGCCCAGTCCATGCCCCGGTCGGCGAACGCGACGGAGAAGGGCGCGTCGGGGTCGATGGAGCCGTACGGCTGCATGAGGCACAGCGTGACTGCGAGGACGCAGTAGAGCGCGGTGGTGAGAGCCATGGCGCCGACGAGGCCGATGGGGATGTCGCGTGCGGGGTTCTTGGTCTCCTCGGCCATGGTGCTGACGGCGTCGAAGCCAACGTAGGCGAAGAAGAGCACGGCGGAGGCGGCGAAGATGCCGCGGGGCCCGTAGGGCATGAAGTCCCGCATGTTGGCTGTGTCGGCCTTGGTGAGGCCGGCGACGATGATGAAGAGGATGACGGCGACGTGGACGATGGAGAGGACGTAGTTGAAGCGGGAGGAGCCCTTGGTGCTGAGGACGGCGAAGGCGCAGACGAGCGCGATGACGACGACGGCGATGGGGTCGAGGCGGGAGTAGTCGGCGGAGAGGGAGGCGGCGTGGATGCGGAAGTCGTTGGGGTGGTGGTTGAGCAGCGTCGCGAAGTAGGACGTCCACGCCCGTGCCACCGCCGCGCCGCTGATGCAGTACTCGAGGAGGATGTTGCCCGCCGCCACGAACGCCATGAAGTCGCCGAGCTCCACCCGGAGGTAGGCGAACGATCCGCCTGCGACAACGCGTTCGGGCCGTTAGCGCCCATCGATTCGTTCATCATTTCATCATCATGGTTATGACCCATTTCAAATTGATCAGTTTCACGTTTGCATGTACCGCAATTCAAATTCTTTTTTACTGGGATTATCCGTTTATAACTTAGTGTTTGAGTGACTTGATTATACATGTTTGAAACGTGAAACAAAAAAAAGTAAATGCAGAGCACGGGCCAAAATGTCTTAATTAATTTGGCCCTTGCTGATGAATGTCATCCATATACACCGATTTTCTCACCTATCTACCTTGTAATTATGCTGTAATATAGCCCCATGAAAATACTTCCTCCGTTTTATATTATAAAACATTTTGACCTTTTTAAAAGTCAAAGCTCTTTTAAATTTGATTAAGTTTGTTGCAAAACGAAGCAACTTTTACAATGTCAAACTAGTTTCATTAAATCTAAAAAATTGATTATATTTTGATAGTATATTTATTTTATATTAAAAATATTGCTATATTTCTCTATAAATTTAGTCAAACTTTAAATTTAACTTTAAAAAAGATAAAACGTTTTATAATATAAAACAGAGATAGTATATCATAATGTGTATTCCCTAGAAGTACTCATGTTCATGTGCTCGTGCAGATAATTAACTTCAATGACAATTAGGGTTGGCAACGGGGCTGCACCCGTCGGGTTTTAACATCCCGTACCCACCCCCATAGCTAAAGAAAGAGACTGCCCCCATCCCCATCACCGCACTCGGGGGTAGATTTTCCCCGTCCCCGTCCCCGCCGCAGGTATGGGTTACCCGACGGGTCCCTACCCCCGACAATAGAAGCAAAGCATAGTGTATAAACTCCTCACAGCCATATAACTAGAATTAACAACAATTAGAATGAGAAATTAGCAGCTATACATGCACATCAATATTCACAAGAACATCATGACATCACATGCATCAACAAGCATCAATAGTTAAAATATTTAGCAAGTTCACAAGCAACAATTTGATGTCGATGGCGGCGCCGCTGAGTCGATGACAGCGACAGGGCGGCGCCGTGCAGCTTCTGCGCTGCTTGATGTCGACGGCGGCGCAGCTGAGTCGATGACGACGACGGGGCGGCGCCGCGCAGCTTGATTTCACCGGTGGGAGGGGGGACCGGGACCGGGCACCGGGGAAGAGGGGAAGGGGGCGACGACCGGAGCGAGCATGATGCCTGCGGCCGTGCGGCGCCGTTGTGGCCTGGAGAAGGGGATCGAGGGGGGTCCACGCTGCTTGATGTTGACGGCGGCGCGGCTAAGTTGATGACAGCGACAGGGCGGCACCGTGCAGCTTCCGCGCTGCTTGATGTCGACGGTGGCGCGGCTGAGTCGATGACGGCGATGGGACGGCGTCGCGCAGCTTGATTTCACCGGTGGGAGGGGGGAGCGGGATCGGGCACCGGGGGAGAGGGGAAGGGCTTGGAGCCAAAGCGGCGGTGGTGGCCTGGACGTGGAGCGGCGATGGCGGCCTAGACGTGGAGCGGCCAGCGGCGGTGGCGGTCCTGGCGACCTAGCCTGGAAGCTGGCGGCTGGTGGGCGGTGGCTGTTGCTCGCACCCGCGGATCTCAATCTAGGGTTGCTGCCTTGCTAGTGTACTGTAAACTGGATTTTTTATATATATATACTCATACGCATGGGCCTTAAACTAGGCTTGTAATAGGCTATGACCTGTGCTAACTTATACTCAGGCCCCATGTGTACACGGGGACGGGGGGCTGGGGAACATCCCCACCCCCGCTCCACCCGACCGCGCGGGGGGGGGGGGGGGCTTTTCACCCGTTAACAGCTCCATGGAGGTTAATTTTATTCCGTTTGTATACCCTAATAGATGTTTTACCCATCGGGGATCGGGGCCATTGCCATCCCTAATGACAATGATACTAATTAATCGTCAAATCTGTGTGTCTCTGTTTCGAGGAACATAATATCTGGTCAAACGGCCTGATCCGAGAAGTGAACTATATAGTAGTCAGTCAAAAGAGAATTTTTCTTGCGAAACTTCAGAAATTTTTTTTAAAATGGACTACTTAATTATAATTAATATATTTCGTGAGACTGACTTGTTACATATGAAGTGTGAACTATCCCTTCAAAATTCCAGGAAGAACTGAGACGATGGAATGGCCAAATAATCAAATCATAGAGACATATCCCTTTTTTTTTCCTGGCACTTGTAATTTTCAAATGAAAGAACAAACAGTCGGTGTCAGGTTAGCAAGATTCAAGAATTGATGCAAGGGGGTCCCTTTCTCTAACTGAGTATAATAATTCTGATCAACTTGACAACGACACGGAGATAAAGAAAGCTACATTTGGTTGATCCCACCATTGGTCTACCATTAGCAGTAGTAGTGTGGATATACTTGTATAAAATTAGGCAATTAACCCTCTTGTCACACTGTACTAGTAGTGACATGTTGTACTGGTAGCCAAAACACATAAAACTATATGCAGATTGGATGAACTGCCATGGTGATAGTCATCCTTAGAACAAATATATACTATTAATTATACTCATTGTTTATTTGCCAGTTGCCACCCATATAGACTTATGCATGTGCCAGGTTGCCAGCCAATCCCTTGTGTAGTTGTGTTTCTTCCACATCTTTTTGAGATACTATACAAAAAACTCTACCATTTTATTCCAAATAAAACATCACGTTTGAATTACATACGTTTAGAATTAATATTAGTCTCCAATTTACATGATCCTTGTCTTCCATGAAGCTTTAGGCCAGCTGAAATTAATGATGACTACTAATAATCAACGCAAAACAAGTACTTTTCAATCAAGTACTTAATGAAAAAATAGTACTATGATGGATACTCTTTTTTACTTAAAAATCAACAGAGCACTTCAATCTTGAGACCATCACACCAAGAGAAGATATTGGATTTCTAGCGCTCGATCACGTATACGCTTGTGAAGTTGTGTATACCTGCGACGGGGATCTCGACGGCGAACTCGGTGTAGCAGAATACGGAGAGCATGGCGGAGACGCCGGAGACGACGTAGGAGATGACGACGGCGGGGCCGACGGCGTCCCTGGCCTGCTGCCCGGTGAGCACGAAGATCCCGGCGCCGATGACGGCGCCGACGCCGAACCAGGCAAGGTCCCACCACGTCAGGTCCCGCTTCATGTCGGCGCCGCTCCGCGCCCGCACCTCGTGCAGCTCCGTCGCGTCCAGCGACCTCGCCGTCAGCCGGTCGGCCAGCCGCGCCCCCGTGCTCCGCAGCGCCCGCCCGTACGCCGCCCAGCTCGAGAACGACTCCTCCGGGAAGAAGTCCTCCTTGCTGCACCCGCACCCTCGCCGCCTCACGCCGCCGTCGCCGACCGCCATGGCTAGCTAGCTACCTCTAGTACTTGCTCTCCTCGTGGACTCGATTGAATTAATTGGCGGCTTCACTTGTGACGTTGGAGAAGAGATGTGAGCAAAAGCGAGAGACACACACACACACACACACACACACACACACACACATATATATATATATATATATATATATATATATATATATATATATATATATATATATATATATATAAAGTAATATGTTCGTGCTAACGCTACAGCGATATTTAATAGTGTATAAGTAAATCACGTTTTTTTAAGTAATATACATATAACAAATATATAACTCTACCCAGAATATGTAATCCTCACGTTACTTCACCATGTTGCTTATAAAAAGCAAGTCACTGCAGAAATTGTTTATCAAAATTTTGGAAACATCTTAGAAAACAGTGAAATACAGAAGCAGTTATCATAAGAAACAACGAAACAAAATGCAAATCGTGAGATCTATTATATTAATAATTGATCCACTTAACCACCATCTATGCCGACGTGAGTCTCTTATTCAAATGTCCAAGATTAGTGGCCGGTAACTTACCTCTTAACATGTATAAATTTCCTAAATCCCGTTGGCATCTCCAGGTATATAGAAAGGAAAAATAGAAAATAAATGAAAAGAAAAATCCTATTTCAGAGTATCTAAATGGAACTATTTCAAAAGAGCCACAAATTAAAATCAGGAGACTAAAATTATATTGCACATGGCCTTCATCTGAACTGTATATTTTTAAATCATTTGTGTAGATGCTATGAAGGCGAACAAAACCAGTTCCTTCACCTACAATCAGGACAACATATTAGTAAGAAAAAAAATTATTTTGAGTACAAGAATGAAGTTAAACAAGAAAATCAAATTTTATTGCAACTAGTGCATTACTTAAAATTATTTTAACAAAACTAAGGCTTAAATGCATGTGAAACTTTATTCTAAATTCAAGGGACCTTATAGCTGAAATCTAATATCAGTAAAGTTACTTTTCCCATTGCCTATAATAATGCAAGGTTCTAATCGCATTCCTATGTCAAGAAAATGACTGAAATTTTTACTGGAAGGCCTCTAAATGTCAACATAATGATAGGCCCCTCCTTGACAAATGTGCCTTTTGTGTCAATGGACTTACAATTTACTGACGTAGAGAGCACATCTTTGAAAAACATAAATAGTACAGATATTTAAGTAGCTAAAATAGCTGTACAAATCCAAGATAGAAAAATAAGCTTTTTACATGATAACAGAAGCAACAAGAAATTAAATAATACCTAGATATATATATTGTTTCCGAAAAACCTACCCGACTCTTTAACTTGAATGAAAAACATGAAACCAATGTTGATTACTAATGTAACTATATGAACTTTGTTCATGTTATATCCGAATTATCAAAAGCCACTGTTCTCCTCAAAAAATAAATGTGAATTACTCATTTATACACAAGATTATCTTCAAATATATCTACTATATTATAAAAGAAAGCAGTAGAAGTGGTGGTTAGTCTGCCACCACTATGTGATCTTCTGTGACACGTTTACATTTTTATTATTTAAAAGACCATCTACGGGTAATTGTACCATTTGCTCATAAGGTATGCAATAGAGTTAAAAGCTCATAGGGTTTTTATTCCAAATTCCAGATTGAATCCATGTTGCTATCTAAAAATAAATATGGTGAGGTTTATCTAAAACATCATTCCATTTGAAGCAATACAATAGAAGGGCATTTATACACCTCATCCTGTTGTACCAACTCATATTCAGCAGTATCTTTTTTTTAAAAAAATCCAATCATATCCTCATTTAAAAAATACTTTGGAAGAAAGGCTAGCCTGGTCATTCAGCTACCTTGTGGGGCAGAGAACTACTGCTCTTGGCCTCCTTGGCTTCATTTACATACCCAACCTTGCTTCGTATATTTCCATAACGGCTAGCAGATTTCTCAAATTATTTTTTGGAAATATCAATATCTATATCATTTCATGAATAAATATAAACTGATAATTGTTGAGATAGTCAGGCGTGATGGTTAATATTTCCCCTGATGTGTGGTTTTACAGGACAGGAAAGCTGTCATGGATAAGTCAGAAATTTGGCAATTCTACGTCAGAATTGCAAAAAAAAAAAAAAGAGGTGCTTAGCTATTATTGTATCAAGAATACATGCACTAAAAAAATATTATCTTTGCTGTCCAATTTGTGGTTCCATATATTGCCCAGGTGTTCTGCAGTTTGAGGATGTCAGGATCAGAGTAGGCGCTTAGTCCTTCATATGACATATTTGGTATGCATATCTAGATTATATTAATGTACTTCATTCATTTTCTGATAGCAGAAAAAATGATTATCATATTGATAATAGAATTTCTACAGTTTGTGCAGCAAGGATTGCTATTGTCCATATGTTCTTTAGATTCAGAAAAAAAGAGACATTTCTGTGGCCTTCTTATTCACATTTTATCCTAGACAAATAAACCTTCATTAGCCTTCTTTATATGCTTTCGCCTTTCATTTATGTTTAGCTAATGAACTCAGTAAAATAGAACCAAAATGAATTTGTAGCTTCAGATGTGATGGCTTTCGTTCTCCAGTAACCTTGGTTTCAACTGACATGTTCAGCGAGTGTAAGGAAATATGAACATTTGATTGTACAAGCTAAAATTTCCTAATAAACACGTACATGAGGTTAAACATATAATGAACCATGAAGCGTACTAATTTATGGTAAGACTCTGCTTACAGGAACATCAATGACCTTATCGGATGGGCAGATAAGGGGGAGGAAGTGGATACGACCATGTGATCGGATGCCCGAGAAAGCGCGCACTCGAGCAGACATGTAGTAACTGTTAACCGTCTCTTGAATGCTTCTATTTTGATTTCACATAAAACTGCATTAGGCTAAATGATTATACATCGTTACTTGCATGTATGCATGCATTCAATATTTTATTAAACTCCAAATGACTTTGTCTCCTAAAAACTATTTATCTGATGTATGATCCGATTACACTATTATACTCGTTGCAATTAAATCTTTAAAAAAGGTCTCAGTTAATTATATTTTGATAAAAGAAATATATATACTTTAACCATTATAATCCGATGTTTCATACGCGAGAGCGAAGTGTTTCAACTGGGATTTTACCGCGTTTAATATTTTAACAAAGGAAGGGAAGCATCTTAAATATTTTTCACCGAATGTTGAAACATCTGAAAAATTTTTGTTGAAACATTTTTCATCGAGTAGTAAAACATCTGAAATATTTTTTATATGCATAAAACACCATCTGATAATTTACAATTATCAAACGTTGAAACCGTAGTCTTTCCCTTAAATTAATTAGGGATGGTAATGAAGAAGGTTAACCTGGCCATGAGAAGATCCAAAAATTTTTCAGGCAAAATGCATCTGGAGCAAATCGTATAATCCACATGAGATACATACGAAATGAAACATTTGTTTTAATTTTGTATACACATGATGACTTTAGTTGAACTTTTCATTATTGTACTAGGTAGTAGAAGACTAAGGGCCTGTTCGTTCCCACTACTTGGCTTATTTTTTCCGTTTCCCACGCGCACGTTTCCCAAAACGATAAACGGTATGTTTTTTTAAAAAATTTCTATATGAAAGTAGCTTAAAAAAGCAAATAGATCCATTTTTCAAGTTTTTAATAGTAAATACTTAATTAATTATGCGCTAATGATGTTTCTCGTTTTACATGCGACTTATTTAAGCCACTCAATAAGCTACAAAGAACACCACCTAAGAGTGTCCAAATGGTATCCATGGCGATTGAGAGAGAATAGCTAGTTCAGTGACGGTTGAGTATCAAAGACTCTTAAGGCTCTTTTTAAGGAGCTCCCGAGATTCTCATCTAGATGGTAAGAATCTTAAGAAGGCTTCTAGTTCATTTTTTAATTCTACAATTATAAATCCTAGGTGAGAATTCAAACTATTTGGTGAGCTAGAGATCCTGAGAGAAGTTACAGCTATCAGAAGCTTCCCAAACAAGACCTAATTTTTTCTTAATTTAGGAGGATATATTCGAGACTTGGAGTGGTTCGATCGATTAGGAAAGCTGATGTAATTTTTTAATTTAATGAGTGTCAGACTTTAGAGTGTTATAATTTGGTGGAACGGATTATATTAGAGTTTATTTCGAAAATGTATACAAAGTCACGGTAACAAATTAGGACTTGAAGTTGTAATAGGTGTTAAAGATAGAAATAGAGTCAGACTATTACCCTAGGCCCTTTCTTAAATAGAGATGCACATCTCTTATAATGATAGTAGCATAGGGAACGATTGGCTGGTAGCGTAACTGGTCGAGGATCATTATAGCCTGATACGTTATAATTATACTGGATCGAGCTGGGGCACCCGTAATTAATATATCAGATAAGGCTATAACTGAACTCCGTTATCAAATATCATCGTCTTCGTGTTATGGAGTTCTTGCTTTCGGTGCCTATTTTATATCAGAATGGTTAGGAACACTCGACAGTACGCCGATGTTAATTGTTTTGTATGGACTTAAAATGTGTCGGCGAGCTATTTGCTAGGTATGCACATTGCCCAAAATATTGGAGTTTTAAATTGTGATATCTTGTACCTCTAGTTTTTTAATAAATAACACCATTGATTTTTATATGATATTTGATCATTCGTTTTATTCAAAAATTTAGTGTAAATATGAAAAGGTATAAATCATGCTCAAAGTTCCTTTAATAATAAAACAAGTTAAAACAAAATAATCGATATTTACATAATTTTTTTGAATAAGACTAATGGTCAAACGTCACGCCAAAAATTAACGGTATCATTTATTAAAAAAAATAAAGAGAGTATTATAGAAAAAAAAACATTTTAAACACAAGCAAGCGAACATGTATAAACGTGTGTTATACGATGGTGTACGTGTACCTCATAAAGTCAACGATCCCTGTGGCATGACGCGATCAAGCTCGAGCACATTGTTTTGCGTTTCTGCTTTAATTTATCAGAGATCCTGCATAAACACATTATACATGGCATCATCATCTAAACATCACAGTTAGGTTCTTTATCTAAGGGTGAGTTGGAATGTGTGGGTCAGAAGAAAATATATCCTCGTTTTTCATGAACATATTTTTTAACTGTTAAATGATGTATTTTTTATAAAAATTTTCTATATAAAAGTTGCTTAAAAATCATATTAATCTATTTTTAAGTTTAAAATAATTAATACTTAATTAATCATATGCTCATATCATTTTACGTGATCTTCTTCCTCTTCTCTCACCTTTAAATTATCCCTAAGGATATGTTCGGCTCACCTTTTATGTTAGCCTTATTCTCTCGTCTTTCATAAGGATGCTTCTCGAACCGCTAAACGGTATTTTTTAAAAAAATTTTCTATATGAAAGTATCTTAAAAAATCAAATAAATTTATTTTTTAAATTTATAATAACTACTTAATTAATCAAACGTTAATAATATTTTTTATTTTACATACGGCTTATAAGCCACTTGAACAAATACATTTTCAAACAGTGCCTTGTAAGCAGATCCAATGACTAGCAGTAGCATGGGCCCAGATGAAGTCAACGGCGAACATGGGAAGCCCATCACAGTGATGAGTACACACACCCAAAAAAAAACAGAGATGAAAAAAAACTCTGCAGCAGTGGGAATGCAAGAAGGGACTGATTGCATCCTCCATTATCTAAAAAAAAGTTGCATCTTTCACGAACATTTATTTCTCTTTCAGTTCATCAGTTCTGTTATCTGAAATTCTGGATACAACAATATTCTGAGAAATTTCCACGGTATCCTGAGTTTAATATATCAAATCTTTCCATCCAATGGATCAGATTCTCTTTCACTGATACTATCATACTATGGGTAGTAGGAATCATGCGAGATGAAAAATTGTAAGGGCACGTTTGGTTGTTTGCTACACTGGGCTATAGCCCAGCCAAGAAAACCATTTTTTGCTGCTTTGCTAGGGTTGCCCCACCGAACAGTTTGCAAGATCACGAGGCAGAGGTTTGCCATTGAAGGAGAGCGGAATTGGCTCTCCCGAGCGGCCGAGTGAGCGAGCTTTTCCTTGCCCCTTTGGGCTAACTTGCCACCGGAAACTAGGATTTTTTTACGGTTCCAAACAACTGCTCTTCCCAAGCCAAGCTAGGATCGACCTAGCCTTAGATCCAAACTAGCCCTAAGTGTCCACACCTGTTATATACAATGAAAAAACTGGACATATTCCTCCAATCCCAAATATTTGACGCTTATGACTAGATTCGTTAAAACTTTTGAAACTATGACCATCAATAATTTTTCAAATGCTTAGTTTTTTTTTAAAAAATGACACATGTAGATTTGTCTTAAAAGGTGCTATCATAATATCATATCTATACATAAACTAATTGAGCATTTTCTAAGAGCTCTCATGTTAATTAGAAAAATCTGATCGTTAGTCTAATAAATCATAATATCACAACCGTAGATCATTTTAATGTGTTAAATATTATTTAGTTTTTAGCAGTCACATAAAGTATTGGTAGAATCATATACGGTTTGCCTATGGAAATCATCTCCTATAGATGTACAGCCGTAATTTTGAAATTGTTAGCAAGCTGTAATTGATATGAACTTTTTTTTATCCTAAACTAAGATAATTTAGAAAATAACCCATGTATTCAATATATGATTACATTTTAAATATTCATAATAACAACAACAATAGCCCATGCAATTAAGATTGTTAGAATCCCGATACGTATCGTACTATCTTACCTATCAAGCCAAAATAATATCGATCCTACTTAGTATCCTAATTTTTATAGTATCACGATCCTACTATTTACTTCCATACAATTCTACCGGATGAAACGTAGTATCCTGATCCTACGATCGCTACGATCCTATGAAAATATTATTTAAAATAAGGTGGATTGGAAATAATGTGAATAAGTTCACTCAAATTTACAAATATCAATTAAATTTATTAAAATCAATATTATAGGCTTCAATTTATATAACATATTGTAAATGCTATATAAAAATATGTAATTTTTAAAATTTAATAGTATCCCGATACTATGGTAGAATTCCAATCCTATGATACTATCAGGTACAAAACGATGCAATCTAGTATCCCAATACTGATTAACTTGCATGCAACACACGGATTGGCAACTAGTAAACTTAATGGATTTTACAAACTTATTTTAATATAAAATTGATAGCTGGAATTTTAAAATTTTGACTTAATTTTGTCTTCAGCGCTAAATATTTATGATTGAAGGGAGCATTAGTTTGCTGAAAAGAATCCTAGATTCCTAGCTTGCACATCTCAGACGACTCAAAATACTAACTTGGAGCTTGCCTAGGTCACTCCAAAACTATCCCAATAGAATTCGTTTTCATTTGCCAGCAGTTTGATTGCTTGAAGCATTAGCATGCTTGAGTCAAAGATTCCTCACATACCCATTGCTGTGTGGTGGGAGTTTTAGCGGCCTGAAACTTCACATACCCATTTGCATATCGCAATCTCAAATCAGATAGTGATGCCATCTTCAGAAGTCAAATTAAGCGAGCAGCTGAATTTCCTCTTCCTAAACGGCTGAACCCACACGAGTCACTGGGTCATGCTGACTACTGTGTTCGTAAGTGTTTCTTTGGAGCTTATTTAAGCCCGCACGCAAAACGGTAAATGTCATTAGCATGTGATTAATTAAGTATTTAGTATTAAAAAGTTGAAAAATGGATTTATTTACTTTTTTAAGCTACTTTTATATAGAAAATTTTTATAAAAAATACACCGTTTATCGTTTTAGGAAACGTGCTGCGCGGGGTAAACGAGACAAAAAGCCAGACACAAGAAGCACTTCCGAACGTGTGAAGACTTGTCTCACTGAACATTTTGGTTTGAACAATCAAACCTTTAGGTGGTGTTTTTTTTGACTTTTGGCTTCTGGTTTTTTTTTCGATTTTCGTTAGCACATTTACTGGAATATAAAACGGTGCATTTTTTTAAAAAAACTTTATATAAAAGTATCTCAAAAAATCAAATAGATCTATTTTTTAAGTTTTTAATAGTTAATATTTAATTAATTATGCGTTAATAGTTTTTTTTGTTTATGTATGACTTATAAGACAGCCGTAAACCGAATCAAACACCCCCGAAGTCCTTACAGCTATGAACACTTGTACAGTTGTGCTACACTCAAGTCAAAAGAGCACATCAGATCCTCATTCTTAGCTACACATTTTCATTCTCATTAGCACTCAAACATCGCCAAATGTTCGCCTTAAGGAACTCGGACAACTACACTCCACACATTAAAACCTAAAGAGCTAGGAACATGAAAGAAGTTAAAAATCAATTAACAGTAACACGAGGCTAAAATTACAAGTGAACAGAAGTTCAGGTTTCATGCTTCTCCTGCAAGCTGCTTCTTTTGCTTTGATACCTTTGCTTGCAGCTTGTCGAGCTTCGCGCTCATGCTCTTCTGCTGCTCGCTGACTGACCCCTCCTGGGCGCTGCACATCTGGGATTTCAGCTTCAGGTTGAATTTCTTGGGGACAACACGCGAAGTCCACCCGCTCTTGCCACGCCCCAGCTTCTGGATCTCCTGCCTCATGTTTGAGCACTCCTTCTCAAGCTCAGACAAGCGCATCCTCATGTTGTCCATGCCAACCTTCAGGACCTGGTTCTCCCTTACAGCTGTAGCCCATCCCCCAGCCTCGCCTGATGTTGCAATGCCGCTTCGTAGCGGCCTAGATCCCTCGAGGTTGTCAGAGACGAGCAGGCACCCAGCAATTGAGGTTCTTAGCTGAAGCTGCTCAAAGAAGAGGACTTGTACAACAACGCGCAGCGGCAGCCTCTCGTTCTGTGCAGCATGAGTGCATGCTTCAATGGAGAGCTTCTGGCAGTCCATTAGGCGGCAAAGCTGCTCCCGCTCAGCTTCTGATAGCCAAGAATGTGCCTGTGAGCAACGCAACATTGACGTTAAACAGACGCAAAGGAAGATTGGGGACAAGTCGTACATGCGCTACCATGGTTTAATGTTCAGTTCCCTAATGCAGCACGCTAATGGTTGTTGCTGCAAACAAAGATTGAACACTGCAACAACAATAGTGAAAATATTTACCTTTAAGTATATATCAATGGCACGATAGAGCCCATCATCTAACGGGCGGGCATACTCAGGCACAGCAGATGCCAGAGATTGGAATTTTGGAAGTTTCAAATTGATATCTGGTGCGATCTCTGCAAGATAGCCATCAATTAACTTAGCAACAGTAGTGATTGGTGCCAAAGAAGGGGACGCCATGACATCATCCAAACATGGGGAGGCGGCACCATTAGCCTGGTCCATTGCCAAGAAATGATCAAGAATCCTTTGCACGCACTCGACGTTATACAGAGTTTCCATTGTGTAGGAGAAACTTGGCAGCAGTAGATCCTCCAGAGTGGCATGGTCTAGTTGCATGCCAATTCGTTTCTCTAAGTTGGAAATGCAAGTGGAGCTGGCTTTTAGAATCATGGCTGTGCGAAGTAACCCAAGCAAAACTCTTGTAGATGCTAAACCCTTCTGAACGGGCAATAGTCTATCAATCTCCTCAAGTAAGTTCTTCTGTTCTACCTCAGACAGAGTAGCAGTCAGAGGCACTGCTCCCATGCTATGACGCCTATTTAGTCCTGGGAGATACTTTTTAGCATAGTATGTCAAGGATCCAGCAATGATCTCAGGTCGGATGCCACGAGACTCCATGGTAGAAATTAACCTCTTGTACATGGGGAAACTCAATGATGAAGCATCCTCATACCACCAGTTTGAACTGAAGTTTCTGGGCCTGGCACCTGTGCTGATCCCATTCCACAGTACACTGCCACCAGGGCTTTGCATAATGCCATGTTCCCTTATTGGCCAGCCAAAGAGGTTTGGATCAGTAGTAGCTTTCGATGCTAATGACTCAATGCATCTCTTCACAATTTGAAGGTCTTCAGCATGAGGGAGGAGATCTTCACATGTTTCCAGTGCTTTCAGAGAATCTTTCCAGCTACGAATGACAACTTGGTTAAGGAAAATCTCTGACTGTGCAATCAAGTTGTCCTCAGCTATTTCTTCAGTCATTTGGAGATGCTCAGAGGCACAACGCAGGTAAACAACATTTTCAGATGAAAGTTCTATTTTCACTCCGTAGCAAAACCTTGCGACAAGCTCAAATGACTTTGCACCCCCAGGTATATCATTTAGTCTGATGACACATTCTTCTTGGTCCGAAGTTTCCTCTATCAACCATTCAAGAAAGGCACTTTTTGAAAGTAAAGGGAACTGCACGAAAATTGTACGTGTTAAGAACAGCCAAAGAAAGTCAAGGTATGCAAGTTAAAAAAAAAGGCAAGCAACTGGTGGTTGAGAATAGATGCATTTTTAAAAAAATCTTCTCCACACCGACATATATGTATTTAAAATGCAAGCAACTATCAGTGTTGCTTGTAATCTCCACATTCACTATATGCATTTAAATTTTCTTCTACATGTATGTGCAATGCATGCAAGCTACTACCAATATTTTTGTGTATGTGTTCTACTAGTCAAAAATATATATGTTTTGCTTGTATTATCGACATATATGTATTTACCATTTTCTTCTACATGTAAATCTATGTGTTGCTTGCATTTTTTTAACCGACATTCTTTGCCCATGTGCGTCTGTAGGTGACTAACTGATCCTATGTGAATATAAAAGTTTAGATTTGATGCTGATTATACCTTTAGTTATTATTTAGGATATAGTACACTTATTTGCTATCCATTATAACGTGTGGGCACTAGGCTAGTTTTCCAAAAATCTTCCGTTGGAGCAGACAAGGGGGAGATAATTTACAGAATTCACAGGAAAGGCATATTACCTTATGAAGGTGGAAAGACATGTCTCCAACCTCAACAGTAATGTCGCTGGGAAGTCCAGTTGTACAGAACCTAGGAGATTTGCAAAAAGAAAGAACAGTCACAATCCAGACTGAGCTGAGTCACCTAATTTTCTGAGCAAAATTGAAACGTAAATGCTGCATGGAATGGATTGCTAAAGGTCAAAGGGAAATTTCAAAGGAATTATCAATGTGCATCCTATTTGGAAACAAGTAAAATATTTTCTAAAATAAAGTACAAGTAAACATGGTCCATTGTTGGATTAACCTGTCTATCTATTGCATAAAGAATAAATCATTCATAATCTTTCTTTAGTCTGTTGATCATATAATATTCCATTAGTACTATTTGTAATTATTACAATATATTTCTTGCAGAACAAAAACAGTCATGCAGCTAAGAAGCGGTGCATAATTTCTCTTAATATTTATTGTCCACAAGACAACATACAACATCATGACTGTCTTATCCCTCTAAGCACAGGCACATCAGAGTATTTAAGACTTAGATTCAACAAGATGGAAGGAGATTGATTGAGTTTGAAAAATAGAAAGCTTGATTGGTCCATTTGAAAATAAATCCAAACCTGCCCCCATCTAAATAAATACGTGATGGTTACAACTTCTCCATTATGAGGAACAATAGCATCTCACTGCCAACTAATGGGATGTGGATCCACGAAAAGCTTCACGAGAACCTCCCCATAAACTAACTGCACAAGCAGTCAACGACAATTAACTAAAATCTTTGTGGATAGAATAAGAATGGTTAACCCACCATCTTCAACGTCCGTAATGCATTTAGTTTGTGCAATGACGCACCAAATGGGTGATTAAGGGGGAATTATCACTTATTTCATTTGGAGAAATATGCAAGATTAAACTCTAGTGTCATATACACTGAAACGTACAGCCTGATTTAAGATAAACGTCCTACAAAATTTGAAATTCAAGTTTTGGCAACACCTCACTTATGCACAACAAACACAACTGCCGAAATTCAGCAGTTCACCTCCAAACTTTCTCCTCTCTCCAATTAGCGGAATACTATTATCGTGCTTGTAAAAGATAGCACCACTCGTGACAAACAAGCAAGCAAACCAGCTCTGCCAAGTGCTAATACAGCATGTTACAATTGTATTGACAGAAGAAACGAGCAGAGTAAGCAAAAATAAAACAAATTCAAGGAATGCATCACGAGAAGAGCGCATATGGAGTGCAGGGTACGAGTTGACTTCAGAACAGTCAGACTTTCAGAAAGAGTTCTACCCATCCATACACAAAAATCATGAACCCGCAGACAAAAGGAACTTTTTTGGCCAAATTTTCATACAATTTGTCTCCCTTTCAGGTCTCAGAAAGCAAAAGAACAACAAACAATGCAAACAAGCCCAGGTTTTTTTTTTTTTATCACAGCCGCACTGAATATCACATCAAAACACAGAAACTAAGGATGAACAGGAAAGAGCTGAAAAAATAAGACAGGAGCTTTACCAAGCCTGCCCTTGCCTTCTGAAAGCATCAGGCTTTGATCCCAGCTTCACGGATGACGCCATCCCTCTCAGAGCCTCAAGGGACGCCGCTGCCACCGCCAAAGTAGGAGATGGGCACGCAAGAACCCCAAGCGCAACCGCCCAAGCCCAAGCACCACTCCAGAGCTCAAACCATGGATGTCCTCCAAGAACTCTCCCTCTCCCTCTTCCAAGAACCAAAGCAGAAGCAGTGTTCACCAATTCATGGCCCCTTTTCGGCCAACTACTAATCCAACCACTCCAAATGAACCAAGGGAATCAAGAAACCACTAATGCAGGCAGTTTAATGGTGGTGGGGGGATCACAGTGGGAGGAGGAGGAGGAGGAGAGGAGGCCAGCCAGGCCAACAGCAGGTGGTGGTGGGGGTGGGGGGATTCTTGAAGAGTGCAGTTTCTATTCTGTCTTCACCCTCCTCTAATCCTCTTCCTCTCCCCCATCTCTCTCTCTCTCTGTTCTTTGTGTGGGTGTGAGTGAACTAATCAAGCTTTGAAACCAAAAAGAAAAATCAAGCTTTGAACATGGAGAGTGGAGAGCGGTTGGTGTTGCTTTGTTTTCTTGAGTCCTTGAGGGCTTTTGGTCCCAAAAATTTAAGTAAAAAAAGCAGTATCAAATTTTATTTTGTTGGACAGTACCAACTGTACCAGGTGAGAAAAGGGAGAAAAGAAGATCAGAAGAAACAAAAGAATTAGGTCGTCAGTCAAGCAGCAAGCCGCCAAACAACAAGAAAAGATGTCAAAAGGAATCCTAAAAGGTGAGGAATCAGGTCAACAGATCATTAAGCAGCCATGAATCAGCAAATGAGAGACTGAGTGGAAAGAAAGATAATGCTCTTATTATCACTTATCAGGACATAAAAATGGAAAGAAAAGGGAAAATTAGGAATCCCTTCAAAAGGAAAATTCAGGATTAGGATTTTATTAGAGACATGTTCTGATTGGTGAAGATGCGTGCGCTTGGAGAGCTTGGGACAGGGGAGCGGGCGGCATGGGCAGTTGGTACAGGGTGGAGTAATTGAGGCCATTAAAAGTTCTGGAAATCTGGGGCTGAGTGCACAGAGATTCGCTGGGAGAGAGAGAGTGCAGTACAGCCCGGCAGCTTTTGTTTATGCTGCAGTTAGTGCACGCATTAGCGACTGCTGTGTCCTCTTCAAGTAAAAAAAGGATTAGAGGTGCAGTTTATCTCTAAAAAAAATAGGGCAAAGGAGGTAAAAATGCCTGATGTCTCAGATTTGCCCCTCCAACGGCGTCTGATTAAACAAGAGGAAATGTGACTAATTTTAAGGATAATGATATTTCTGTCTTATTATAGCTAATTTACTCTCTGATTGTTTGCTCATGGCTAATAAACCGTAGAAAAATGAACAGGACATCCAAAAATAATTTATGAAAAAATCTTTTATATCCGTGTTTCTTAAGATTTTAAAAGCTAACGTTGAAAAATAAACTAGAATAAAAAAACCTCAAAATCAACTGTAAAATTGAGTTTTAAAATCTAAATTTTAGCAACGACTGGTAAGTTAAAAAACAAAAGACGGGATTCTTACTTTTAAGTTCCAGATGAGGGATGAAATACGCGATAGTATTGTTGCCTAGGTATCTCTGCTTCGTCGGTGTTGAAAATTGTAGGCGAATCAAAATTTGTTCTCTATGCTATATGGTGTTTACTTCTTGCGTAAGTGTGTTTTGTCTGACTTCGCTCGTTTATGGAAGTCAAGGGAGTACCTTACTTGGTTTTCTGGTATGTTTTGAAAATAATTATATCACATTTGCACCATTCACCCTTGAATTCCTTTCGATCAATATAGAAGTATAAAAATACATTTATTTTTTGGCAGCCACTAGTTTCTTTATTTGTTCAAAACTACAAAATAAAAGACAATAAAATAGAGTGGATAATTGACCGTTCACATACTTACACCTTTTTATTTACAGCTAGGGACGGATCTAACATGGTCGAGAGGGTTCGATCCCCCAGCGTTTGTACCGCATGTTGAGCAAAAAAAACTCTTCTCTGATCATGTTTTCTAAACTATTAAATGATGTGTTTTTTTAAAAATTTCTATATAGAAGTTGCTTTAAAAATTATATAAATCCATTTTTAAAGTTTACATTAGCTAATACTCAATTAATCATACGTTAATAGCTCATCTTATTTTACGTGATCTTTTTTTTACTGCACTCGCCTTCAAACTAAGCCTTAGGATGCTCAAGCTCCTCTAAGTACACGTTCAGTCCCTCTAATTTCTTTTTCCTGGATCCGCCCCAGTGTACAGCTAGTTTCAATGGCAAAGTTAAATTTCTAACTATTTAAAACAAAAAATGAGAAAAAAAATGTCGGCAGGAATACGTGTATACGTAAAGACCAGCCAGGGGCAAAAGTGTAATTTTCACATGTGTATAAGCAGGCTTTTCACAAAAAGGGAAATGTTTTCTCCAATGCTAAGTATACATTGCTTTCTTTAATCTGAACATCGCTACCACAGTAATTGTATGATTGATGGGTGCAGCTAATGCCCAGCCCATGTGAATGGCGGGAGATTTGAAGAAGGACAGTTTTTTTTTTTTGGCAAGGGTCACAGATCGATTCTGACGACGTACATCGGTGGTGGTAATCATATCATAGGGCACAGGTTTTTGTTAGAAATCCATACGGTCCATCAGGCAGAACTTGAGAGATACCATGCTTTCTATCCAAAAATGTATGCGGAGCAGTTGACATTTACTCCCTCTTTTTGAATGGAGAAGTTTTAAAGAATTTTTAGAGAAATTGAATTAAATTTTGATATAACATTTCTATGTTCTAAAAGAGCCCTTGATCTACTAAAAATTGTCTATCATAACTTTTACTTTCTTCAATTCAAATAACAAGTACATGGACCTCCCGTAAGTTAAAAAGAAAAGAAAAACAATATTCAATTCAATTTTCATACCAATGGAGGAAAAGATTCTCACGACATGCCATGAGAATATCATTTTGCTTCACTCAAGATGCACTGATGATCGTCATAGATTATACAGGTCATAAATGATTTGGTGGTCGTCATAGAATATACTCTACCATATAAAAATGATAAGATGTCCTTGTTTTTCATAAATTTAATATTTATAGTATTTGACTAATTGTTAAACTAATAATATATTTTTTTGTCATGTATTTGGTATTTAAAAATATATTATAATTTTTCAGTTATTGATAATACGTTATGATAGTAATTAGGAAAAAAACCGAATTAACGATGCACTATTGTGAGAGTCCGAATTATCCCTTTAACTATAATACTAGATATTTAGCACTCTAACTCTTCAATCCGGACGAATTACCCTAGCATTGTTTGGAGCAGTTTTGACTTGGGATTGCACACGTGGCACCATAATGGCAATCCAATCATCAATAAAAAAAATTAAAGAAATCCAGGTAGGCCCACATGTCATATCTCTAACCCCTCTCTCGATCTCTCTCTATGCTCGGTGATGGGGGAGAAGAGGGGAGGTCCATGGAGGCGGCGCCCGGCGGTGGAGGGCATGGAAGCTGGGTCAGGATGACGGCGGAGGAGGGTACACCTGACGGTTCTATCTCCTGGCGATCTTCCCCAATATGGTCGAGGAGATGAGCATTAGGAAGGGAGTTGTAGATGTGAGTGTCGGCTTTGACGACATGGTCGGCAAGAACTAAGAGGAGATGCGTGACGGAGAGGTGAAGGGGGAGGTGGGTGGTGGGGCAATAGAGGAGCAACCGGGTGTGGCGGCGGGGAGGAAGGGGAATGGGGTGTCGTCTATAGGTCCCTATAGCGCCGATAGAGCAGAGGAGAAGCCATGCAAGACGATAGCGGGGAGGAGCAGTCTACGAATCGTCATCGGCGAGCTCGCACCTCCTCCCTGCATCGTCATCATCTTCTCCGGACTCGTCCTCTTCGGCTCACCTCCTCTTCTGCTTCAAATCTGTATCCTCTTTCTCTTCACCACTGCCCCCTCCCCCTCCTCTCCGCCACCTCATGCTCCTACTCTCCATGCGCCATGGAGGTCACCAGATCAGCGCGACACCCTTGCCTTCTTTTATGCCTTGGCGAAGGAAGAAGATAAGAGGAGTTGGCCATAGCCCCACTAGCCTGATAGGGGAGGGAGGATGAGGTAGAGAATGATAGGTGTGGTCGATGTTATGTGTGCTTCACGTATGACCAAAACCACTCTCAAATCGACTTAGGGGGTAATTTGTCCAATTTAGAAAGCTTAATATTAAAAATATATGGTATTGTAGTTTAGGGAGTAAATCGAACTCTCTAAAAGTTTAGGAGGTAATTGGGATATTTTTTCTAGTAATTAAAGGTTAAACTATATTATTAAAGATCATATCAATAACATACCCGTTTTATATTTTTATACAGAGCGAGTATCCTCCTGCTGAAGTATAGAGCAAGCAAATATTCCTCCTCCCCATATAGCCACCGCGAAGAACAACCCGTAAAGCATGGGTGTCGTACGTTGCCTAGGCTAGCTAACGTGGCGGCCGGCCGGCCGGCCTCCAGCGAGAGCTTGCTTGTGCGTGCAGATGCCGTCCGTCCCGGCGCGCGCGCGCACAACCATGCGCATGCGAGAGCCTGGGCCTGGGGATGCTCGTCGCGCGCGATGAAGAAGACGATCGAGAGAGTCAGAGGCCGATACTATCGCTTGCCGTTTAGTCCACGGGCGCGCTCTCCCATGCATGCGCGTATATATGCACATGGCGGCCTCTCGCCGCGCCGGCAAGCCAGGGCATTCTGCCTGCCCGTGCCCGGCCAGCTTTCCCATGCCGTCTAGCCAGGCGGATCGGCTCGATCGGCGCCGTGCGTTGTGTGCGCGGACATGGAGAGGCGGGCTGTCCTCCTCCAGTTCTACGGGCAAATTAAAACTCAGGTTGGTCTCTTGAAGGCACAGATTTGGCGAGAAAAGTTCGATCTTAATCTGGCTAATATTTCTATGTAAATTTCTACTAAAGAACAAAATAGATAAAAACTACTCCCTCCAGCCAGATATTTTTCTCGAAAAACCTCCAATCAGATATTGACTAGTCAAAAGTTTAATACTTTGACTGAATCTTATATTAAGCATCACATATTTATAACCAGAGGAAATATCACTAGGGTGTGACCTGCGCACTGACTGAACTCACCACTACTCAATTCTCATGAGTTATATATTTTTCACCAAATAATTAACTTAACCAAATCTTGTTTTAAGTGTCAAATATTTATGACCAAAGATAGCATATATATAGGACCGTACACTATGGGAATGACTGACTGGAGTCACCACCACTCAATTTCTCATGTATTTTCCATCAAATACCTATATCCCTCCCCTGTAATATGCGTGAGGTTGGAGCTAGTATATATTAGTGACGTCTTAGGTGGCAACTGACTTAGTAGTGTGTTACGCGGTTCCAACGGGGACCTATTATAAAGATATGTTCTCGATGGATGATTGGACTTTAACAATTGTTTATAGAGATAAATTAAATTATAAACCTAATAAATAGCTTATAAAAATATTATTTTGAAACGAATAAGACAAGTCATATAAGTAATATTGGTGCAGAAATTTTTTAAGAAAATATAGTTTTAGAATTATGGTACGTATAATCCATAAGTCCATAGACCAAAAAGAAAGCACCATAAGTCCAATGGTAATAGAGCATGGCTATTGAAGAACTCTTAGGTCGTGTTTGGTTGCCTGGACGAAGGGTGGCCCGCACGGCGGATGCAACAAGGCGCTCTTTTGGTTGCATGCATGCACGCGAGAGCCTGCACCCGGTCGTGTAAAATGCACTGCCCAGCTAGGCCCGAGAGGAACGCCCGAACCAAGCTTCTCTCCTTGTCCGGGCTGAGCGCGTGCACCTCAGGGACGCACGGGTGCGAGAGGCAAGAGAGGGTCACGCATCCCGTCACCTCCATCTCCCCCATTTGCTTGCTCGACTCCTCCGAATAGTCATCGCCTCCATCGCCATAGGGCCGTCGTCGTCGCCTATCCATTGCCACACGACCACTGTCGTCATCGCCATAGCTGTTGCTGCTCACCCGGCTAGATCTAGGGGCCTCCGCGCCACTGGATATGGTGACTCGGAGCCCGCCACCGTCAGATCTAGCGAGAGGAGCTCCTCCACCACCTGCTGCCACTGCTCCTTTCTCGCTGTCGCCACCGCCACTGGCCATGAGCTCGCCGTCATCAATCCGGCAGCCTTGAGCTTGTGGCTGTGGATCTGGCAGTACTAACGGCGGTGAGCGGTGGTTCAGCCTGTCATCGACGATGAGGCGATGCTCTCCTATCTTTTTTTTTTTTCATTTTTTCTTTTCTCACCGATTTGATGTAAAAAAAGGCTGGTCTCATTTTATATATAGAATCCTTGAAGCTACAGTGATTTTGTTCATTAATATTAACCCTTTGCATGTACATGTGATAAGAATACCTCAATTTTATTAAATCATATGATCATTAATATGATTTTTTTTATTTATGTGATACTGAAGAGATAACCTCACCCTATATCAAATGAAGAGGTAACCATATTCAAAGTCCATCCAACCAAACAAATAAAATCTTTTACATTCTGCATTTTTGATACAACCAACCAATTAAACAACATATCCAGGTTCATCTAATTCGATAACGTATGTGTATCTTCTTAGCCAAACCAAACTCAACATAAATATAGAAGATAAACTTGGCTAGAGGAATACGAGCAACCAAATATCACTCTTACTGGCTGCTGGTAGCGCGATCATGACATACACCAACATCAAAGCCAAAATTGCCACCAAATCCGTTTAGGAGCTAGCTCCGCCGCTTCCAATGTGGGAGATGGAGTGCGGTGTGGTCGTGGGTGCTTACACCGGCACGGACTGAGCGGTGTGTCGTTGTTTTGACTTGTTTTAATCCCCATGTTTATGATCAACTTGATATTATAACATTATTGTCCATACTATAAATCAATCAGATGTGTCTTTTATTTCCAGATTTGGTATTTAAATATAATTTGTATACATGAACAAATTTTAATTCCTATTTCACATATTCGAAATTTCAGACTTGAAGTGCGTGTTTGGTTCTTGCCATTTATAACCTATCAATTTTTTTTTGGCAATTGCAAGAATTGGTTGCCTAAAATTTTGGCAAGGATTGGCAAGGCTTTTTTTGGTTTACTACCAAAATAATAAGCTCAATTTAACTATGCCAAATAATTTGGCAATGCCTTTTTTTTTTGCCTGCCAATTATTTTGCATGGTAAATTGGGCTACAAAACGAACAAGCCTGAAATCACTGTTGTCTATATATTTTCAAGTTTTTTTTTATATTTTTCAGTTTTACTTTTTTTATTACTTTCATTGGTCCATTTTACCATGCTATGATATTTCCATTTTGACAAACTCTTAATTCTTGCATGCACGACTATGTTAGAAAGGATAATTAAGTGTATTAATGCTTTCTTTTTTCTTTGATTTATCAATTGAGAGAAGAAAATATTTTTTGATAGAAAAACAAATCCAAACAATCAAGGTTCAATATTCATCACAGCTCTCTAACACTGTAGTGGTAAGATGGAGCGCCCGATTGCTTTCATGCCGCAGTTGAGTTCATGATCGCAGCAGCAACGAATCCCTCCAAACCAAACCAATATATACGATATAGACGGCACGAGCATCCGGGAACGTACAAATTCTGTTCCAGGGAAGGCCTCCTTGGAATAGAAACACCAACAGATCGTGAATGAAGCATATCATATCTAGGCAAATATCTACACCACTTTTCCTATGATCATCATCTGGTACCAGAAAGTTAGCCATCACATGCCAATCAGATATGCAATGCAATGCATTTGCAAGCTGTCTGAGACCACAGAAAAAGTGGTGTGGCCTGCTGTTGCTGCTACCCCAACTGAATGATGGTTGGGGCGATCTGATCCCCATCATCTCCAGCCTGTCTGAAACTATCTACCACCATCAAGTCAAAATCTCAAATGGATCACATCCTTTTTGAAATGGCTCCACCTCCACCACCACACCATGAACATCTATGCAAAGGAGATCATTATTGACAGAAAACGCAGTCAAGAGAAGGTGACGACATCTCAGCTAACCATTTGACATTCAGAAAGAGAGGTTGAGATGACATTCAGAAAGAGGTGCTAAGATAGAGAGCTACTAACATGTTCAGATAAGCGGCCAATTTGCCTAGTACCATCGCAAAAATCATAGTTAGAAAATACCATCGTATGTATCAATGACACGTGTGGTCAGTGCCCTATATGTTCATTCTCACATTCGATGGTATTTTACAACATCATGTATCTTCGTGATGATTACTTTCCAAAAATTTTCTCTTTCAGGGATAGTGGAGTGCCAGCAAAATGTCACCGTAGTACTAAAAACTGACGGTGTACGGTAATGGTAGTATTCGTGTTGGTGGCATTCTGGGATCGCATGGTTCCAGGTTCCAGTATAAGTTGGGCAACTAGAGGACAGCTGAACTTAGTTCAATGGCAGTCATGCATACAGATACAGCAACAGTTTGAGTTGAGGTGGGAATGCAGCACCTGCAGCAATGCTGGGCTGGAGCAGCTTTGGGTAGCAACTTGCTACATCAAGCATGGGCCATCTGCATATGAACAGGAAGGCGTCAGAAATTCATCGATGAACAGGGCGTTAGCAAAATGTGCAGATCATTTTGCACGGCAGCAGTTGTGCCTCAAAATAGTTAGAACTATGAAAAGGAAGTTGCTTTGACAACTGTCAGAAAAAATATCATTATTTTGGCTACTTTCTCCTGTCTTAAAATAATAAAATCTAGTATTAAATGTGACACATGCTAGCATTATGAACTTAAAAAGGCCTAGTATGTGTCATATCCTATCGGAGGAGGGAACTCCAACCGCGGGGAGTCTGGTGGACCCCCCTTTTGGGTTCGGCCAGGAGTTGCTCCACAGGATGGCTGCAGGCGTCGGATCGATGGCACGCCAAGGGAGACAGGAGAAGTAGACAGTGTCGCGGGTCGCGGTGGAGGCGTAATACCCTACTCCTATGTGATCTGCTATTTGTGGGGTGAGGATGAAATGTGGTGTTTCTCTTACAAGATATTCTTGAGGGTGCTCAAGAAAGGTTAGACCTCACTTAGGAAGAACTCAGTCTTTTGTTTTCAGCTCGAGAAGCCCTAGAAGCCCCCCCTTTCCTGCAGGCATGGATCCTCCTTTCATAGTCCAAGGGGAGTCCACAGTGCCTAGTACACATGCCAAGAGAAGCTTTTTTAGGTACGATATGTCTTGTCGCACACGTCCGCCTGCTGAGCCACGCCGGAGTTGGTTCGGCACGTCTAGTCGTCACGTTGCTCGGCTGCTGCAGGCGGCTAGGTCATGGAGATGTGACAGCGCATGCCATCGCTGCCAGAGCGTGAAAAAATGAAGCCCTCTTAGTCAAATATGTCTGACTGCACAGGGGAGCGGCCCACGGGGGGCCATCATGAGAAGTCCACGCATGTCGAGCGGACGACAGGCGCGATACGCCCCGTCGCCTCTCGTCATTAATGCGCGGGATAAGTTGGGGAGTTGATCCGCTCGAGTCAGCGTCTGCCCGGGCAAAGAGCTCATCGAGCCCTCCGCGCGCACACAAGGTGCCGAGCCCATTGGGGACCGAAGCTGTGGGCCCCGGGACCGGGGGGCGAGACCCGGGGCCAGGAAGTCCTAGCAATATGCCCCAGGGACGCGACCTAGGGCCGACGGAGGTGGGTCCCGGGGACTGGGGGGCGAGCCCGGGCCTGAAGAAGAAGACACTCGTACAGACAAGCCGCCCCGCAAATGTGCCCTGGGGACGCGATGGAGCCCGACACTCCTCCGGCCGAGGAGTGGGTCCCGGACCGGGGCGAGGCCTGGGCCCGGGAAGTCCCAGTAATGTGCCCCAGGAACGCGACCCGGGGCTGAAGCTGTGGGTCCCGGGATCGGGGGCGAGACTCGGGGCCTCGGGAATGGTCCCAGCAATGTGCCCCAGGAACGCGCCCCGGGACCGAGCCTGTGGCTCTCGGGACCGGGGGGCGAGGCCCGGGAATGTCCCCGGCCCGGGGCCCGAGGGCAGATGCGAGCGTTGGGGTCGTTGCGACGCCACCTGGGGAAGGCGCACCCGGGCCCGGGCAGTGCTCGGGCCCCAGGTACTTGGCGGGAAAACGGCCATAGCCGGCCGTCACTGGTGCAGAATGTGGGCCTTGGAGGAGCTGACGTGGCCGAAGATCGACGCGTCCCCGGGGTAACATTGGGGCGAATGGGGGCCCCCAGGTCTGCTTTTTCGCCGACAGTGGCCCCTGGCCCTGTTGCTCGTCCGGAACCCACTCCGGGCAGGAACAGGGCCACGTCTTGGGGAAACGAGGAGACACTGGGCCCACCTGGTTTGACAGAAGACAAGATGGGGCGACCGATGGCCATGATTGCGTCGCCGCGCCAACTGATATCCCTACAGTCGCAGAAGAGGGGGATGCTAGGGCCCAGCTGTCTCCCGCGAGGGGGGAGCGGGCCCTGGTACTTTTTTGCTGCCCGGCGAACAGGAGCGTCGGGAGGCCGCCCGGGTCCGGGCGGATCACGAGAGCGGACGGGCAGCGATCGCAATGGTGATGCAGCAGCTCACCGCCCATACGGTCACTACCGAGATCTTCGTGGCAACCCGCCGGCTGGAGATTGAGGCGGTAGAGGGGCGCGTCGTCCAATTGGAGGGCGCCGCCAAATCTGCCGCCGACGAGGCCTCCCTCGCCCGGTCAGAGATGGAGGCACGAGAGAAGGAAATATCCTCCCGGGAGGGACGCGTTCGGGCCCAAGAGGCCAGGCTCGCGGCCCGGGAGCATGAGATCACCGCGCGCGAGGAAGCCGTGGTGGTTCGCGAGGAGGCACGGAAAGCCGTGGCCGACACCGCTGCAACGGTGGCGGGGTTCTTCGACCGCGGCGAGCACCTCGTGGAGCCGATGGCCGACGAGGAGTCCGAGGAAGACGACAGTCCTCTTCTGACACCGCCCGAGGTCCAGTCCGAGGAAGACGAGTGACCTCCCCCCGGATGACACCTCCCGGCCTCCGCTCGTGCTTGCGCTCCGATTTTGCCTATCTTTGCTTATTGTGTCTGTCTGCTGTTGCTGCTGCTGTTGTTGTTGTTTTTTTTTTTTTGACTTCCCGGGCCCGGGAATGCCGAGTACCAGGCGCCATCCGACCCCGAGCGCCAGCAGCCGCGAACGGCCATAGCGCCTAAGTCCCTTTTCCGGGTCCTGGGACAGCTGCCTGCCCCGGGGGCTCGGTCCCCGAGGGCAGCGAGTGTGATAGTCGCCCGCCCCGGGAACTCGGTCCCCTGGACGGTTAAGTCCGTCTTCCAGCCCCTGCCAACCCAGGAGCTCGGCTCCCGAGGGCAGCGAGCTTGGTAGTTGCCCGCCCCGAGAACTCGGTCCCCGATGACCGCGAGCAACTGAGCGCAAGTCTTCTGGGCCCGAGGGCCCTCCATGCCCCCGAGCGCTACTGGCCCCGGGAGCGCAGTGAGGCCGCGGGGAAAGACTGCTAGAGAGAGAGAAAATACGAAAAGATGCCCCGCGTGTGTTAGGTATGGCCGAAGTGCTAAGCTCGAGCCTCTTGACTCGCCGGGAGCCCCTCGGGAACCGGCCTTGACCGTGTCCAGGGGTCGCCAGACAGCGAAGCACCCGGCGCCTCGGTGGTGGTCGGGGAGGAACTGGCCAGGCCGGGCACCGCTGCCCACCCCAGGAATCTAGGCTGGCCCGACGAGGGTTCTGCCCGAGACCCTGGGGCAGCGACAGTGCCCGGGGCGCGGTCCACGACCTGGCCATTAGGCCTCGGCAACTGGGACAACGCTTACCCGGCGGCCCTCGCACCCGGCCCTGGCAAATTCTGCTTTGCCCCCGGGGCCGAGGAGAACGAAGCACGCGGCCATACAAACGGGGAAAAAAAATAGGAATTGAGCAATGTGTAAAGTCGGATAAGATTATGTATCTGGATGTTGAAAAAGGGTGGTGTGGCTTCGCGCTGCCAACCCCTGGGCCAGGAATTGCGCCGGAAATGAATCTGGGATGGGCCCCCGGCCCGTGTCCAGGTTCGGAAAGAAAACCGGCGCAGGCCAAGGATGGGTCTAATCTGCACACGATGAACCGTGAGAGTACTTGGCTCGCTCCTTTGTCCATTCCATGCTACGAATCGTGGCGTCTACTACCTCCCAAGGGCCTCTTCGCGGTCGCGACCGTGCGGAGGAAAGGATTGCGCATAAGTATTTTGCCCCCTAGCAGCGAAAAAAACTGAGCCCGAAGCCAACCAGGCGGGACACCGCAAGCCTGCGGGGGCCCGGGGCGCCGCACAGAGGGGCGCACCCACGGCCCCGGGGCTTGGACAATGTCCGGGGTTTAGCAGGAGGGGATACGGTAGGTCGTTGGTAGGGAACCAATAATTATGCGCAAAACCCAGACGCCGCACGGGCGCGACCCGATTATGCCCCCAGGGGGAGACCGCTACGAACGCAACACACAGAAAAGGACAAAGGGCACGAGAACATAAAGCATACTGAAAAAGCTACTTAGGGGATGCATATGGGGGCCCCCGGCCAGCGCTGAGATTTGGAGAAAACCGGTGCTGGCCCGAGCATCCCACAACTTACAGAATGTGTTCATGGATAAAATTTGCGGAGATGCTCGATGTTCCAGGGATTGGGAAGCGGGGTCCCATCCTCCTGGCCCAGTCTTACCGAGCCTGGTCGGGAGACACCGATCACAAGGAAGGGGCCTTCCCATATGGGGGAAAGTTTATTCTTTCCAGCACGTGTGAGGACACGGCGGAGGACTAAGTCCCCGACCTGGAGTGATCGGGCCCGAACCTTACGCTGATGATAGCGCTTAAGGCTCTGCTGGTAACGAGCGACGCGGAGCGAGGCGCGCCGCCTGCGTTCCTCGAGGAAGTCGAGGTTGTCAAGCTACATGTTGTCGTGGTCGGCGTCGTCGCTGTAGCATTGTACCCGGGAAGAGCCGAAGGTGAGCTCTGATGGCAGGACAGCTTCGGCCCCGTACACCAGGAAGAATGGGGTCTCCCCGGTCGCCCGGCTTGGTGTGGTACGATTCGCCCAGTGGACCGCCGGGAGCTCGTCGATCTACTTGACGCCATGCTTTTTGAGGTCGTCGTAGGACCTTGTCTTGAGGCCCTGCAGGATCTCGGCATTCGCTCGCTCAGCCTGCCCGTTGCTAGCAGGGTGGGCAGGAGAGGCGAAGTAGAGCCTGATGTCGACGTCGGAGCAGTACTCGCCGAAGAGCTCGCTCGTGAACTGCGTGCCGTTGTCGGTGATGATGCGGTTGGGGATTCTGAAGCGGCTGGTGATTCCCCGGATGAACTTGAGTGCCGAATGCTTGTCGATGTCGATCACGGGGAACGCCTCCGGCCACTTGTGAATTTGTCGATGGCGACATACAGATGTCGATAACCCCCGACCGCCCGGGGAAAGGGGCCGAGGATATCGAGTCCCCAAACCGCGAAGGGCCAGGACAGGGGGATCACCTAGAGTGCCTGCGCCAGCTGGTGGCTCTGCTTGGCATGGAACTGGCACGCGCGGCAGTGCTGGACGAGGTCGAACGCATCCTGCAAAGCCTTGGGCCAATAAAAACCTTGCCGGAAAGCCTTACCGACCAGGGATCGAAATGCGGCATGACTGCCACATTCCCCTTCATGGATGTCGGCGAGGATCTCGACGCCGGAGTCGCGCGGAATGCACTTGAGTAGGACGCCGTTGGTGCCACGTCGGTAGAGGTCCCCATCTACTATGACGTAGCGCTTAGACAAGCGAGCCACCCTTTCTACTTCCGCGTCATCTTCGGGAAGATACGCTCGGAGAATATATGCCCGGATTTCGTCCATCCAGGAAGGCGCATTGGGTCCGGACGCAAGGACCAAATCCTGGGCCCGGGAGTGCGTGTCTGGCTTGGACCCGGGCTCGGGGGTGATCCCCAAGGTCCCGGGCGAAGCCGCCGAGGGGGCCTTGAGGGCTTCCTGGAAAAACCTCGAGGGAACAGGCGCCCGCGAGGACACCAGCCTTGAGAGCTCGTCGGCGGCGAGGTTGCGACTGTGAGGGACGTGGCAAAGCCTGAGGTCATCGAAATGGCGCTCGAGCCTCTGTACTTCGTCCACATACGTGGCCAATTGGGGGTCCAAGGCTTGGTATTCCTTGGACACCTGGTTGATGACGAGCTCGGAGTCGCCTTGCACCCACAACCGTCGCACCCCGAGGGCGATCGTGGCCAGGAGGCTGGCGAGAAGGCCCTCGTATTCGGCCATGTTGTTGGTGGCTCCGAAGTTGAGGTGGACGACGAAACGGATCTCGTCCCCGGCAGGTGACACAAGGACGGCCCCGGCCCCGGCGCTGGGGCAGGAAGCCCGTCTGGCACAGGAGCCGTCGAAGTTCATCGTCCAGTAGAGGCGTAGATCGGGGGCTAGCTCGGGGACCGGGGATCCGGCGTCTAGCACAGGATCCGGCTTGGGCACCGGCGTCCACTCTGCAAGAAAATCCGCCAGGACTTGGCTTTTGATGGCGTGGCGCACCTGAAAATGGAGGTCGAACTCAGCGAGCTCGACGCGCACTTTGGCGACACGGCCGTTCCCTCCCGGTTATGCAATATCTGCCCGAGGGAAACGGATACGTGACCATGGATACCTTGTGCACCTGGAAGTAGTGGCGAAGCTTCCTGGACGCGATGAGAACCGCGTAGAGCAGCTTTTGCGCTTGGGGATAGCGCGACTTGGCATCGCGGAGTACCTCGCTGACGAAGTACACCGGCTTCTGTTGGATGCTCCGATCCCGGCCTGACGGGGGCCGGAGCTCGGGCTCAGCTCCCCGGGAGGGAGCGAGCTCCCGTGATCGGGACAGATATGGGCGGGACCGGGGTCCCGCTGGAATGTGGTGGGTATGTGCTCGGGACCGGGGCCCGGGCTGAGATTGGAATGAATCGGGACGACTTCCCTGGACCCGCTCTCTCTAAGGCGATGCTGTCCGGGTAATCGCACCCGTCTGGTTGTGAGGTTGTTGAAGTTGTCCTGAGTGCCGCGTCCCAGACTCGCACTTGCTGGCGAGGCTGCCCGGTTTTGGGCTCCCAGTCGTCGGCGGCTGCTGATCCAGGCACAGGGTTTGTCGGGCAAGGGGGCTTGACGAGAGCGCACGCTCACCACTTGTGGTGGATTGTGCCCGGGACCGGGGGCGGGTTGAGATATGGAATGAATTCGGGAACGACTTCCCGGACCCACTCTTGCCAAGGCAATGCTGCTCGGGTAATCGCGCCGTCTGGTTGTGAAAATGTTGAGGTTGTCCTGAGTTCCTCGTCCCAGACTCGCACTCGCCTTTGGCGAGGCTGCCCGGTTTTGGGCTCCTAGCCGTCGGGCCGGGAGGCCAGATCCTGGGCGCGTGTTTGTCGGGCAGGGGCGCTCGCGACGACGAGCGCCACGCTGCACCACTTGCGGGGTTGCCGCTATGTAGAGCAACAGGGCTCATCTTGAGCCAGGTGCCAGAGGATAGGGGCGTTGTCAGGTACCTCTTGAGCTCGTCAAGGGCTTGATCGGCCTCCTCCGTCCAAGTGAATTGCCTAGTTTTCTTCAGAAGCTTGAAGAGGGGGAGGGCACGCTCCGAGCCTGGAGATGAAGCGGCCTAGTGCGGCACGCACCGGTCAGCTTTTGGGCCTCCCAGAGCCGCGTCGGGGGGCGCATGCGGTCGACAGCCGCTATCTTTTTTGGGTTCACCTCAATGCCACGGCTGGACACGAGGAACCCGAGGAGCTTGCCGGCTGGGACCCCGAAGACGCATTTGTCCGGGTTCAGCTTCATCCTCGTGGATCGAAGGTTGCTAAACGTTGCGGCCATGTCATGGAGCAACGTGGCGCGGCTGCGCGACTTCAGCACCAGATCGTCGATGTAGGCCTCCATGTTGTGACCTAGCTGCGATTTAAATGTCACACGGACAGCAGCTGAAAAGTAGCACCAGCATTTTTTCAACCCAAAAGGCATGCACACATAGAATAAGCCCCCTGAGGGGGTAATGAAAGAAGTTTTTTCCTCATCCTCCTTCGCCATCTGGATCTGATGATAACCTGAGTAAGCATCAAGAAAACACAAAAGGTCGCACCCCGCTGTGGAGTCGACTATCTGGTCTTACGGGGAGAGGGAATGGGTCTTTGGGGCAGCCTTATTGAGGTCGGTGTAGTCTATGCACATGCGCAGCTTCCGTTGGACTTGGGGACGATGACCGGGTTGGCAGCTACTCGGGGTGGACAACCTCGCGGATGAAGCTGGCTGCAAGGAGCTTGTCGATCTCCTCGCGGATGAAGGCTTGGCATTCCGGGGCCTGCTGTCGCACCTTTTGCCGCACCGGGCGTGAGCCCGCGCGAACGGCCAAGCGATGCTCAATCACCCCCCTGGGGACCCCGGGCATGTCCGACGGTTGCCAGGCGAAAACGTCGGAGTTTGCCCGAAGGAAGGCGATGAGCGCGCTTTCCTATTTGTCATCCAGTGAACCGCCAATCTTGACGGTTTGGGACGGGTCATCACTGAGGACGACCTCCTTGACGAGGTCTGCGTCGCTGGCGACGATGCGCGGCTTGGGGGCACGGGGCAGCGAGGGCCCCGCGCCGCCCACCGTGTCGGGAGCTACTGGGGCGATGTCGGCCGCGCGCTACTCGGCGCACGAGAGGGCGGCCTTCACGTCCCTGAGGACTATGATCGGGCCCGTGGGGCCCGGAAGCTTCATGGTCAGGTACGCATAGTGTGTAATCGCCATGAACCTCAGCAACGCGGGGCGCCCGAGGACCGCGTTGTATGGGAGGTTGCACTTGGCGACGTCGAAGACAATGTGCTCGGTGCGAAAGTTGCCACGGTCACCGAAGGTGACGGGCAACGAGACCTGGCCGAGGGGCCAGGTGAGGCCCTTCGTAATCCCAATGATGGGCAACGAGGGCGCAAGATTCATCCCCGGGGCCTTGATCTTCTCAAAAACCCTCGGGGAGAGGATGTTGAGGGCGGCGCCCCCGTCGACGAGGACGCAGCCCACCTTGACGTTGCATATGGTGGGGGAGACAGCCAGGGCGAGCTGCCCCTTCCCAGGTACCCGGGCCAGATGATCGCTGGGGCCGAAGGTGATCGGGGTGTCCAACCACTTCAGCCTACGAGTTGCCGCTGGGCCCGGGGTCATGGCTAGCAGCTCGCGCTGCATGGCCTTGAAGCCACGGCGCGAGGAGTAGGCGTGCACCCCACCATCGAGGGTGGCAAGGACGTTCTTGGGTTCTTGGAACTCGAGAGGTTGCTCCGGATCGGGAGCAGGCTCGGCCTGCTGCCGCTCCTGCTGGAACCTCTTGACGCGCTCGGCCAAGCTCTGGACGGCGCGGCACTCCGTAAGGTCATGCCGGTCCGTCTCGTGGACGGTGCACCACTTCTGGCCCATTGCTGGTGGGGGCGGCGCACGTGCGGCCTTTTGCCGCTTGCCGCCGTTATCGCCCCTGTGGGCAATGTCGCCCTGGGGGCTGCCCGTAGCAGCCAAGGCGAAGTTCTCGGCGACCTCCTTGTCCTTCTGGCGCTTCCTCCTGTCCCGTCGTGATGTGGAACGTGAGGGCTCGCCGTCCTCTCTAGGGCCCTGGTCAGGGGCCTCAGGGCGTGGCTTGTTCCACGCTCGGGCCTCCTCCTTGCGGGCGCAGAGGTCGGCGAGGCTAAACAGCTGGGCCACGGTCTGGATGTTGCGGGTGCCCAGCTTCTCGAGCATGCGCTTGTCGCGCACGCCCGAGCGAAACGCGTGAATAACCGCGTGGTGAGCGATGTGGGGGATGGTGTTGCGGACCTGGCTGAAGCGCTGCAGAAAACGCCTCAGCGACTCGTCCCTGCCCTGACGTAGGGCGTGGAGATCCACCTCGGTCCCAGGGCGTGGGAAAGTGCCCTGGAAGTTCGCCACAAACTGGTGGCAGAGGTTCTCCCACGAGTAGACCGAACTCTCGGGGAGGTTCATCATCCATGAGCGAGCCTGGGCCTTGAGGGCGATGGGGAAGTAGTTCGCCATCACCTTCTCATCGCCGCCGGCCGCCTGGATGGCGGTGGTGTAGATCTGCAGGTACTCTGTGGGGTTGATGGAGCCGTCATACTTCTCCGGCAAGCTGGGCCAGAACTTGGCCGGCCAGCGCACCTGCCGGAGGCCTGGGGAGAGTGCCAGGCAACTCGAGCCGTACTGAGCAGGCTCGGGCGACAGACGACGGTTTCCCGCCGGGGGGTTAGAACTAGAGGCCTGGGCCTCGGGACGCCCGATGGCGTTCGTGCGCCGCTCGCGCTGTTGCTCGATCGTGACCCAGGCGTCCTCATGAGTCCGCATCCGGTTTATCTGGTCACGGAGGTCGCCAGAGCCACCCTTGGTCGGGGGCGTGACGCGAGGCGCCGTGCTCTAGGCTTGGTTCCGCTTCGGGGCGGGGGGCCGGCCCGCGCTAGATGCTGCGCGGTCGGCGCTCTCGGCCCCTGCATGGCTGTCGGTGGCTACTCGGCGATGGGCCGCGCCTACCAGGTCGGCGACTTCGCTGAGCCAGCGCCGCTCCCGGCCTTCGCTCCTGGTAAATGCCGGGGGGTGGCGCAGGAGGGCTTCCGCCGCTAGGAGGGCTCCCTACGGGGTCGCCGACTGGAAGTTGAGATGGCGGCGCGCCGTGGAGCGGCGCGTCCGTTCGCGCCTCATGGATGAGGCCGCAGCAGACCCAGCGGGGCACTTGCCGGCCCCCTCCGCAAGGGAAGGGGCCGAGGCCGCACACCCAGGCCCGCTGCGGGGCGAGCTCGGCCCGCCGGGCACGCGGTGTGCGCCCCCAAGAAGATGAGGATGGGGAACGTGGTGGACTCGCCACAGGGCTAACATCGCCCGGTGGGGTGAGGCCGCCGGACTCCTCGTCGGAATCCCGCGGACGATGACCTCCTGCTATGGAGCGTGCTGGCGTTGGGGACGCCGGCGTGCCGCCTGGAAGTGAAACTCCCCCTACCTGGCGCGCCAGCTGTCGGAGGAGGGGACTCCAACCGCGGGGAGTCTGGGGACCCCCCTTTGAGGTTCGGCCAGGGGAGTTGTCCACAGGACGGCTGCGGCGTTGGATCGATGACACGCAAGGGAGACAGGAAAAGTAGATAGGTTTGGGCCGCACGGAGGCGTAATACCCTACTCCTGTGTGTATCTGCTATATGGGAGATGAATGTGGTTTTCTCTTACAAGATGTTCTTGAGGGGTGCTCAAGAAGCTAGCCCTCACTTGGGAACGAACTCAGTCTTTTGTTTTCTGGAGCAGCTCGAGCAGCCCTCAGAAGCCCCCCCTTTCCTGCAGGCATGAATCCTCCTTTCATAGTCCAAGAGGAGTCCACAGTGCCTAGTACACATGCCAAGAGAAAGCTTTTCTAGGTACGATATGTCTTGTCGCACACGTCCGCCTGCTGAGCCACGCCGGAGTTGGTTCGGCACGTCTAGTCGTCACGTTGCTCGGCTGCTGCAGGTGGCTAGGTCATGGAGATGTGACAGCGCACGCCATCGCTGCCAGAGCGTGGAAAAATGAAGCCCTCTTAGTCAAATATGTCTGACTGCACAGGGAGCGGGCCCACGGGGAGCCATCATGAGAGTCCACGCACGTCCGAGCGGGTGACAGGCGCGATACGCCCCGTCGCCTCGTCATTAATACGGGTAGTTGGGGAGTTGATCCGCTCGAGTCAGGCTCGTGCCCGGGCAGAGAGCTCATCGAGCCCTCCGCGCGCACAAGGTGCCGAGCCCCTTGGGGACCGAAGCTGTGGGCCCCGGGACCGGGGGGCGAGACCCGGGGCCGGGAAGTCCCAGCAATGTGCCCCGGGGACGTGACCCGGGGCCGAGGAGGTGGGTCCCGGGACCGGGGGGCGAGGCCCGGGCCCGGGAAGACCCGGTAATGTGCCCCAGGGACGCGACCCGGGGCTAAAGCTGTGGGTCTCGGGACCGGGGGACGAGACTCGGGCCCCGGGAATATCCCAGCAATGTGCCCCGAGAACGCGCCCCGAGACCGAGCCTGTGACTCCCGGGACCGGGGGGCGAGGCCCGGGAATGTCCCCGGGCCCAGGGCCCGAGGCAGATGCGAGCGGTCGTCGCGACGTCCCCGGGGAAGGCGCATCCGGGCCCGGGCAGTGCTCGGGCCCCAGGTACTTGGCGGGAAAACGGCCATAGCCGGCCGTCACCGGTGCAGAATGTGGGCCCCGGAGGAGCTGACGTGGCCGAAGATCCACGCGTCCCCGGGGTATGTGGGGCCCCAGGCCCGTTTCGCCGACATATCCAATTCTAGATTTTATTATTTTGAGATGAAGGGAGTAACAAAGAAATTTCTGAATATGCAGCAGTAGCAGCGGAAATTTCACAGGATGCCCTATTACACATTTATTGGCGAAGGGATTTTAAAAGGGAGCATCTTAACTCTAAAGAAACCAGGAGGACGTGTTGTAAAACATACCACTATTTGATGGCTTTGATCTGACGAGGACGTGTTGTTTGGTTAGCTCGCAAGACTGCGATGTCAAGTCCTTCTTATCGCGCTAGACCAACCCCGCGACGGATGCTTCAAACCCCAAACCAAACAGAGCCTAAGAGCATCTTGTCATGGGCTAATATTTAAAAATCATTTAATAATTGAGTTCTAGAATTTATATTAAATTGTAAAGCATTTGACAAGTGGAATTAATATGAGAAATAAAATTTCCTTTAATAAATCATGCATGGAGAGATTTTTCTTAATTTTTCCATGTCCTAAAGTAATCTCTAAATTTTCCTGGGAATTTTTAGAGCTCAATAAGTAATTTTAATAACATAAAGTTCATTTCAATAACTATTGAAAAGGGGAAAACAATTAAAATCCTCGTCCACCCCCTTCTTTTTCTATTGCACCGCTCTGGTCCAATCTCCCTTTCCTTCTCGGCCTCACCCCTTTCTCCTACGCTGGCCCAGCCCCGGCCCATTCTCCTTGCTCTCTCCTACGCTGCCCAGCCGGCTTGCATCGCCTGGGCTATCACGTCCTGATAAATTCATCTAGTTAAAATTCATTTGGAAAATGGAATAATAGAATTTTATTAAAAACCAAAGGAAATAATCAAACAATAAAATATGTCCCAGAAAAATTAGAATGTGGCTCGTGGAATTTTTCTTAAATTCTCCATGCTCTAAATCATTTCCTCAACTTTTACTTTAATTTACAAAGCACAATAATTAATTTTAAGCAACAATAAAAGTTCTCAGTGTTTTTATAAAAAGAAAAACTAAAATTAATCTCCTTTTCTCTAGGCAGGGTCCAGCCCATCTCCTCTCTCTCTTTCTCTCGGCCCATCTCTCTCAGCCTCGGCCTCCTCCCTCCCGCGCACACCGGCCCACGCGGATCAGCTCTCGCATGCGCTTGCTCGCAGCCCAGCATGGCCTGCCGTCCAGCCGCGCTGCTGCTACCACTGACGAGTGGGTCCCGCCTATTGGACCCGTCATCAACCTCCCACCACCGGGTCCTCTCTCTCCTCGTGAAAACACAACCATTCCTCTCACTAATTCATCCCATTCAAGCACATCAATCCAAATTGATTTAGGGGTTTTAATCCCCATTCATCCCCCTTTAATTCCCCCACAAATGCCCCATCAACTGGCGAGCGTCGTCACGTGTGCCGTCGGCAGTGGACACCATGGCCTCCTCGTGTGGTTGCTGGCGGCCCCGCTCATCAGCGTCCCCCCCATGGCTGACATGTAGGCCCGCTTGCACCACGTCATCGTCGATCGTGGCCGTCCACTCTCGGCGCCTGATCTGGGCCGTCCATCCTCGTGAATCCCTTTTGTGGACTGGGTTCACGGTGGACTCGTGGACCAGCCCATGGACCCCACGTGCCAGTAAGTCTGAGGCCTCCCCTCTCTCTCTCCGCTCGCTGACATGCTGGGCCCACTGGTCAGTCTCTCAATTCGAGGGCCGACGCAAAAAATTAAAATTTTAATATAAAAATAATTCAACAAAATCGTAAATTTCCATTTAAATTGCATTTAAACTTCGGATGACCATAACTCGGTCATATGAACTCCAAATTAACCCGTTTAAGTCTCTAAATTTTTGTTAAATCACCAAGAATCCAAATATGTGCTTTTCATGTACTGTTTCTGCTTCTTGAATAATGTTTTTGCCTCGTTTTACGTGTCTCGTATAGTTCCATAGTTTCGGAGGATCTCGAAGTGTTGATCAAGACGTTGGAAAACCGTTTTTCTTTGAGCAAGGCAAGTCACACTCTCTTTGAGCATATTGAAACCTAGTTTACGAAATTATTTTGATTTAAATTATTGCATTTCACTTTATTAAATCACCGTGATATAAATTGTACCTATATTCCTTGTTATGGCCTTATTATTGGTGTAATATTCTTTGACAATCCTAAGTAACCAAAACTAGCTAGTATTGTGTTCTATATGTGATGCTTACTAGCTATTTTAGGTTTATGCTTTGCCATGCTTAATTAGAAACAACTTAGCTGTTTTGCAATGATCTAGACTTTGGGAATAACAATGTCTCTCTGGAATAACTATGGAAAATGGCTGGTTTTGCGTGGACATGAATCTTCTCTATTCAAAATTCCTAAAAACCTTGATTTCGGCTGGGCTTGAGGTGCATGGATGGTTCTATTAGTCACACCTTGGCCGTCATAAGGACTAGTCTTCGGGCCTTTGTTTCAAAGAATAACCATACTACCACATGTCTAATGGGTAAGGCTTAACCTGTAGCTTAGATCAACTTTAGACAAAGGAACACGGATAGAGGCGGATGATGTCTGGTTGTTGACTGATGTCTCTGGTAAATGAAGGTCACCGGAGGTCCGAGAATCGAGATGCCGGGGGCATGGACCATATCTACCTATCCTAGGGTTCTGGTCGTAGACGGGGGTCGGTGTTGGTTCTTTTGTCTACGGTTGACCTAAGTGAAGGGTTATGTCACAATCTTGGCTTTTTGGGTACCTTCATGGTATTGCGGGTGCACACTGATGTGCAGTCATGTAGAGTATAATCTATTCAAATAGCCGCACCTTCGGTTATGGGCAAGCCTAGCAATGTACCCAAGTTAGATGTTTCATCTATTGAAATGGAATCAGGGAATAATGGATTAAAACTTGATGGTTAATCGGGTAGGGTCTAGTTGACTTGGTTTAAGGTAGATTCGCATGGGAATAATTTGTAGCTAGACTTAGGATCGTGTTTCAAAAATGCCTTGGGATACTGAAATGATTTAAAAGGCTTGTTTGGTGCAAAATTAACCCTATTAAACAATTCCTTGTACCCCATTTGCATATCTCTAGTGTGGCTTGCTGAGTACGGTGGTTGTACTCATTATTGCTCAATCTTTCCTCCGTCAGTGAGCTTAGCTTTGGAGATGAAGTTCTTAGTGGAGTTTTGGCTTATACCCCAATTGAGCGCCTGTGAAGATGGAGCCGTAGACCCGCTTTTCTGCTACTATTCGTTTTTCTTTTGTTGTCAGGTACTATGCGCCTTTGTAATAGTGTAAATATTATCGATATAATAAAAAGGTGTCTTTTGTATCAATGTTGTTTCAGTATACCCGGCTTTTCCTAGCACGGGGATTAATACACTAACGATTGGGGAAAATGGTGCTTTTCCCGGTCGTGACATTGGCCCAGCCCACCATGGCCTTCCTTCCCTCCTTCGGCCCATCTCCCATCCTCAGCTTCCTTTCCCCTCTTTTCGGCCGCCTCTGGCCCATCTCCCTACGCAGCCCAGCCTTCCGCCTCCCTGCAAGCATGCCGCCCCCTTGCCTGCCTTGCCCCACGGCCCAGCAGCCTGTCCTAGTTCGGCCCCCAGTCGAGCCGGTCCAGCTCGCCCACTGGTCGAGCCGATCCCGCTCGCCCTAGCCTTCTCCTCTCCCTTTTGTGGCCCACTCTCGCGTCGGCCTGCGTCGCGCCAGCTCGTGCCTCTCCTCTCGCTAACAGGTGGGGTTGGGGCCCACCTACCAGGCTCATCTTCTACCTCCTGCCATCGACCGCGACACCACATCACCCACATCGCTGCTGTCTCCATGCCCTTGCCTCCCCGCTCTCACAGTGTAGGATCAAGATGTCGACTAGAGGGAGAGTGAATAGGCGATATAAAATTAATTGCCCCCTTCAATTGACTAACCTAGGTTGATGGGTTTGATAGGGATCAAACTAAGCTACACTCCTAGGTTATGTTTTGCAATCCTATGGTGATAGAATGTAATTTGCAAGAATTTAAATGCAATAAGTAAATGGATAAGAGACAAGAAATTTTTCACCCGAGGTTCAAAAACTTGCAGGTTTCCTACTCCCCGTTGAGGCGAGCCCAACTTCACTGCTCAAACCACCAAGCCTCCTAATCCCTTGTCAAGGGATGGGCAAGGTCGGGAGCCGGCCTCGAAGTAATCTCCACAAGCCTCAATCACTAGAGGTAGTTCTTCCTTCACTCCGAAGGTGGTGAGCTCCGAACCACTCACAAATCACCTGGGCTTCCTCCACAATCTTCTTGGAGAAGTCACTAGAACTCCACCAAGCCGTCTAGGAGGCGGCAACCTCCAAGAGTAACAAGTAGCAACACCGGCTTGGAGATGATCAAGTGCCACACTAGCTAAAAACAATGATGCAATGCACTTGGCTTGGCTATAACAATCCTCAATCACTCACAAATGAAGAGAGAATGCTCAAAGAGTGAGAGGAGACAAGCAAGAGCTCAAATAGAGTCAATGGAGTGCCAAGAGAGCCTTCTTGCTGCTGGTGGAGGGGTATTTATAGCCCCCCAACTCAGGTCATTTCCGGTCCAACCATAGGCAAGGGGTCAGTCCGACCGGGGTCCACTTCAATGGTTCAAAAATTAGCCGTTGAGGTGCATTAAATGCACTCTTTTGCTCAGAAAGAAACACCACCCAGTCCAACTGCAGGTGAGGTGCCGGTTCGACCGCCACCATATCTCATTTGCCCTGGTGGTACTGGATGCCGCCGGTCTGACCGCCAGGCAACAGAGGGCAAGGGATGAAAGGATAAACCAAGTATGTATGTCCTAGTGCGTCAATTGATCATTTCTTCGCCAAGATTACCACCCCTCTTGATAGTACGGCAAGCTAAAAAGAAAACTTAGCTTACATTCGATCGTCCGACACCTCGATCGTTTAAGCAAATTGCTAGATTGTTCATCTTCGCTCCATAGCTTTGCGCCATCGATTTTAATCAGTGGTCACCTTCCTTGGCATGTGAATCTAACTTCTCTTTCATATACTTAACCACAAGAGTTAGTCCACAATTAGCGATTGTCATTGATTACCAAAATTAACAACGGGGTCTAGATGCTTCAATCTCCCCCTTTTTGGTAATTAATGACAAACACCACACATAAAGAGATATATTTAAATGAAGTTCAATTCAAGAAAGCAAATCATATAACAGACTCCTCCTAAACATGTGCATGACAATCACAAGAGCCACAAAAGCGACGAGAGGAGTCTACAATATGATTCGCATTCCTTCAAGCTATAACAAGATAGAGAATGATAGACAATAATAACTCATACTTGAACATCCAAAGGATAGTTCAAACGAGATAAGCTAACGATAGTAGCAATAAAATCCAACGGAGACAAGTAAAAGTTCAACTATCCTATTACAACCAAACTTGAGCAAAAAGGAAGGGTCCAACAAGCTCGCCGAAGCAAACAAATACATAGTATAACCCGAGCTTATCCCATACATAATATCGTTCAACCACCTTAACCTAGTAGATAACTAAGACAAATAGTCCTCCTAAACAAAGATGAAAAGACAATTCTTCCCCTTAATGACACCAAATTTTCCCCCGTAAAAACTTCTCCCCTTTACGACAAATCTCCCCCTTAGTTAATTCTCCCCCTTTTGGCAGTAATCACCAACAAAGGTCTTCAATCTTGAGGAGGAGGAGAAGATGGTGGAGTAATCACATTGCGGCGATGATGGTAGACAACGGGATGTGAGCTCTCTAGGATCCTCATGCGTCGCTCCAAAACACCCATGCGGCCTTCAACTCGATCAACGGAAGTTTGCAAGTGCCACATTGCCGACATAAACCTCTCACCTCTTGGGTCATATCCTCAAATCTGGTGTTCAAGCGAGTGAAATTCTCATTGAGGGCATTGATAGCTCCCATCACCGGATTGAAGTATTCATTGGTTGCATTCCAAAATAGGCATATTGAGGAGAGAAGTACTGACCAAAAACTGGTGGAGGAGAAGGAGGTTGATCATCAAAGGATGGCTTTTGAGGTTGAGCGGAACGAGAAGACTGTCCGCTCTCAAAGAAAGGATGCCCTGAGGGAGCATTTGGTGGAAGCCAGGGTCTATACTCCTTGCGGCGAGAGGTTCTGTTTCCCATTCTTCCACACTTGGCTAGGATGAGCTTCATGATATATGGTGCATAATAAATTCCTTGTCCAAGAATGTTCTTTGACATATGCATCTCCGAAGGATGAGGTCGGCGACGTCAAACCTTTTACCATTCATGATGGCATCGATCACATGCCAAGAAATCCCACGAATGGCATCCTTGTTTTCACACCGAGGAACTAGAGAAGCTCTCACTATCCGGTTCACCACACTTGGAACAATCTTAAGTCCAGTAACACTTCCAAAAGTCTGGTTAACACTAGTGTCATAGAACTGAGTTTGATCTTGAATTGATATGGGATAGTAGTTGAGATCTGAGTGAAGTTTTGTACCTCCAAAGTGTCTCAGTTCCAACACTTCTTGCTACTCTCTCTTAGTTGCCACACATCCAAGGTCTCCACTCATCCACTTAATTTGAGTAAAGTCTCCATCTATCCAAATGGTTGAGTAGAACTACCGGATGAGTGTAGAATCATAGTCTTGATGAATAGCCACTAGCTTGTCTATCCCAACTTCTCGGAAAAGATTTTGAATTCCTTGGAATTCAGTGGTCTTGTTGATTTCACTCCACACGATATACTTGTGGTCTATGAAAGCCTTAGTGGGAGTGTAAACCTTTTCGAAGACCTCCTTTTGATAGTTGGTGAAGAACCTTGGATCGTTGGAGTCGCGAGGCCTCTTGAACTGATCATGATCATGGAGAAGTGAGTACTCCGTGGGGTTGTTCAAATGGACTCGAAAATTGATGCTTGGATCCACTGTTTCAGGCACCACGTTATATAACGAGGGAGGCGGAGTTGTTGGGTCACCTTGGGGAAAAATGGGCTGATCCTCCTCCTCATCATCATCATCCATTTCATAGTCCTCTTCTTCCTAGTTCATTACATAATCCTCATCCTCCCCTTCATCCTCAGAGGAAGTTTCGGGGTCCTGACGTCTCTTGGAACGTCTCTCCGCAATTTTCTTGCGAGGAGGAGTCATGACTGAGAAAGAATGAGTGAAACACGATCAGCAAGAGCAAGCATGCAAGAAAAGATTTGATGATAGGATAATTTTCCTTTTCTTTCTGTCCAGGGGCGATCAGACCGCAGGAGCATGGCCGGTCCGACCGAAGGCATTAAGCCTATCGGACCACTGGCATCTAGCCGGTCGGACCGCCATTGGTAGAGAATTTTGCACAAGTCCAATCACCAAAGGTTTTCAAACATACTTAAATCAACTATTGTGGCAAAGGATTAGAGGTAAAAAAGGAGGAACAAGGTAGCACTAGAATCAAGATGGCCCCCTAAACTCATATTCATCTAGAACACTAACAATCTAACCTTAACCCTAAGAACATCAAAAGATGAAGGAAATTGAATTAGAGGCTAGGGAGAGAGATTACCGGAAGGATGAGACTTGATTCGCACCAAGAGCTACCCTCTAGAGATGCAAATCGATGAAGCACACTGCCTCCACCTAGGGTTCTAATCCACGGTTCAAAAACCCAATTAAACACAAAAACAAACCGTGGGATAGGGAGAGTGAACGGAGGAGAATCACAAAAACTAGTGGATAGGAGAGTTAGGGTTTGAGGGAAAGAGAGAGAGAGGAACTGGGTCGAGTTGGGGAAAGAAGTGAGAGAGGAGGAAGAAGGGTCAGGTAGGATAAGTTAGGGGCGACCCTAGGCCCCACCCCCTGGCCCGGTCGGACCAGTTCCCCTTAGCCGGTTGGACCGCAAGCATCAGGCCGGTTGGACCGAGCATATAGCACTGGTCGGACCGCCTGTGCTCGATTTGCTTGCCACCAGCCCTTGGACAGATAGATCCCCTCACACAAAAAGTACAACACAAGCTTTTGAAGATCTTGGGGAAAAACAAGATGACACAAAAGTGCCATTTGAATGTGTGAGATCAAACATTGACAATTTCCTTATTGTTGAAATTTACTATGGAATTTGCAACAATTCTTACTTAAGTGCTAAAAGTGACCTATTATGGTTTATGGTAGTTTTTGGTTGGATTTCAAAATCAAATAACTTTTGAAGGATTTGATTTTTGAGAGAAGTTTGAATACCAAAAACATTTGAAATAGTCAAGTCTAACACTTTCGTTTTGGAAGCATTTTCAAAATTTCTATTAAACTCATTTTGGAGGTTTAGGGCAATTTGACAAAACCAAGATTCTAGTTTCTTCCAAAAGAGGCTAAAAACCATTTTCCTTTTAGAAATCATTTTTTAAAGGTTAAGTTTGGAAGACATATAAGATACCATGTAAAACATTTTCAAAGTGTGAGATTTTAATAAACAAATATTTTCATAAACTTTTGACTTTGGTCAAACTAGGCCTTTTGAACATTCTTTTAGCACTTTCATCAATTTGTTCACACTCTAAGGATTGTATTACACAAATGAGATGTGCAACACTCCCCCTTAATGTGATACACCCCATTTTCACAAAAAGAACAACCAATCAAGGGAGGCAAAATACACAAAGGCAAAACGAACCACCAAAGGCAAACATGATGCAAGTGATCAAGCGACATTTGAGATATCTATGACATTTAACTCATTCCTCAAGTTGCAAAAGCGGGTTTCATTAAGAGGCTTGGTAAATATGTTGGCTAGTTGGTCTTTGGTTTTTATGTAGCTTATGATTATGTCACCCTTAGCGACATGATCTCTTAGGAAATGGTGGCGAATATCAATATGCTTAGTTCTTGAGTATTGGACGGGATTATTTGCTATTTTGATGGCACTATCATTACCACATAGGAGAGGAGTTTTTGTGAAGTCTATGCCATAGTCCAATATGGTTTGTGTCATCCAAAGGAGTTGAGCACAACAACTACCTGCCGAAACATATTCCGCCTCGGCAGTAGAAAGAGTTACGGAATTTTGTTTCTTGGATAACCATGACACAAGGGATCTACCAAACATTTGGTAACTACCAGATGTGCTCTTTCTATCCACTTTGCAACCGGTATAATCCGAGTCGGAATAGCCAACAAGCTTGAATTTAGTATCTTTTAGATACACAAGCCAATAGTAGAGGAATGCTTTAAATATCTTAGAATCCTTTTCATGGCAACTAAATGACATTCTCTAGGAGCCGCTTGAAAACGTACATACATGCAAACACTAAACATAATATCCGGCCTAATGCGGTGAGGTAAAGCAAACTACCTATCATAGAACGATAAAACTTTAAGTCTACTGGTTTACCTCCCCCATCAAGATCAAGGTGGCTATTTGTTGCCTTGGGAGTCTTAATGGGCTTTGCATCTTTTAAACCAAATCTTTTAAGTAGATCCTTGATGTACTTGTTTTGGCTCACGAAGGTCCCATCCTTGAGTTGCTTTATTTGGAGTCCAAGGAAGAAACTCAATTCTCCAATCATGGACATCTCATATTCTTTAGACATCATGTCACCAAACTCCTTACAAAACAACTCAATAGTAGAACCAAAAATAATATCATCCACATAGATTTGACACACAAAGAAATCATTACCAATAGTGTCAACTTTTCCAATTTTGAAACCTTTTAAAAGAAAAAAAATCTCTCAATCTTTCATACCAAGCTTTAGTAGCTTGTTTCAAGCCATAGAGAACTTTTGAGAGTTTATAAACATGATTAGGATTTTTAGGATCTTCAAAACTGGGAGGTTGTTCAACAAAGACATATTCGGCAATTTCTCCATTTAGAAAAGCACTTTTCACATCCATTTGAAAGAGTTTTATGTCAAAGCATGATGCAAATGCAAGTAGGATGTGAATAGATTCAAGTCTTGCTACGGGGGCAAAAGTTTCACTAAAATCCAAACCTTTGACTTGGGTGAAGCCTTGTGCCACCAATCTTGCTTTGTTTCTAACCACCAACCCACTCTCATCTTGTTTGTTCCTAAAAACCCACTTTGTCCCTATGACATTGTGGTTCTTAGGTCTTTCAACCAAAGTCCACACATTGTTTCTTGTAAAGTTGTTGAGCTCTTCATGCATTGCATTTTACCCAATCCGGATCTTGAAGGGCTTCATCTACATATTTTGGCTCAAGACAAGAAACAAACGAGTAATGTTCATAAATAGAAGCGACACGAGATCTAGTTTGAACACCCTTACAAATATTACCTAAGATTTGATCAACGGGATGATCCTTGGAGAGGGCATTGTTGACTCTAGGTGGCATAGATGGTTCATCTCCATTTTTGTCCTCCACACCACTTTGAGCTTGAGTTGGCGTAGCGAAAGTAGATGGTTCATCTTGAATGGAGGATGGAGGCTTCTCATCATTTTCAACCGGCTTGATGTCACCAATTGACATATTCTTCATAGCTCTCATCAAGCCTTCATCACCTACATCATCCAAATTCTCGTGCCCCTCTTGGAGCCATTAGTTTCATCAAATTGAACGTCAGCGGTTTCTTCCACTATACCTTTGTTCTTGTTGTATGCCTTGCTATGAGAGGTATAATCTAGAAGAAAACTTTCATCACATCGACTTTCAAATTACTCTTTTGATAAATATAACACTTACACCCAAAACCTTGAAAGTAACTAATATTAGGCTTCCTCCCTACAAGTAGTTCATAGGAAGTCTTTTTCAAGAGGTGATGCCAATAAAGCCGATTTGTGGCATGGCAGTGGTATTTATTGCCTCCGCCCAAAAAGAGTCGGAGACACCGTACTCATCAAGCATTGTTCTTGCCATTTCAATCAATGTACGATTTTTCCTTTCTACTACACCATTTTGTTGAGGTGAGTAGGTGGCGGAAAACTCATGTTTGATTCCAAGATCATCACAATAATCTTCGATATTTGTATTCTTGAACTCGGAACCATTGTCACTCCTAATTTTCACAATTGAGAAGTTAAATTCATTTTGAGCCTGTTTTGCAAACTTCTTGAAAATCTCGGAGGTTTTAGCCTTGTCATGCAAGAAAAAAACCCAAGTAAATCTCGAAAAATCACGAAATAACGAGAATGCTATTTGCCTCAAATATTTTGTAGGTAGTAGGGCCAACAAATCCATAATGCAAAAGCTAAGGTCTAAGAGTGGAATATGATACTCTTTGAAGGATGAGAAGAAGCAACTTGCTTGCCGGCTTGACACGCACTACAAAAGTTTATCTTTCTCAAACTTCACATTTTCAAGCCCCGCAACTAGAAACAGCGTTTTTTGAAAGTTTGCTTAGTTGATTCATACCAACATGAGCTAGCCTCCTATGCAAAGCCACCAAGGAGGTATTTGCAACCAAAGTTTTTTTGCCATCATTAGAAGAGAAATTCAACCAAAATAAAGATTTCTAAACGAAAGCCTTTGAAAAATAAGAATTATCTTCAAGACTAGTCAAAATAACTTATTATTTCAATTAAAAGATTAATGTGCAGAGAACCAAGATCATAAATTTGGCAACGCGAAAGCAAATTGAAATCAATGATTCAATTAAGAGAGTATACATTTGAAATTGAAAGGTCATTGGAGATGGCTATTTTACCTAACCAATTACCTTTCCTTTGTTATTATCACCAAAGTGACTCTCTTTGTTCTTTGTTGCCCATTTTTCAATGTGGTGGCATCTTCTATCACCGGTCATGTGTTGGGTGACACTATTCTAGCACCAATAACTTCCACGGTGTGATAGTTACCTACAAAGCAAGATAAAACATGTTTAGATACTACCTAAACTTGTTTGGGTCTTGGAGGTTAGAGATCAAGACTTTTGGGCCCAAATGGCATTCTTTTACTACCTAGTATAGGAGTGCAAGTTATACTTAGCCATTGCTCTGACAAACTTGGTGGAACGGTATATGGGCTTTTAAAACCCTTCTTTTGGAATAATTCAAGTCTTTTTGGGATACCGTTGCTACTCCAGATTTTTCAAGAGTGTTTTACCTTGAAACACTTTCCCACTTTTATTGAGCTTGGTCACTTGCTCTTTGCTTGTTCTCCTATTACAAAGTTCACACCATGAGAGGTCACAAGAGTAGAGCTAAGGCATATCATATATCATCACGAAGTAGATATCTAGAAGGATATAACATGATATGTGAACATATAATCATCATACAATTAAATACATGTTAGCAAAATTATTTAGTCATATCTTGTAGTGAAAGGAGAGCATCATAAGCTAACTTAAAGTTCTCTGAAGTGACAATTTTCATGAGAATTTTAGTTTATGCAGTCATAAAGAGGCATGTTCTTCTTTGAGCTTAAACTTAATAAACTCTTTTCTATAAGCACGGAGCTCTCTAACCATCAGCAATAAGTCATCATAAGAAGTATCATATCATACTGACTCATACTAGAAAATTTTCTTGGTGGAGTTTTGCTAAGGCAAATGGAGAGAAGAGTGATGGAGCCTCCTTGATTGAACTCCGGCCATAGCCTGTTTTTTTGGTAGCTTTCTTCATCACAATCATGGAGGAAAGATTGAGCTTCGAGTCTCATCATTTGAGTTTCTTTCCTGAGAAAGCTTCAATTTCTTTCCTTCTTTTGAGTTCCTTTTGAGGCTTTTTCACACTCTTTTTACTTGATGATGTTTCCCTTTCTCTTGTTTGGGACATTTGAGGCACAACGTCTTCTCTCACAAATAACAATCAGGATCTCAAATTTCAAACTTCTTTGTGTGAGCCTCTTCCTACCTCTTCTTCTATATAAGTTGAAGTCTTTCCTTTTCCTTTTCTTCTAGCATAACTTTGGAAATTCTTTTGCTGAAGAGCAATTCATATCAGTATATCTGTCTTCATTCATCTTAACTTGCTTGTTTCAACTTGGTCTTAGGCAATTATTTCTTTGTTGAATGGAGAACTCTTCTAATTCTTGCTTCTTAGCCTGTATATGTATTTTGTTTTTTCTAAAAGAGCGGCGGGATTCCTTGATGACTGTTGAGGTTGATGAGGAAGTGACAAGAGCTCATTTTGGAGGGTGGCTTAAGCATCTTTGGGCTTTTTAGATAAGTGTAGGATTCTCCAAGCCATGATCTCATTTCAATCACGTTGAGCCTTCATATATCATGACATGCTTATCGGTTTGGTGATGACAAGGTATATACTTGCTTGGAAGTGAAGTTGGATCTTGTACTCACTATCTCATGAATTTCTCTCAACTTGTTTTAAATCTCATATGCGTTTCAAGATTGCTAATCTATAATTTTCTTGACTTCTCATTGATAGGGCTTCATAGCTTTGAGCATTCCGTAATTGGTGAGTTGAACATTGCGTAGTTCAGTTGAGTTTGGTTCTCATATTGAGCGGATACACACCTTCATTACTTTTTCAAATCTAAAATTCCTGGCTTTGAGGTCAGTAGATTTTTAATTTTCAAGTGAATACATTATGTACATGAATAGGGGCTTTGCCATTTTTAACTGTTCGCTTTTCTAAGGCGGTAGCCAATCAAGAGAGCAATTGCTACTTGTAGGATAAGATGTTGATTAAGAGGGGTGAATAGGCGATATAATTTTGCCATTATTGACTTCTGGTTGATGGGTTTGATAGCGGATAAACTAGCTACCTTAGGTTGTTTGGCATCCTATGGTGATAGAGGTAAGTAGTCTCTTGAAGTTAATTTGCAGAATTTAATGCAATAAGTAAATGGATAAGAGACAGATTTTTCACGGGTTGAAACTTGCAGGTTTCTATCCCGTTTGGTGACAACTTACGTCAACAGCTATTCTTGTCAAGGGATGGGCAAGGTGGAGTGCTCGACGTAGTTCACAAGCATCACTAGAGGTAGTTCTTCCTTATGAAGGTGGTGAGCTTGACATATCATTAGGTTTTCAAATCTTCTGGGAATCAGGAATTCTACCAGCCGTCTAGAGGGGCACCCAAGAGTAACAGTAGCCACTGGCTTGGAGTGATAAGTGCACTGCAATACAATGATCTGCACTGGCTTGGCTAAAAATCCTCATATCTCCAATGCAGAAGAATGTAAAGAGTGAGAGGGCAAGAAGAGTCATAGAGTCATGGAGTGAGAGGCTTGTGCTGGTGGGGGTATTTATAGCCCTCCCTAAAAATAGCCGTGGGGGCGAAATCCCCAATCAGGTATTTACGTCTGACCATAGGCAGGGGTGGTAGACGGGGTCGACTTACAGTCAAAACTAGCTGTTGTGGATTAACATGCATTTTTGCTCAGAAGAAAACACCCGTCGACGAAGGTGAGGTGCTTTTCGAGCCTATTCTTGCCACTTGGGGTCTGGTGCGCGGTCAGCGCCGTAGACGCCAGGCAATAGAGGGCAAGGGATGAAGGGATAAACCAATGTATGAGAATGTCTAGTGCGGCAATTGATCATTTCTTCGTCAAGATTAGACCACCCACCTTTGATAGTACGGCAAAGCTAAAAAGAAAACTTAGCTTACATTCGATCGTCCAACACCTCGATCGTTTAAGCAAATCGCTAGATTGTTCATCTTCGCTCCATAGCTTTGCACCATCATTTTAATCGATGGTCATCTCCTTGGCATGTGAATCTAACTTCTCTTGCATATACTTAACCACAAGAGTTATCCACAATTAGCGCTTGTCATTGATTACCAAAATTAACAACGGGGTCTAGATGCTTCACGTGGTCAAACCTGTGAGGACCCGGTCGCCGCTCTCCCCCACATTCTCGCCCGTGGATTCGGCATGGTCATGGCCCACTCCTCTCCGGAGTCGGTTCTCTCTCACTCACTCACTCATTTTCGCCGCTACCGGCACACCCGGCCTTGAGCCCGCCTCCCGAGGCCATAAATAGTATCCCTTGGATCCCCTCTCGCATTTCCCGAGCTACCGCATGGTCCCTAGCATCCTCCCCGCGTGATCCCCTAACCTCACTGCCGATCTCCTTCTCTGGCAGCAGCTCATCACTGTTTTAGCCATTGCCGAGCCAGCACGTTGCCACCATGGACTTCGCCGCATCGATTAAAGCCCTCAGCCACGCTTGCGCCCGCATATCGCCACAGAAACCACGTCCATGTGTGGCAAGCTCCGCCGCCACCGGCAGCCTCCATTCGCCTCTTTTTCACCGTCCCGTATGGTTTATTCCTCATTAATTCCCTCTCCATCGTCGCCTCAGCGTCGCCGGAGCACTGTCCCCACTATCGATCCGACGATGGCCACCGCCAAATCTCGTTACCTAGCGCCCCTAGTCCTCCTCTTCGTCACCACACTCGCACGGTAAGAATCCCCGTTGCCCCACTCTCCTCTCCGCCACTTCCCAGGGCACCGCCGCACCGGATGGCCGTCGCCGATGACCATCGGCCGGCGCCAGGCTGGACCGACTGGCAAGCCAGCCCCCGCTCGGGCGTGCCGTCCAATCCGCCCTCGGGCTGATCGGGGCCGTCCTCGTGCATCCACCGTGGCAGCCCACGTGGCCACATCACTCGCTCGATCTAAGCTGTCGATCTGGTTTCCTCTGATCTCGGCCGTCCATTCTGCCTTGATTCGATCCAAGCCGTCGATCCAAAAACCTAATCCAATCCCGACCACCCATCCCCGTGGACCACCATCGTGGTCTCTCTCCACGATGGACCGGCCCCTTTCTCTCACTGACGTGTGGGCCCTGCATGCCATTGTTCCCCCTCTTCCAAGGGCTAACGCATTAATTTCCATTTTCCTTCACAAAAATAAATGAAAATGATGTCATAAATCGATTTAGCTTTTCTTTTTAGGATTAAAATGGTTAAAACTTCTAAAATTCATAACTAATTCATACGAACTCCAAATTGGACCATTCAACTCTCAAAATTCATCTAAAATTGAGCTCTACTTGTTTGTTTACTTTTCATGTACTATTACTTGGTTTTTATTAGGTTTTTTCCCATTTCGCATGCCAGCATTTAGGAATACAACATTTCAGAGGTTCGCGACCTCGTGGATTTTGTTCGGAAGATTATCTGAAGAAGCAAGGAAAGTCACACATTCATCCTTGAGCATGTTGAACCTAATTTGTGAAATATTTTATGATTTATAAATAAATTACATGTTTTTCCAATTACATGAAATATGAGACTACCTATCTGCTTGTTTTAGACCCTATTTATTTGACATCCATTCCTTGATAACTTTTGGTGATAATTCGACTAGCTTATGTCTCACTCGATGACTTAGCTAGAGATAGGACATGCTTAGCCATGCTTAGTACCACTAGATAACTGATGGGATAATCACACTATACTCTGTATTCGGTAACTTGATGAACTGCGAGCTCGAGATATTTGACCATGGTTGTTGGTTTTAATTAATCAACTAAAACTTGACCTATTATGGTGGGTTGTGGGTGCATGATTTTGCTGGTCGCATCCCTGGCAGTTAAGGACCGGTTCACGGGACCCCCTTTAGTAGAATTCCGTACTTATCACAAGCCAACGTGGGTAACGGCTGGGCTTCTAGTGTAGCTCTTCCCCCTCCTAAGCACTGTTTGGTGAGGATGGGCATGATGGAGTTAGGTCGGCTCGGGTTACGGGTTGATCGGCTTCCGGATCCATTGTGGCGCAAGGGGGGGTAGCCTATCCGACACGATGTGCCCTATCGGAATGAAAGGTCCTGTCACAGTCCCTTCCCGGGGTGTCGTAGTAGCATACCGGCGCACGGAAATGTGCTATGGGTCTATGTCTTGTGGGTAAAGTTGTACACCTCTAGCCCGAGTAAATCTTTTCGAATAGCCATGCCTACGGTTATGGGCGATTGGTCAAGACTCATCGTGATTAGTCTCACCTTAATAATGTTGACCTAAAATACTGCTTAGACTAGGTTGGATGGTTTGGGCCTAATCAACGTGTTGTAGCGTTGTTCAGTGATGGATTAATGTTGATTAACATAACCACTGTTTTACCTGTTTTACAACTACCACTGTTTACAACTGCCTTTATACAAATGAGCCACCAGTCTCCCTTTGCAATCCCGTGCACGAATACATCATTGGTGCGACTTGCTGAGTACGGTGGGTGGTATTCAACCTTGCTATATCCCCCTTTCAGAAGTAAAGACCTTTTGTGTTGAAGTTAAGCTTAGAAGACTCTGGCTTATACCCCAGTTGAGCTTGCCTGCGAAGTGGAGCTGAAGTCACGCTAGTTTCGCCTATCCGCTGCTGTTTTCTTCTGTGTGAGGACTAATTGCCTCGCTTTGTGTACGTTTGAATCTGCTTATTGATTTGATATTTTGTATACCCTGGCTTGATTCCTGGACAGGGATTTTTAATACACAAAATAGTATGAAAATTGGCTAAATTTCTAGGCATGACACATCTCCAACAGCATATCTACTTTTGGCTCTCCATTTGTCTATTTGGCCAACTTGCCAAAAAATTAGAGAGTCAAATTTGGATTTCACTCCAACAGCCTCTCCATTACACTCTCTAATCTAATAGAGAGTCCAACATGTCAATCTCTATTTACTTCTTCCTCCCTTCCTCTAGATTTTCCCCTCCCCAACATCCTCTCTCTAGTCTCCACCCACCTCACCCATCGTCTCACCGGCGAGAGACCAGACCGGAGGCCAACAGCGGCGGTGTTGGTGGTTGATGGAGCTTGGCCAATGGCGGCACCCGCACTAGACCTCGATTCGATGAAAGTGGCGCGGGGATGAGGTGTCACGCCAAGAAATTCACCAGAATTTTCAAAGCTAATTTGTGCAATAAATCCTCGTCTAGGAATCAGCTGAGTTACACAAACCGACAATTTGATAAACATAACCAAAACGATATAACAATAAATACTTACAACAGAGGCACTTAGTCCTCGCACAGAAGAAAACAACAGCGGAATAGCAACTAGCGTAGCTTTAGCACCAAGCCACAGGCAGCTCAACTAGGGTATAAGCCAAACACCAAACTTCACCTCCTTGCACAGCTTCACTCTGATGATTGCAATAATGCAAAACTGAGTACCACCTACTGTATTCAACAAGCCACATTAGGAAATGCAATATAATGCAATAGGATACCAAAGGAAAGGGCTAGTATGGCTTATTTGCGCAAGACAACATTTAAAATATTTGCATTTAAAAAACATTGAAAAACAGTATGGTTTAATTATTATCAACATTTAACCAATCTCTGAACAGCGCTCCAACGCAGTTCAAGCCCAAAACCATAACCCTCCAAACTGGAGCTATCAAGTTTCCACCATTTATCATCATCATTAAGTAGTGTGGGACTAATCACAGAAAATATTGCTAGGCCCGCCCTTAACCATGGGCACGGCTATTCAAATAGTTTTACTCTGGCCAAAGGTGTACTAATTTATCCAACGATTCCGCACATGTCACCATGCCTCGAAATACCACCATGGTACTGCAAAAGGGAAAACCGTGACAAGACCTTTCATGCAACTCACCCAACAGAATGGTCACCCGCTAAACCACCAGTCTTCGGCAGGAACTGATCAGGTTCCCAACAGGGAGACAATTCAACGCTCGAAACATGGACTTATTGACGTAGCCATGGTGGACTTATTGACACAGCCACAACACACCGTGGTGCCTCCTGTTGAACTCGCTACACCACAGATCTAGCCGTTGCCCATTCTGGCTTATGGTTAGTCATGAGTACCACTAGCAACATTCACAATCCTGGTGCTCACAACCCACCATTCAGTCAAGTTTTAGTTGGCACATTTTAATTAACCAACCACGACCACAATCGTGAAAATATAGCCTTTAGCAATTATAAAATCATTGGTGCATGAATAGTAATCTCACATAAATTGACACTATAGTTTCTAGGCATGGCTAAACAAATCCTAAATAATCTAGCCAGATAAATAATTAAACATCCAGCTAGTCAATATTAATTACCTAGGGTATCAAGGTATAGATATCAATATCAAAATGGCCATAATTTTCAATGTATATTGCATAATAAATAAATACCCATATAATGTCATTCCAAAACATTTTATGCAATAACTTTAAAATAAAATAATTTTCACAAATGGGATCAACATACTCGTGTGACTTGACTTGTAACAAAACATCTTTAATTGCTCTTCCAAACTCTTCCGTAGACTCCGCGATCTTCCGAAACAACGATTATACGTGACTACACGTAAAATGATAAAACCCTAAGAAACTCTAAATAAACAGTATATAAACAAGTACATTATGATTTTAGATGAATTTAGAAAGAAGAACGGGTCGAATCGGAGTTCAAACGGAAAAGATATGGCTTTTGGAAGATTGAATTCGAAATAGATCTGAAAAGAAAAGGGAAAAGAATATTCTCTCGGAAATTAATTAATAATGAAATTATTTTTGGGAGGGGTAATTGAGTGGGACCCACTGTCAAAGACTAAGCATCCATGGACCAAGGAACAGAGGGGAGTTGGTGGACTGCCTAAATAGAAGGCCACGTGGCCGAGGAGACTGATGTGGTAGGGTGAGATGGATGCCCAGTTAGCGGCTAGGGCTGAGGTGGCAGGATCTAAGATTAATGAAATCCAATGGCAGAGGTTAGATCTAGGAGATTCAACGGCTGAGATTTAATCTTGAAGATCAACGGTTGTGAATGGATCTAGTGGATGTATGAAAAGTGAATCCGACGGCCGAGATGGATTGGAGGAATATGCGCGGGGTCCATCTGTCATTCACAGGGGAGAGGAAGTAGTAGAGGGGCCTACATGTTTGTGTCACGGGGAGGAAGTACTGCCAATGGGGCCAGCCTGTCAGAGGAACAAAGAAAGGTGAGCTCGCCATGGCGCTCAGCCGAGGGGGTTAGGCGACGGCCGGCGCAACAGGACACGGTCACGGTGAGGCAGAGAGGAGACCCAACGGCATGACGACTTGGGTGGCAGGAGTAGCGACTCTGGGGCGGCGCGACGCGGCGAAGACGATGACGACGATGCCACGGTACGGCAGCACGACGGCACGGGATGAGGAGAGAGGAGGCGACTCCGGCAGGGAGATGCTCACCCATGGCAAGAACGACGATGGGGATGACCGGCGACGGCGGCTGGGCGCAGCGGCGTCGACGACGGGGATAGATGACGGCGATGGCGACGAACGACGGCTACCATGGCGATGTAAGACAGATCGGCCACCGTGGCGCGATAGCGATGACGGCACTGGGGCGACGAGGAGCCTTCACAGGGCGGCGGCGGCGACAACCTTGGTGCCGAGAGGCGCAGGTGAGGAGGGAGAGGATGGCATCGGTGGCCAGGATCCAGGTGCTCACCAGACGACGACGACCTTCGGCGGCGGCGGTGCAACCTGCAGCGGCGGCGGCTTCCTGGGGGTGGCGCTGGAAGCAGAGCAGCGGCGCCGGCAGAAGCAGAGCAGGGCGGTGGCAGGGAGCAAGGCCACAGGCGGCGGCACGCGGGCGTAGGGGCGGCTGGGGAGCTGGGCGGCGCGAGGCGGCGCGTCGGGGAGGCGGCGACTAGATGCAGCGGCGGCGGTAGAGCACAGGGGCATGGCGGCACTCGGGGTGAGAGCGACGGCTAGGGCGCGGACGAGGCGGCGACACTGTTGCCCTTTATAGGGGAAGAGAGAGGGAGAGTCCAGGGCGGAGACAGCCGGGATTTGCGGCGGCGGGTGCGGGGAGGAGGCGCAGGCGGCGGCGCAGGCCGGTGGGCCATGGGGCCGAGGGCAAGGCAGGCCGGGGCAGGGAGGGGCGCCCAGTCTCGGGAGGCAGAGGAGGAGAAAAGAAGAATGAAGAAGAAGGAACAGGAACAGTGCCCAGGAGAAAAAAAAAGAGAAAAAGAAAAGAAGGGAGGAAAAGAAAACGAAGGGAAAGAAAAAGGAAAAAGGGGTAAAATTAGAAAGAAAAAAATGGAAGATTTTTCCGGGAAATTTCAATTTCATCAAAATTGGAATTTAGGGATTTTTCAAGAATCGGAGAAATATTTTTGGGATTTAGGAGTCGTGGAAGTATTTGGGATTCTGAACTATTTTTGGAACTCAGGATTAATAAGATATTTTTGGAATTAGAATATTTATTTGGAATTGGGGAGACCAAGGGGTTTCGGGATGAAACGACTATTCTGAGTACTGAGGATTTGTATTTTATTTGATAAAATCAAAGGGGAAAATGAATATTCGATAAAAAAATTGAATAAATCCGAGTCTGTCGGATTTAGAACTTCGGGGGATTTTTTTGAAGTCGGACTTTTTAGGGAAGATTTGGGAATGACAACCCGAGAAAAGTACAAAGGGATTTGATAGAGAACGACCTGAGAAAAGAAATTAGGAATTATTTAAATAATTATTGAAATTGATCTTTGTAATATTAAAATTAATTCTAGAGCTCCGAAAAATCTGAGAAAATTTCAGAAAGTATAATTACACCCAAATAATTTATTAAAAATATTTTCAACCATGATTTATTAAAGAAATTTTTATTTTCTATTTTTACTTTACTTAAATAATTTGCTTTATAATTTAATATAAATTCTAAAAAATTAATATTTCATTCTCGAAAAATCAGGCTGTGACACGTGGCCGAGGGAGGGGCTTAGCATCGGCGGGGGAGGCAGCTCTGGGCCGGGCAGATCGAGGCAGCGGTAGCGCGGGAGGGCAGGGGACGGAGAGGATGGAGATGACGGAGACGCTGGCAGCGATGCCCTCCAAACGGCGGCGGAGACTGCCTCCAAACGTCGGCGGCCGAGGACGGGGGCGGCGACGGCCGAGGACGGCGCCGGCGACAGCCTCGCTCGCTCCTGATGCGCTGCCTCCCCGGTCTCGCTCGTCGATCTGGGCTAGGGGAACGAGAGAGAAATTCTCGCGCAGGGGGTTGGCGCGCGAATCGGCCCATTCTCATTTTCAACCTACCCATTTTTCCATTTCCGGCCATGGTCTTTTTCCCTATCGGATTCATCCCGGTCGCAAGCGCGCGCGTGTGAATCACGAATGGGCGTACTTTCCTTTTCTGCTTGGCCCATTTTCCTCTTTCGGTCTTTACACATGCATGATGCAGGAGATGGACGCCCTTGCAAGAAACATCTAGGCATTGGTCTCACGGCCCAAATTATTGTTTTGTCTTTTCCTTTTTTCTTTTTTGAAATTCATATATAAATATGTATGAATTTGTTTAATAAAATAAAGTTTTAAAAACTTTATTCACATAAACTTTGTACACGTAAATTTTATACACAAACTTTTTTCACATAAACTTTTTCTTATATGAGATTTAAAAACTATACATGCAAACACGTTCAATTCAAATTTGGACTTTATTTACAGGAACTCTCTTTTTTAGAAACTTTATGTATAGTAAATTTGTATATATCTGTAGAAACGTGAGACCGATTTAAACCGAAAATTAGGAGCTAATCATGAATTTTATGGGCCTAATCTCATGCGAGTTGTCGCGATGCCAGGATTTTTTTTTATCAACACATGCAAGGAAATAGACGTAGGGGGTGAAACGTGTTCGCGCGTGCCTGGTCGCGTAATAGAAATCTCCAGGAGGAAGTGCCGTCTCGAGGAGCTCCCACCTGATAAGGAAGCGCCGCCCCGTCGAGGTCCAGCTCTTACTTGATGAGGATCCGCCATTGTCGATGTCCCACGCACGACGAGGACCTACGTCCGCGCCGCTGCCGAGCTCCACATGACGAGGACCATCTACACCCGCTGATCTCCCACCGAGCGCCGGCCTCCCCCTCCCTTCCCCGGCTTGGTCTCCATGTAGGAGCCTCTTGGTAGTTGGTGGTGGATGGGCCACAAGTGATGGTGGTGTTGGAGTACTTTGTTTTTTTACGGTGCTTTCGATTTGCAACACATTAAAGCCATTTTTTTAAGATGATCTGTTTACTTTGTGTTAAAAGAATTCTTACTAAAATTTCGATAAGATAAAGGTTGGCTGATATTTGGTTCGAGGCTTTACCCCAAAATTTGGACAGAGTTTTCATAGTGAAGTTTCGAAATTACCAAAAGAATTGTATGATAATGGTATGTTTGATTTATCAAATTTTAATAATTAATGCTAAAATTTGGTAAGGATGGAAATAGCAGCAAAGCGAAGACACCTATACAACCCGAACTACTAGCTCAGAATAAAAACCGAGGAGCAATAGGTTTTCGCGATTTTTTTGGCCACCGCCCAAGGATCACAAACCACATCAGCACCATCGAGATTCATCTCCTCCACCCACGGCGATTTTTCGCATTGGGTTTTTTTTTTCTAATCATCGATGAAGATTGAGCTTTTGCAACATGTTGCACTAGATTGCAGACATGTCAACAACGAGGAGCGCACCGAAAGCTTCAGTGCACGTCTTTGGACCCTTTGAACTTGTTGGGAGCCTTGCCATGCAGTTTGGCTTGTCAAAGTCGTCGTTGGAGATGCATGGCATTGGAAGATTTCCTGCACGAACGTACATGCAGCAGGACTCCATTTCCTGCGTGCACCTGCAGCCTGTTTAGAAAATATTTTTCATACTCCCACCGTTTCACAATGTTTGTCCGGTCCGTATACCTAGACGGCATAATATTTGAGTAATGTTTAACAAAATCGAATCAAATTTGTGCTTTTCCGATTGAATATTAGCTGTTCTATCCAAAACAACAAAGAATAACTCAATTTGGTAAAATTTACTTAGCTTTTGTGCCTTCTAGGTATGCAGACCGGACAAATATTAATGAAAAATAGAGATAGTATATTTTTTGTATTAATATCGTTTTGTGTGGTTAGGTAATCCCCAATTGAGAAGTTTTTAGGGAAGAAATCCGCTCGCCTCTGGAAAACCATACCTATAGCGACGCAGACTGACAATATATAAGAGTTAGTCGCGTGTCATACTATTGTTTGGCAAAAAAAAAAAAAAAATCTAACTTTGGCTGCCTATGGCCGATAACAACCTCTGTTGTCTGATTATATCCACACTACATGCTATACATGCTATTATCATGATGCTTCCTAAAGAGTTAGAAAACCATAATCATTTCAATCAGGCGCAGTTGTTGATACTTAGACTATTTGTCAAAAAAAACATAATAGTGGATTCTGAGTGTAGATAAAAATGATAAATCTTTGTATTAATCTTAAAAAACATGCCATTACAGTAACCTAGGTATCTATTTATAGGCTTAGAGGCTCACTTACAGGTTCTAGGATTTCATTTACAGGTGATATTACATTATGGTTCTTTGATAGGGACAGCTATAGGGGTATTTTCGTCTTTTCCTACTCTCAGGTCCCTACCGGGCCGTCGGGCTGCTACGTGGGCTATCTTCTTAATGGGCCTTTCGGCCTTCTGGGCCGTTATGCACCTGGCTAGCTTAGTAGCCCGCCGCTGGGCCTCGCCTGCATGAGCCGGCCTTCGGTCGCTCTAGCCTTCACCTAGTGCTTCGGTCTCTCCCCCTCTTGGTCAGGGTCTTCACCCATCCCACGGCGGCTTTGCCCTACACGCAGTGCCCTTCGCCTCCGCGCCCTTCGTCTTCGCCCAACACGCTGCGTCCTTTGCCCATATCAGGCCCCTCACCTGCAGGTCTTTAGTCTTGAGCTGTCCGAAGGGGCTGCGGCCTGTCTCCAATAAACCTCTCGCGTGCAAGGGTGAGCTGTGACTTGGCCAAGCTCATGGATACAGTTCCTGACAATGGGCAGGCTGCTCGCCGTCCCTACTTCGGCCGAGTTTAGCTCAAGACCTTCCGGTGAAAGCCATCGTCCTTCGCTATGGCACTTCGACCATGTGAGACGAAGGAGAGAAAAAATAGGCTCCGTCGCCCTCCTTTGCACGAGGTTGTGCCACGCGTAGTTTTGGTTGCACCACTTGTCGCCACGTGTTAGTCGATGCGGGCAATGCAGCGGCTCACCTTCCAAGATGCCACGTGTCATTTTCTCCTGGCGCCACACGTCATGCGGTCGGTGATGATACCGGCACCGCAGCGGTTCGCCTTCCGAGACGACACGCGTTGACCCGCCGTTGGCTGGCACCAGGGCACCTAGTCTATATATAGCTGCCCCCGGCAGCTGGCGTAGGCATTCCGCTCCTGTTGAAAACGTTGTCGCTCTCCTGTTCAGCCTTGCGCCCTACTGCTTGCTCTCCGGCTTTGTCCTTCACCTCTCTTCACATTCGACCAAAAATCTCCTTCGCCCAACCTGGCTCCGATGGCGCCACGCAAACCAGTTGCAGTGATGGCGGGCGGTGTAGATCCAGGGTCGATCGATGCTGACAACACCATCTTCCTTGGCTCCTCCTTGATACATCATACCGACATCAACGAACTGTTCAACAGGAGCGTGCTCTCGGAGGGGCTTGCATGGGCGCCAAGCGAAGACGTCATCCCCGCGCCGCATGACGACGAGACCGTGGTTTTCGCCGCCTACTTCGATGCTGGGCTTCACTTCCCCTGCTGCGTCATGCTCCCCGAGGTGCTCGTGCGGTTCAGACTCGAGCTGCCGCAGTTGAGCCCAAGCGCCTTCGTCCGGGTCGCCGTCTTTGAGTAGATGGCCCAGGCTCAGGAGTTCATGCCAGCCGCTAACCTCTTCGCCGTCGTTCACCAAGCCGCACTATATAGCAAGATGGTGGCGACTCCGATGGGGCCGAAGAAGAGCGTCTTCGGCAGCGTCAACTTCATTACGCGGCCCGACCAGGCCGACCTGTGGCCCATCCCCGCTTTGATGCCGAAGTGGGATAAGTCGTGGATGAGGCGGTAGTTCTACCACAAGATCTCTTTCGCCGCCAACTCCAATGAGTTCAAGGCCCTTCGATCCTCCCTGGGCATTCCAAGCTTCTTCGCTCGCCCGAAGGTGGCTTCGACCGGCACACTGGAGGCCCGCCGCTAGCTCCTTAGGGCCATCGTGAGTCGGCTCAGCGTCCGGGACCTCATCGAAGAGTACATCATGATAGGGATAACTCCATTGGCGCGGTCGTGGAATATCACCATCGACCACGACAACCAGATTTGCGACCTCCCCACCATCGCCGTCCCCAACGACCGCCTTGGTAAACGCCTCGCTTTATTTCTTGTATCTTCTTCACTTGGATATCGAATTCAGTTCGACCTGTTCTGATTTAGGTGACCTTGGTCGATTTGTAGTTGTTCCTTTATGCGACAAAAAGAAGCTGACGAGACGTCTCATTGGCGACCTCACCCCGAAGGAGTACAAGGAGATAATGAAGTTTCTAAAGAGGGAAAGGGCAAACCATGTTTGCATGCAGCTACACCAAGTGGTTCCCCCACGCGAAAATCCTGTCTAGCCCCAGGCTGACGAGGGCAATAGGGATGCCACGGGAAAGAAGAGGAAAAGGGCGGCCAGTGACGCGGCCGGCCCCAGCCTTGCGGCTCCAAAGATGGTACAACCGCTTTGGACTATCCGCCCCTCGCCCCGCTGGTCCTTGACGACGACGACGAAGATGGCGATCGGGTAAGGAGGGAGGCACCGACACCAGTGCCGCAAAGACAACATCAGGCGGGACCATGGCCACACTCCTAGCTCTAACCCTACTAGGCCGATCAGCGGCAGGGCCGGGACTAGGCCTTCGCCCTCCGTGGACCCAAAGTCGATGTCAGCGGATCATCGGTAGTCGCAGCCCAGCCCGAGAGCGCGGGCAAGGCTACCCAGTTCCGCTTCGCGTCGGTGATCCTAGGCTCTGCGTTTAGCAACTCTTGAATCATCATTGCCGAAGCACCAGAGCCCGGTGGTGAAGAAGGCAAGGCCGGAACCCCAGCCACCCGTCGAGGACGTGGACATTGGCGTCGGTGAGGCGAGCGAAGAGGCGTCGGAAGACGTCTTGCCCAGAGGGGCGTTTGAGCCCGCGAATAGCAGCGGCCACGGCGTCGTGAAGACAAGCAGGCAACCAACTGCGACGATCTCCGCCTCCGACAGTGTTCTCTTGGTGGGCAGCTTCATGGCCGAGGACTTGCTGATCTTCTCTTCGGAGGCATTTCTGTCTTCGGGTTCTTTTTCTTTCACTTCGAGTGGATTCCCTACGGACGGCGCCAATTGTTATCGAAGAACACAATAGTGGATTCTAAGTGTAGATAAAAATGGTAAATCTTTGTATTAATTTTAAAAACCTTACCATTACAGTGACTTAGGTGCCTATTTATAGGCCTAGGGGCTCACTTACAGGCTCTAGGTTCTATTTACAGGTGGTATTATATTATGGCCCCTTGATAGGTACAACTACAGGGTATTTCCGTCTTTTCCTATTTGCAGACCCCTACTGGGCTAGTACGTGGGTTGTCTTCTTAATGGGCCTTTCGGCCTTCTGGGCCATTGTGCTCCTGGTTGGCTTAGTAGCCCGCTGCCAGGCCTTGCCTACTTGAGCCGGCCTTCAGTAGCTTTGGCCTTCGCCTAGTGCTTCGGTTTCTCTGCCTCTTGGTCATGGTCTTTACCCATCCTACGGCGGCTTCGCCCTGCATGCAGTGCCCTTCGCCTTCGCGCCCTTCCTCTTCACCCGACGCGCTGTGTCCTTCGCTCGTATCAGGCCCCTTGCCTGTAGGTCTTTGGTCTTCAGCTGTCCGAAGGGGCTTCGGCCTGTAGGCCTTCGGTCTTGAGCATTTCGAAGGGGCTATGGTCCGAAGGGGCTACGGCCTGTCTCCAACACAAACTCTATGGCAGATTCCTAGGTAGGGTTGTCCTTTTCTAATTTTTCATCCTCGGATTGATTATATTCCAATTTTAAGGGTAGATCAGAATAGCTAACCTGGTGCACTTATAGGGTAGATCAAAAACAACAAAAGACAACTTTCACCAAGTTAAATCCGACCAAGATATGAGAGCAAGAGCTCTATCAAACAAGGTTGTAGTCGCGTAGCCATGGGCTTCTTCTACTGCGCCTTTGGGCCAAGGAGGGAAAAGTTGGGAGTCCTACAGCTAGGCCGCATCACAAGCATACAATTGACATCTAACGGACAAAATAAGGGAGTGTTTAAAGGTGAGGGAAAAGAAAGAAGAAGAAGATCACGCAAAACGAGACGAGTTATTAGCATATGATTAATTAGGTTTTAATTATCACAAACTTAAAAAATGGATTTATTTGATTTTTTAGAGTAACTTTTATATATAAATTTTTTTTGAAAAAACGCACCATTTAGCAGTTTGGAAAGCGTGCTCATGAAAAACGAGGGAGTTTTCTTCTCCTTCCCTCACCTTCGAACCCTGCCTAAGTTAAGTTGACGTGAAAGCATCACAACTCAAGAAAATGACAATAACTACACTATGTGAGGAACAATCGTATAGATTTATTGGATTTGGTAGTATTCTAAAGTGATGAAGTGCGGACTAAAGCTGATGGATGATTTACTTATTTATAAAAATAAATTAAAACAAGTGATCTACGTAATACATGAGAAGATATTTTTTTAGAAATAGTACTTTTTGAAACATGTAGCAAATAATTCGTGAAGCCGAAAACAAAACTACCTTTAGCGGTAGTCCGTGTAGAGCGACCACTATCATTGCTTTGTTTCAGCCGAGCGTAAGTTGATTCATAACGGGCTATAGAAAGCTCATACACAAGTTGATTCATAATGAGCTATGCCAACAACCCACTATGATTGGCCTCTCGGTCAGACTTTTTGTGCCCTAGCAATGAACCAAGCATCAGTCTCATAAAAAATGACATGTCTGTCGATAACAATCTTCCTCTTCACCAAATTATAAAATTAATATCCTTTTATACCATCAACGTAACTTACAAATATGCAACAATTACTTATATTACCAAAATCTACTCTTTTTTCTTTTGCTGGTAACAAACACTACTTTCATATGTCTAACGACAACATTTTTTACCGAACCAAGCTCAAAAGGTGTATAGTTTGGTACTGCTTTAGTAGGACTTCTATTTAAAATGTGAACTATTATATATAGACTTACACCCTGTTCGGCAGCGCGGCGGTAGATGGCTTAAATAAGCTGGCTTTTTGACTATAGAACAGTGGCTTAAATAAGCTGTCCCGCTGGCTTCTTCCGTCGACGTGCGTAGACGGAGCAGAGTCGTTGCTAGCCGGACGGAGCGACGGTGCATAGACGGACAGGCGTCGTTGCAATCACCGACGGAGCCACCTGTGCGTTCGGACGGAGCAGTGACCGACCCAGCTCTCGCGGGCGCGGCGACGGCGCAGGCCAGCGACGGCGGGAACGGCGACGGCGCAGGCTGGGGGGAGCGGTGACGGCGCGAGCGGCGGCGCAGGCCAGGGGAGAGCGGCGACGGCGCAGGCCAGGGAGCGGCGGCGCAGGCCTGGGGGAGCGGCGACGGCGCAGGACAGGGGAGAGTGGCGACGGCGTAGGCCAGGGAGCGCCGACGAGCTCCTCCCGACGGATCGGACCGTTGACCGTCATATCGGACCGTCCGACTCCCTAGGATCGGACCGTCCTAATCCTCCATCGGACCGTTGCCCCCATCGGGATCGGACCGTCCGCCGCCATATCGGACCGTCTGATTACCTAGGATCGGACGGTCCGATATGGCGGCGGACGGTCCGATCCCGGTGGGGGCAACGGTCCGATGGGGGATTGGGACAGAGGATCGGACCGTCCGCCGCCATATCGGACCGTCTAACTACCCACGATCGGACCCGGGCGCGGTCGAGTTCCCGGGCGCTGACGCCGGGCGGCCGGGTGCTGACGCCGGGTGCGAGGTCCCGGCCGCGAGGGCCCGGGCGCTGACGCCGGGCGCGGTCCCCGGCGCTAACAATAAGCAGACAATTTGTTACAAATTGCAAAATAAATACATAAATCTAACCACTTGCCACGTGATTTGTAATCCAGTCACGAATTGTATTCATGGACTCCTCGCTATTTGGCGCATTGTACCGGACGCGGAATGGCGATGCAAGTGGTTCGATGGCCTGTCCATTGTATAGTTGCTTGACTTGTATGAAATTGTCGTCTTGACAGTCCACCACAAAGTTATGCAGCGTAAATGCAGACTGTATGATGACAGTCTGGACTTCAATATCATAGCTCGGGACACTTTTAGAATGCACCATCTATTTTTAATTCTCCCAAAAAGCCTCTCAATTGAATTTCTCAGAGATGAATGTAGGAAGTTGAACTCTTCGTGCAGTCCGTCCGGCTCAGGTGTATTACGTCCGACAAATTGGTCCCGGTGGTAGCGTACCTGGGGATATGGTGGGAGGAATCCCATTCGACAAGGATACCCAGAATCTACGAGAAAATATTTTTCTACAAAACATGACACTGTTGTCAGTACTGATCACGAAGAAATGCAAAACAACAAGATCGAACTGATGTGAAAGGACCATTATAGTGAAACAGACTTACCAAGCGGGGGTCTAGGAAAATGATATGGATATCCATATATAGTGTTATGTAACACACGTTGGTCGTGAACAGACCCAGGCCAACCGCAGTCAAGAAATATCACCCTTTCATCCCAGCCGGTAACCACAAGAGCATTTCTTGTAGTCTCGTTGTGCCGATTCCTGTATTCGATAGCCCGATGGTTCGGGACTACAACATGAATATGCGTTCCATCGACAGCACCAACCGAGTTCTGGAATGGAATGAATCGGTCATCGTTCAGAAGCCTGTGATGAACTGTACTGAAATTTGGATCAACCGGCTTCAAAATGTCTGCAGCCATACCACGAACTGAGTCCAAAACACGATAAAAGTACACCGATACTGTCGAGCTGGATCGGACCCATCGGTTGTTTGTCGTTCTATTAGCGTAGGGACCTGCCATTGTAAACAAAAACATGCCAAGTGCTTCTAAGCTACAGACTTCATTCGTACCTTGCAGGTTGTATCGGGTTGTTAGCAAATCATGAAGCCTATTTATCTGGTGTGCAGTGAAGCGAAAAATATGATGGCACTGCGCTGGATTTCCCATTGTCTCTAGCATCCAACTGATTCCACTCTGCACAGGTACCCGACGCGGTGCTCTTGCATGCAACTGCATGACATGCTCAATAACCTCATCCTCCAAACTGGTATATGAAATGTCATCACCGTCCATACTGCTGTCGTCTGCAATATTATCATCGCTGCTCATGTCTCCGTAACCTGACAACAAAAAAACTTCATATATATGATACGTACAAGTACTGGGCCATTACAAAATACATATGAGTACAAATTATAAGTAACCATGTAAAAGTATGAGCAGTTGTAAATGTCTGTACAATTAATAAGTTATACTAGTCTATACGGACAAGCCGGTGTGTAACTTGTTAATATGAAAATTGCATCAGGTAGCAGTACCAACCTAGCAAAAATTGCAATAGTTTCATATGTATTTTCAATTAAAATAACCCAAGACCATAATGAATTAGCACAACGGTACGACACATGAATATCTTACAAATTGTTAAAAGGTTCAGCAATTAATACAGCACAAGAACATAAAAATTTGCAGTCTGCACTAAGCATTCAACGAAAACGAATCTAGCGTTACACTCAACAAAGGTAAACACTACGCACTCATTTCTGTCCACCCTCATCCTCTCCTCCGCCACTGGAGCCACCGACATCTCCACCCTGGTGGAAATCACCCTGTCCCCCACCCCCAATGCCGAAACCATATGGACAATAATTCCACTGTGCAGGAGCTCCAACAGATGGACCAAACCCACCCTGTCCTGCACCTCCGCCCTGTCCAGCACCTCCACCCTGTCCAGCCCTTCCAACCCCTGCACCAAACTCTCCATACCCCGGATCTCCCCAACCTGGAAAATATCCTCCTGGACCGAAACCCCCCATAACAGGCCCATACCCCCACTGCCCTGCTCCTGGAGCAACCCCCCCATGTCCCTGTGCAGCACCAAAAAAGGCACCACCAAAACCAGGTTGACCTCCCATAGGAGCAGTACCGCCCATGTTCCCTCCCATCTTCAGGTTGAAACTGTTCTCGATGAAGTGCGCTCGCTGATCAGCATTATTGCAGTTCTTCAAGAAAAACCGACGATAGTATGGGTCATGGATGAGATGCATAGCTTTCATCCATATAGGGCTCGTTGTGTTGTGGCCATCGGACTCCACGAGATCCATGCAAGCTTCTAGGCATTTCTCTTTCATCTGGTCCAACCTCTGGGCCCTACTCTCCATGGCCTCCATCCTTAGGTAAGCTAGACGGTGCAAGGCTGCACCAGCTGATGAGTCCGTAGTTGTCGGTGAAATGGGATAGGGGGTCCCACATACCCTGGGGACGCGTGGGTCGTCTGCCACGTTAATTCTCCCGAGGCCACATTCTCCGGCGACGATGGGCTCTCCAGCTAAGCGCCCAGGCAGTGCCCGGGCCCACGACCCGCAATAACAGTGCCTCGTGTGGCGGAGGGCTGGCTCCAGCGGTCGGCTCCCCAACTACCCGTTTTAATGGTGAGGCGACGGCAGAGCACATTTGACCAAGAAGGCCCCGAAAGTCCACGCCCAGGCAGCGGAGGCAGGCGCCGTCCCGTCTCCATGCTCCATCCGCTCACAGCGAGGGGCCGACCGAGCGTGACCAGACGAGCAGTACCTACTCCGGATTGGACACAGCAGGCGGGCAGAGACGACTGGACCCTCCTCCAACTCCGGCGCAGGCGTCGCAGGCGGAGGTGAGCGATGGGACAGCCCTCCAACTCCGGCGTGGGCGTCCGCGGCTGAACAGGTGTACAAGAGGATTCACCGGAGAATATCTCTCTAGGGGTACCGGCACTGTGGACTCCCCTGCTCTATAAAGGAGGATCCCAGCCGACGAGAGAAGGGAGAGAGCAAGCTTCGGCATTAGCAACCACTCTCTGGCTAGAACCCGTCCTCGATGGCCAACTCTCGCCATGATTCTTCCTCGGCTCCGAGCTCCTGAGCTCGCCGGGAACACCCTGTAACACCCAAACCATATTCACCTCCACATAGCATACACACAGGAGTAGGGTATTACGCTCCGGCGGCCCGAACCTGTATAATCCTCGTGTCTCCCTTGTGCGTGCTGTTCATCGTCTTCCCCGCGCGATCTTCCTTGTTCGGACAGTCCGGACCCGTTTCGGACGGTCCGGACCCTTCTGTCTCCAGCTCGGGCCCCGCGCGATCCTCTCGGTTCGGACGGTCCGACCCCTGTTCGGACGGTCCGAACCCTTCATCCATCGCTTTGCTTATACACGCTGACGCCGGCTTCGCCTGAGAACTACTCCCCTGGCCAAATCTCAAAGGGGGGTCCCTAGACCTCCCGTCGTCGAGTTTTCATCCTCCGACAGATGTTGCGCCAGGTAGGGGGAGTTTCCTTTTCAGGTGTTACGCTGGCGCCTCCAACATCGATGCGCTCCATGGCAGGAGGCCACCATCATCGTCGAGACTACGGCGAGGGGTCCGGCGGCTACACCCCGCCGGGCAACGTGGCCCCCGACAGGGGCCCTGGAGAGGACGGCAGGCTCTCACGTTCCGCGCTACGGCGGAACAGGAGGAAGCGCCAGAAGGCCAAGGCGGCAGCCGAGAGCTACGCCTTGGCGGCTACGGGCAGCCCCCGGGGCTATGATGCTCGCGGAGGCGACAGTCGCGGCAAGCGGCGAAAGGCCGCACGCGCGCCGCCACCGCCGGCGACAACCCAGAAGTGGTGCCCCCTCCACCAGACGGGCTGGCACGACGTCACGGAGTGCCGCGCCGTCCAATGCTCACCCGAGCGTGCTGAGCCGGCCTTAATTCGGGGATGGTGCGCCTACCACAACACGGACCGGCACAACGTCACGGAGTGCCGCGCCGTCCAGGGCATGGCCAAGCGCCTCAAGCTGGCCGCAGCCCGTGGGTGGTGCGCCTTCCACGACACGGACCGGCACGACATCACGGAGTGTCGTGCCGTCCAGCGTTTGGCCGAGCGCCTCGAGCCGGTCGAAGCCCGGAGGTGGTGCGCCGTCCACAAGACGGATTCGCACGACCTAGTGGAGTGTCGCGCCGTCCACAAGTTGGCCGAGCGCGTCAAGAAGTCCCGGCAGGAGCAGTAACGGGCCCGAGTTTGCACCCTCAAAGTCTATTTATCCTATGTTTATTGAACAAAGGTTCTTCTTTAGTATTAACTTTAATCTCTACTCAATAATATAAAGATACGTATAGCCCCAGTCGGAGCCTCTCGCTCCCGGCCGCGTATCTGGTCCCGGTCGGAGCCCCTGGCTCGCGGGCGCCGATCTAATCCCGGTCCGAGCTTGGCTCCCGGGCGCGTATCTACTCCCGGTCGAAGCGTGGCTCCCGGGCGCATATCTTTCCCCGGTCGGAGCCCCTGGCTCCCGGGTTCGTACTTCGCCCCGGTCGGAGCTTAGCTCCCGGGTGCGTACTTAATCCTGGTCGGAGCCCCTGGCTCCCGGGCTCATAAATAGCCCCGGTCGGAGCTTGGCTCCCGGGCGCGTCCTTAGCCCCGGTCGGAGCTTAGCTCCCGGGCGCGCGCAAATAGCCCCGGTCGGAGCCCCTGGCTCCCGGGTGCATATCTCTCACCCCGGTCAGAGCCCTTGGTTCCCGGGCGTGCTTACTCTCCCCGGTCCGAGCATGGCTCCCGGGCGCATACTTCGCCCCGGTCGGAGCTTAGCTGCCGGGTGCGTACTAAATCCCGGTCGGAGCCCCTGGCTCCCGGGCGCCGATCTTGCCCCGGTCGGAGCCCCTGGCTCCCGGGTGCCTATTTCGCCCGGTCGGAGCCCCTAGCTCCCGGGTGCATCTCTCGCCCCGGTCGGAGCCCTTGGCTCCCGGACGTGCTTACTCCCCCCGGTCCGAGCATGGCTCCCGGGCGCATACTTCCCCCCGGTCGGAGCTTAGCTCCCGGGTGCGTACTTAATCCCGGTCAAGCCCCTGGCTCCCGGGCGCATATCTCCCCCCGGTCCGGTCACGGAGAGCTCGCTCCCTCTCAAGGAACCTAAGTCTGAGGGAGCTGAGCCCGAGTCCCGGCCGAACCAGTAGCGGGCCAAGCGCGCTCGAAGCGGTTCGGACGGTCCGAACCGTCAACGGACGGTCCGGTTGCAGTGACTCGGACCGTCTGACCCTTAGGCTGACCGTCCGAATCCCGCTCCCGAAACAGGGTAGCCTCGTCAGGGCGAGTGCGTGTCCGGGAAGGACGTCCCGACACTTTCCAAGCCCGAAGAGATCGTCCCGATTCGTCCCACATTCCCGGGAAGCGTCAGCTGTATCGGTTCTGGTTCTTTGGTTGGCTTTTGGTTTAAAATATCTCCTCTCCTCCTTTATTAGAGGAAGTCTTCCCCTTTCTTTTGACCTAGGGTACAACTGCCTGGACTCCATCGGACGCGATGGCGAGTCCGGGCGGTTCGTCCCGACTTAGTCCGGGGCCTCCGGGCCCGGACGCACGAAGGGTACAACTGCCCGGACTCCATCGGATGCGATGGCGAGTCCGGGCGATTCGTCCCGACTCAGTCCGGGGCCTCCGGGCCCGGACGCACGTAGGGTACAACTGCCCGGACTCCATCGGACGCGATGGCGAGTCCGGGCGGTTCGTCCCGACTCAGTCCGGGGCCTCCGGGTCCCGGCGTGATAGTCCGGACCGCGCCGCCCTGTCGAGCGCGAGTCCGGGCAGGCCGCTCCCGGTTGAGGGTTTTCTCCCGGTGTCAAGAGCTCGCACCCTCGCAAGGGAAGCTGAGCCTGAGCATGGCCCCTGACAGACCAGAACCAGAGAGCGTCCTCGCTGCCCTCGGCAGCGGGGCTCGTGCCTGCTCCTCGCTCCGTGGCCTCAGGTCATGACACGCGAGTTGATGGTCGGGCACGTACCGATAATATTCCGCAGGTAGCGAGCATGGCGCACGTCGTAGAGCGCCCCTCGCCCAGCAAACATGTGGCCTGGGACTTACCTCCCGGGCCCGACTCTGAGGAGCCCGACCCGGGGCGGCATCGCCGAGGCGAATGCGCGCCTGGGAACGTGGCGTCCGGAATGACCCTCACGGGACGCTAGTACCCGGACCGCGTCGCCTCGGCAAGGGCGGGTCCGGGAAAGTCGCCCCGATATGGTCCATGTCCTTGCCCTGGCCTTGTGCCCGGGCACATGTTGACAATACATATCGAATCTTATTCCAGTCCGGGGCCCTGGGTCCCGGGCACATATTTGAGCCGAGGCGCGGATTCCCGAATCTATGCCCCGGGCCCGACACCGAGGAGCCGAACCAGGGCGGCCTCGCCAAGGCGAGTGCAAGCCTAGGAACGCGACACCCGAAGTAGGGCGCGGAGCCCGGACAGCACCGCCCCGGCGAGAATGCATCCGGAAGGCCGTCTCACATTCCATATTTCAAGCCCGGGCCCCCGGAACCCGGCTTATATCAAAACCGTATTTCAGTCCGGGGCCCCCGGGTCCCGGACACGTATCCGCATGACAGCCGGGGCCCCCAGGTCCCAAGCACATGCCGGACTCGGGCTCGCGAGGGAAGCGAGTCCGAGCTCCGTCCCCCGAACACCAGCAACCTCCGAACAACACAATAAACCAAGGTACGAAAATATAAACATGATCATATACATATACAAATGTCTCTGTTTGTACAAGACAGGCAAATCCGGGACGCAAGCACGAGCGAGGCCCTGATCGTACGGGGGGCGTCACCGGAGTACTTCTGACTGGGTCCCGGGTGACGTCGGATGGGGAGCACTCGGGGGCATGGAGGGCCCCCGGGCCCCGAAGGCGCCCGCGTATGGCGTCTGAAGGAAACCGGCATCTTCATCAACCTCTTCGTCAGGCATCGGCCCTACAAGATGTTCGCCGCGGTCGAAGAACCCTGCCTCTGGGGCAGCGGATTCGACCACGGCCTCCCGCACCTCCTCGCGAACAACCGCGACCACCTCGCGATCTGCCGCGAACACCTCGTGAACCACCGCGACTTCCTCCCGAACTGCCGCGACTTCCTCGCGCACGGCGAACTCTCACCCCCGGGACGCGAGCCCGGCCTCCTGGGCCCGGACGCGTTCTCCCCGGGAGAGTGCTTCCTTCTCCCGTGCCTCCATCTCGGGCCAGGCACGAGAGAACTCATCGGCGGCGGATTTGGTGGCGGCCTCCAAGCGGACGGCGCGCCTCATTCCCGCCGCCGTCTCCGGCCAGCGGTCGCCACGAAGAACTCGCTGGCGACAATACGGGCGGCAAGCTGCCGCATCACCATCGCGACCACTGCCGCCGGCCTTCCTCAACACTCGTTCCATGTTTTCAGCCCGGGTCCCGGGCACGTATCCCGTCTAAGGCAACAAAGACGTCAAGCTCCACCAGCTCAAGACGAATCAGGCGGACCCAGCGTCCCCTCATTTCTTCAAAGACGTGGCCCCGTTCCTGCCCGGAGCGGTTCCGGCCGAGCAACAGGGCCAGGGGCCACTGTCGGTGAAATGGGATAGGGGGTCCCACATACCCTGGGGACGCGTGGGTCGTCTGCCACGTTAATTCTCCCGAGGCCACATTCTCCGGCGACGATGGGCTCTCCAGCTAAGCGCCCAGGCAGTGCCCGGGCCCATGACCCGCAATAACAGTGCCTCATGTGGCAGAGGGCTGGCTCCAGTGGTCGGCTCCCCAACTACCCGTTTTAATGGTGAGGCGACGGCAGAGCACATTTGACCAAGAAGGCCCCGAAAGTCCACGCCCAGGCAGCGGAGGCAGGCGCCGTCCCGTCTCCATGCTCCATCCGCTCACAGCGAGGGGCCGACCGAGCGTGACCAGACGAGCAGTACCTACTCCGGATTGGACACAGCAGGCGGGCAGAGACGACTGGACCCTCCTCCAACTCCGGTGCAGGCGTCGCAGGCGGAGGTGAGCGATGGGACAGCCCTCCAACTTCGGCGTGGGCGTCCGCGGCTGAACAGGTGTACAAGAGGATTCACCGGAGAATATCTCTCTGGGGGTACCGGCACTGTGGACTCCCCTGCTCTATAAAGGAGGATCCCAGCCGACGAGAGAAGGGAGAGAGCAAGCTTCGGCATTAGCAACCACTCTCTGGCTAGAACCCGTCCTCGATGGCCAACTCTCGCCATGATTCTTCCTCGGCTCTGAGCTCCTGAGCTCGCCGGGAACACCCTGTAACACCCAAACCATATTCACCTCCATATAGCATACACACAGAAGTAGGGTATTACGCTCCGGCGGCCCGAACCTGTATAATCCTCGTGTCTCCCTTGTGCGTGCTGTTCATCGTCTTCCCCGCGCGATCTTCCTTGTTCGGACAGTCCGGACCCGTTTCGGACGGTCCGGACCCTTCTGTCTCCAGCTCGGGTCCCGCGCGATCCTCTCGGTTCGGACTGTCCGACCCCTGTTCGGACGGTCCGAACCCTTCATCCATCACTTTGCTTATACACGCTGACGCCGGCTTCGCCTGAGAACTACTCCCCTGGCCGAATCTCAAAGGGGGGTCCCTAGACCTCTCGCCATCGAGTTTTCATCCTCCGACAGTAGTAGTTCGTGTTCTCTTGGAAGAGCCCCCTGTAGAAGCATCTTCAGGAATGCTTCTCTTGCCCTTGCCCTTCTTCTGATTGCTTCTGCCTTGAGGAGAGGTTCCTCTGAAAGGAATGTTGGGCAGTGCTTCCAGGTCGATAGGGTCTGGAGGAGCAGCTTCTTCCTCCTGAGATGGCTGCTCAGCTGCTGCCCTTACGACCTGGGAGTGATCTCCGGTGACTGTCCGTCCACGGAAAACAGTAGTGTGATCTTCAATGAACCTCAAAGGGGTCTTGCGAAACGTAGCAACATCTTTCTTCATCTGCGACCATATGAGTATTTTAATTATAGCAATTCAAACATAGGGCATCTCCCATAATTGACATGCATAACAGCAAAAACATATATATAGAACCTCAAAGGACGGCTGCTAGATGGGATAAATTGATTGATTAATGAGACGACATATATATGAGCACTACAATTGAGATTTCGATACTTGGCATCAATGCAACAGAGCCGAAGGTGATGGGCTGTGTTGGTTTCTAAAAAAATGGTGCTGTGATTTTCAAGTTACAGACAATGGGAAATTTCAGAAATGAGGATTTCAGTTATAGCAATTCAAACATGGGGCATCTCCCATAATTGACATGCATAACAGCAAAAACATATATATAGAACCTCAAAGGACGACTGCTAGATGGGATAAATTGATTGATTAATGAGACGACATATATATGAGCACTACAGTTGAGCTTTCGATACTTGCCATCAATGCAGCACAGCCGAAGGTGATGGGTTGTGTTGGTTTCTACAAAAATGGTGCTATGCTTTTCAAGTTACAGACAATGGGCAATTGCTGAAATGAAGTACTAAACACAACTCAGTGACAATGAAATTACAGACAATCACCCTTTCGGAAGTAAACTAGCTGTTCACAATAGAAGTTTGCGGAACCACATAGACTATGAAATGGCTGTCATAACTATGTAATTTTCAGAATTGCACAACACATACCAAAAATGTTGACAATACAGAAGATGTTCACAGAGTGTTGACATACAAAAATGAAAAAGCCAACAACATTTTATAACAGTGTGTCATCACTACATATTCACTGAGAAAACAACCATTTGATTTTTCATGACGAAGCTATGTATCAGTTCATGACCATATAAACAATCAAATAAGCACAAAATTATAGTTAACAGCTCAACTTTGCCAACACATGTCGATTCAAAAATGTACACCGAGAGGACTTACCGAAATCATCCTCTCCCACCACGCGTCGTCAGCTACAATGGATTGAGTCGCTGGATCACGACCAAGACCTGTTGTATTTGATTCAAGCCAGCACCACAACACCCATCGCTTTTTCAATGCATTCTAGTAGTTTTTGATTTGCTTCCTGGAGACCTTCTTCCCCCTCCTATCAAACAATTTCTTCTCCAAGTTGATGTATCCCATATTTTTTGGAAAGTTGGAGGTGATGTTACCGGCGGCTATCTCTTCCATGCAACATTGGAGGAAGCAAAGCTGGTCGTCGGCGGACCATGTCACGCGACCCTCGCTCATCTATGAATTGAGGTCAACACCGTCACATCACCGGAAATGTTGCGAAACAATAGTTGTGGCTTACCTTAGGGGGCCTGCTAGATGGGAATCGATCCCAGTCGATGCAACGGACCACAGTGGAAGGGGTCACGCGGCGGACGAACGAACGCAGCGCGTCAGCCGAGGTTGGGACGACCTTGGTCAGGGCACGTGCGGCGACATCGACGTCGTCCTCAGCCGTGCAGCCGGAGCGGGCGTCAGACTGCAGCGACGCCGTAGATCTAGAGCTGGAGTCCAAGGCGGCGGGAGACGACCGGCTAGTCGAGGTGCCTCCAGCTGCTGGACGCTTCAAAGACGGTCCTCCATCTTCCCGATCGGCACCCACTCGGGTCGCCGGTGGTCGTTTGCAAGGCATCCTGCCGGTGGAGGCTGCTTGAAATAAAGATGAGAGGACGAAGAAGACGACACGCACATATCAGCAGCAGCTGAAAGAAGGGGAATCTTACCTCACTGTGCGGCACGAGAGGTGGGGATGCCGACAAGCGGTGCTGGCTCCGCCTTCTGGTCGGGAGAGGACGAGGGGAGCAGAGAGGAAGACCGCCTTTCTCTGACGTCGATGCTCACTCGGGCTCCTCGGCTGCCGCGCCCAGAGCACGCCGGCCCCTGGGCTCTCTTTTTCCCGACCGGTCACCAATGGCCGCCTGCTTCTCCACCACCGTCCCCGGCTTGGAGAACTACGCGCAGCACGACGGATTGTCGGCGATTCCTCCTGCGGCGTTGTGACCTCGCGAGTTGGTATCCGCGGCCAGATCTGTGAGCACTGCTGTGGGGGAGTTGCGGCTGGCGGTGGCACGGCCATTGCCCCTCACGCTCCAGACGGCCAGGAGACGGCGCGTCACGGCGACGCAACCGTTACGTTCCCACGCGCGGAGCGGGACACGGCTCGTCGCGCTTTCACAGCTGCCGAATTTTTCGTCGGCTTATTTAACCTGCACCGATAAGCGCTGCCGAACAGGGCCTTAGAGTCAGGGGGGATGCCTGGCCTCCGCCAACGATGTGTTTTTCCTTAGGACCTGCTAATTAATCCTTCTAATACGAGATAATGTCAAGCACTTGGTGCATTAGGCCACATTGAAGGCTCAACACTAGCTAGGTTGCAAGCCCAAACAGATAGTTTAGGCCTTTTGCCATGGTGATTACTGCATCCAGGGCTGCGCGGATGGCCTTCTTTGCATGCGCATATTCACGAATCTGCAACAAGCTAACACGAAGGAACCTAACAAACGTTTGAACGGCTCGGCTGTTCCGATGACTGCACATCATTTTTCTGTTTTTTGTAAACCCTAATACTTCATTTATCTCTCCATTTTAATTTAAATACCACAGTCTTTAAAAACTATTTATGTAGCAAGTGATAAATAATAGGCACGTAAACATTCTTTTGTATTGTCAAAACATATAAATATGTTGATATAGTTTATTGTCCATTTAAAATGCTTGAAATTTACGTATATAGTGTGCAGTTTTTTTAATAATCATTGTCACCCGCATACTCAGTACGTAGCTTAAGTTGGCCCCTCTCAAGTCTAAATCCTGGCTCCTCCATTGGATTTAGTCATTCCTTTTTATTGGAGCATAGGATTTGCTATATCATTAACTGTCCAATTTTCCTTCTAATAATACCATTTTGTTGATCAATGCAACCATTCAGATGCCAACATTTTCACAATATTTCTCAAATTTTTTTGAGATATATTCTCCTCCTTGATTATTGTGTAATACTTTGAGTTTTCCAGTTACTCTGCCTTTCCGCCATAGCCTTGAATTTTTCAATGTCTCAAAGGCTGCTGATCTTTCTTTAGAAAATGTAGCCATGTTATTCTTGTGCAATTATTGATAAATATGATAGTAATACCAATTATGGCCTTTCTGACATTGTTGGTACTTTACTAAATATATCACTTTGCATTTTCAACTCCAAGAGTGTACACTTGCTCTCCAAGCTCCATTATGTGAAAAGGATGTTACGATCTGTTTCCAAAAACACATCTTTCATATGGGCCAAATTTTAGACTAATAAATGAACGTAATAAAACCTGTCCGAAATAGCTTTAATGCCTTCAACTGAAGAAGCAAAAATCTCTTGTGATATAAGTCAAAGGTATCAACCTCACTTTTGAAAGTCAATTACGTTGGATAATAGATCCTCAGCAACAAATTCCAGTTCTTCTCCATATTTACGTTGTCAATGACATGATACAGAGTCCAATAGTTTGCACGAAAAGTTCTCAAAATAAATTGCATATCTACCCATGTTCAAGCCGCACAATATATAGGCTAAAACTTACCACTTCGTTTCAAAATATAAACATTTCTAAATTATTTAGCAGAGATTAAGGGTAAGAGAAAAAATTTTGACGTCCCTCAATAAATAAGGGATGAATGGGGGTGACATGGTGGCTGAGGTTAACATGTGAAGAAATTTGAATGTAAAGCAATTGATAGAATAAATAGTAGTACTAGAAATACTTATATTATAGAGCAAGATTTAAATATTAGAAATACTTATATTTTAAAATAGATAAAGCACTAGATTTTGCTTTAAATCAAGTATCAGTAAAATATCTTTTATAAATTTGGAACCATCTTCAATTTGAACATCAACACTATGTTGGCTTAACTTTGGGATGTAGGCATGTGAATTTTTGCGTGATATGATGAGTCCATTTCTTGAGATATTTTTGGATCATCAGCCATGCAGTCTGTAAGAGCAACCCCAATCGACTTCTCAAATTTGACCCCCTATTGGCTAGAATAGAAGCTCTCTCATCCATACCTAACCTCCTATTTCACTACGCACTCTAACCGACCTCCTATTTCACTTCGCACGTCACGCCGGGCCACGCTTGGGACGAGCAGGGGTCGCTGGTGGCGGCAGCGCCGGAGGAGGACCTCGTGCTCGTCTCCTACATCCAGGAGCACGGCCCCGGCAACTGGCGCGCCGTCTCGACCGGACCGATATGTACTACTGCTATCTAGCTCGATCGATCGATCTTTCCACGGCGGAGGAGGCGGCAGGGCCGACGCAGTCGGGATACGCCGGCGGCCGGGGGCGGAGGGGCCGACGCAGGCAGGGAGAGGGGGTCGGGAGAGGGGCAGGGAGGGCGGTTAGAGGAGATGAGGGCCTCCTACATCTGGGGGGTTGCCTCCCCCCGGATGAGGGCCCCCTTCAGATGAGAGTCCGGTTAGGATTTTGGTTGGAGACGATTTTTAGCCCATAAACCTCTAAATTTGAGATAAAGGCTGGTTTAAGCGCTCCATTGAAATTACTCTAAGTGTGGTAAAAATCGGTTCAGTCGTCCGCTTAATCGTGCGTTTATGCGTTGGTGGCAAGCAGAATGTCCGAATCAGTCATTCAAAAACGGATTTACACTCTTGGATGCACTCGGCCAATTTGCCCGATTAATTAGCAAATTGACCCAGCAGCCCTACTTTCCAGCGGTAAGTTACTATATTTGGTATTCGGCTGCTTCGAGGTGAGAGCATATATATGGCACTGAAATTCTCTAGGTAATTAGGTCATGCTTGGTATAGCCTAACTTTTAAAGCTAGACCTAGAGTTACGAAGTTACTTAAAGACCGTTTTTAAAGCTGGAGCTAGAGTTACAAAGTTACTTAAAAGACCGTTCCATCTTGTAGTTTAATTTTTTAGAGTAGCTTTAGTCTATTTTATTTTATTTTTTATAGAGTTAGATTGTTTGGTAGAGCTTCAGCTCTACTAAATCAAGATCTGACTCAGATCTAGAGTTCTACCAAACGGGATCTTAACTAGAAGCCAAATTTGTTTTATATATTATATAATTTACCATGTTACATATAACAAAATTATGAAACTTTGTTGAGGAGACCAAAAATTGCTACTTGGCGTGTAGACTTGGACAAGAATATTGTTGTTTTAATTTATATTACTATAGATATAGATCGACAATATAATGTGCTTAAATATCTCCATGGCCATGTAAACAATTGAATATATGCATATATTAGTTGAAGGCAAACTACTGTATAATTCTAATTAATCATACGTATTCTGATTAATTGCTTAGTGGTACCTCATCCGTCCAAAGTCGTATTGTGACTTTCACTACACTAACAGTGACCAAAATATTGTCTTTATTTTTCTTGAGCAGTATGGCAAGAAAAAAAACAATTCTTCCGGAATTTCCTTTTCTTGTGAGAAATTGGCAGTCCTGACTAAGTACTACTTTATGCGATCACATTAAGTCAAAAGCCGCTAGACAAGAAAGTCATAAGCTGCTAGACACGAACTGGGGTACATATATATCCAGAACTTTTAGAAGAGTTACATAGCAACTCTTTCGTTTTAAAATAAAAAAAATTAGTATTAAATGTAACATATCCTATTATTACAAATTTGATATGTATCACATCTAATACTAGATTTTTTATTTTAAGATTAGATTTTTTATTTTAAGATAAATGAAGTACTGCTTAGACTTTTTACTTAGAGAGCTGTTCAAAAAATAATAGTTAGATAGTGGACTAATATATAGTAGCTCGTAGAAATGAAAGGATTAATTACAACAACGACGACCGACCCGGCAGGGACGTCAAATAATCATACATGGCACGTGGCTACTCGATCGATCGAATCGTCGATCCAGTAGTCCCCGGCCGGCGGATCGAGCTCCTATTTATACCCTTGGCCGATCGACTGACGATATCATATCGATCAGCAAATTAATCATCGATCGTTATTAAGAGATTTAATTCTGCTTATATATATCGATCTTGATACATATATGATCGATGGCTCTTGTTAGCAGTAAGCTGCAGGTCAGGGCGATGGTGATCGCCACCGTGATGCTGGTGGCGGTGGCGTCGCCGGCGGCACAGATCACATGCGAGCGGGTGGAGTCGGTGGGGAGGTCATGCATCCCGTACCTGAAGAGGACCATGTACTACTTAAACGACGACTGCTGCAACGGCGTCCAGAGCATCTACGAGGCCTTGACGACCGACGCCGTCGACATCGGGTTTGTCTGCCACTGCCCTCCAGAGCCTCGTCGCCGGGCGAGTCGCTCCGCCCGACCTCTACAGGTATCCTCAAATTACGCGGCCCGTGCCGCCTGAAAGACCTCGGCCCCATCCCCTTCAACAGCTCCACCGTCCAAGACTGCAGGTACATCGTGTGTGTATATATATATATATAGGGATGGGCTATTATGCTTCGCGAAGTACGGATTGCCCCGTGCTTCGCGACCGTTGCTATAAATTAGAAGTTTAAATGAGCGATCCAAACCGTTCATCATGATCTCCATATCGAAACAAGATTGGAGACTAAATTTTACATTTTTAAAAAATTTTTTACTATTTTTAAGAGGGATATAAATTTATAGATTTTGGATGGTTTTGAAGTCTTTAGATTAACAAGATTTCATACCTATCTAAAAATAGTAACAAATTTTCAAAAAATATAAAATTTGGTCTTCAACCTTGTTTCAATATATAGATCATGATGAACGGTTTGGATCACTCATTTAAACTTCTAATTTGTAGCAACGGTCGCGAAGCACGGGGCAATCCGTGCTTCGTGAAGCACAATAGCCCATATATATATATATATATATATATATATATATATATATATATATATATATATATATATATATATATATATATATATATATATATATATATATATGCGCTAAGGATTCTATAGGAGAAACCTCTTCGATTCTCGTTTATAGCCTACATCTCGTATAGGCATCAGGAGAACCATAGTTGGTAGAGAATTGTTTTCCTCGGATGGAACTGCCTGGGGAGAAGATAAACTCTCTGCCAGAAAAAATATGACTAAGGATATCTAAGAAAGTTGCTTCTAAAAAACAAATAAGTGATAAATATGGTGAGTACCGAGTAGAATAAGACAACTAATAGTCTTACACCCAGTTGTATCAATAGTTTTGCCAGCCATAAAAGATCCTGAGAATTTAAAAGAAGTCTTTTTGAATTTGTGAACAGTAATTTTTGAACAGTACCCTGAGTGCTGTGATGTGAAAGTGGTATCAGAGCCTGCTTATCATTAAAAGGCTAAAATATTTCATAGGCATTTATAGTAAGAAACCATACCAAAAAAGTTAGAGATAAATCCAGAACGGTCATCAATTATAAAAGGTTAAATGATAATACTATAAAAGATGCATATAATATCCCAAATAACTAAGAATGGATCAACAGAATACAGGGTAGTAAATATTTCTCTAAATTTGACTTGAAAGCTGGTTTTTTGCAAGTAAAGATGGTAGAAGAATCCATAGAATGGACTGTGTTCACCTGTTCTCAGGGACACTATGAATGGCTTGTAATGCCATTAGGCTTAAAAATGTGCCTGCCTTATTCCAAAGAAAAATGCAAAATATATTTAACGAAAACCAAGACTTTATATTAGTCTATATAGATAACTTACTGGTGTTTTCAAAAACATAGAAGGAGCAAATTGCTCACCTTAAAATCTTTTTTAGAAAGGTAGAACAAAATGGGTTAATTCTATCAAAGAAGACAATGGAAATATGCAAGGAGAAAATTAAGTTCCTTGGTCACGAAATAGGAGAAGGCAAAATACATCTGCAAGATCATATTGCCAAGAAAATTTTACGGTTCCCTGATGTCATGAATGATAAAAAGGAGCTATAGCAATTTTTGGAGATTATAAATTATGGTGGAAATCACATAGATAATTTAGCAAAACTAGCAGGACCATTATACGCGAAATTAAGGCAAAATGGTCAAAAATATTTTAACTCTAAAGACATTAGACTAGTAAGGGTAATAAAAGAAAAGGTTAGAGACTTAAAACCCTTAGAATTACCATTTGACGATAATTACTTTATTATTGAAACAGATGCATCTCAGCAAGGGTGGGGTGCAGTGTTAAAGCAAAGACCCACTAAATACTCATCCAAGACAGAAGAAAAAATATGTAGATATGCTTTTGGAAGCTATAAATTAAAAACTGTAAACAATACAGATCGAGAAATCCTAGCGATAATCAACGCAATAAATGCTTTCAGATTATACTTGGGGTTTAAAGAATTTATAGTTAGAACAGATTGTGAAGCAATTTGTAGATATTACAATCAACTTAATAGTAAAAAGAGTTCTACTAGAAGATGGATTCTGTTTGAAGATATTATCACTGGAAATGGCTATAAAGCTATATTTGAACATATTAAAGGAAAGGATAATAGTTTACCTGATTTATTTTCTCGTTTACCTATTATGCAGGTATGAAGAGGTCAATGAATTATAGTAGAGTTGAATTCTTCACTTTCGGAGATGATAACAAGCTAAAAATATTTCCACCCAATACCAATAAATTTAAACCAAAAGACCACGTAGTTATAAACAAGGTACAAGAATGCATCTTAGATAATTTCTAATATCAATATAACAACAAGAGAGAAGAAAAAGGATATATGTTATCTATATTAAATAGTCTTTCTGAATATTTTCATCAAATAAATGAATTAATGCCTATTGCCCAAAATATTGAAACCATAGACCAAAAGCCTATATATGTGGTTTTCGAAGGAAAGGTTCCATGAATATATATATCCTTTGAATAAATAATAGCCCAGAATATAGATTTAAAATTAACGGGTGGAATATCGTGGAAAAAATATAAAGATATTGATGAAGCATTAAGTCAAGTAAGAAAAATATTGGGAGTAAATTACTATTTAGAGCCAGCCGTCAAGGAATACATTCAAAAATACAAGAGATTGAAAAATAAGAAGTCTCCAAAACCCCTTTATTATATAAATATAAAAGAAAAAGTGTCATCTAAAAAACCCACATATAAAGAATGCTTAACAAAGAGAATTGACCTTTTAGATGGTGAATATATAGATCGGAAAGTAATAGAGAAATTTAAAGAAATAAAAAAAGCTTATGATGAAAAATTTGAAGTATCTTTCTCAGATGTAAATACCATGGATATTGGTAGTTGTCGGCGAAATGGAAATGGGAGTCCCACATTCTCCGGGGACGCGTGGATCCTCGGCCATATCAGCTCCTCCGGGGCCCACATTCTGCGCCGGTGATGGCCGGCTACAGCCTTTTTTCCCGTGAAGTACCTGGGCCCGAGCACTGCCCGGGCCCGGGTGCACCTTCTCTGGGCGCCTCGCGACGGGCGCCCACATCCACCCCGGGTCCCCGGGGCATTCTCGAGAAGGGGCAATCCTCTGTGCCCGGTCCCGGGGCCCTCAGGCTCCATGCCCCGGTCCCGGGTCTCGTCCCTGGTCCCAGGAAGCTCCGTGCCCGGGCCCCGGGTCTCGCCCTCAGGCCTAGGGCTCACAGGCTCGGCCCCGGGGCGCACCGGGACGTTCCCGGGCCCCGGGTCTCACCCCCCGTCCCAGGACTCACAGGCTCGGTCCCGGGGCACGTTACAGAGACATCCCTGGTCCCGGGCGTCGCTCCTTGGGCCCGGGACTCACATTTTCCGTCCCCGAGGAGCTCGGCGCCTTATGTGCGCGGAGGGCTCGATGAGCTCTCTGCTCCGGGCACGAGGTTGACTCGAGCGGACCAACTCTCCAACTACCTGCATTAATGACGGGACGACGGCGTGTCGCCCCTGTCGCCTGCTCTGCCACGCGTGGGTGTCTCATGATGGCCTCCCGTGGACACACGACCGTGCAGTCAGAGACTTTTGACTTCGGCGGCGACGGCGTGCGCCGTCACATCCTTACGACTTAGCCGCCTGCAGCAGACCAACTCCGACATGGGCGTAGCAGCGGACGTGTGCAACAGGAGAAGTCTCCAGAAAAGCTCTCTCATGTATACTTGGCACTGTGGACTCCCCTTAGCCTATAAAAGGAGGATCCATGCCAGCCTCTAGAAAAAAGAGCTTGGGAGATAGCGAGAGAGGTTTCGGCTTCTGGTTCCAAAGAGGTCTTCTTCTTCTTCGAGTCCGGCTGCTGGTAGAGCGGGCTGAGCTGCTCCAGTTCCTTCCCGAGCTCGCGCTAGCTCTTGCGCCCCTCTGGAACTCCTTGTAACAGCATACCACATTCATCTCCCACATAGCAAAACACACACAGGAGTAGGGTATTACACCTCCGTGCGGCCCGAACCTGTCTACTTCTCCTGCCTCCTTGCGTGCCATCTCTCAGCTCGGTCCCTCGGCGCCTGAGCATCGATCATCTCCCAGACGCCGCTGCCGTCCTGTGAACAACTTCCCTGGCCGAACCTCAAAGGGGGTCCCCAGACTCCCCGCGGTTGGAGTTCCGCCCTCCGACAGTCGTCATGGTCAACCAGACCACTAAGATTATTAGCTGAAGATTAAATAAATATTAAATTGATAAGGTTTTATTAATCATTCGAGCATGACCCGTAACCTAATGTGTAGCTTAATAATGCCCCTAATGAAGAATTGAATAATGTCCGTCCCTCTCACAAAAGGCTTGCTTTCGGCGAAGTGACATAAAGATAAAGAAGAATTGAATAATGTTCGTCCCTCTCACAGAAGGCTTGCTTTCGGCAAAGTGACATAAAGAATAGTGAAGAATCTTGCTTTTGGCGGAAAAGAGACACCCGTGAATAAGAAGAAAGCAACAGCATGAAGATGACGTACTCGTGAAGCTACAGTGCTGCGAAGATAAGAACGAAGTCTCTAACGAGCCTCCCTCCCGGAGCATTTATAAAAGGAAAGGTCTGCCCAGTGAGAGAACACACATCGAAGAAGCAAGAACTCCTCCAAGCAAAGCTCATATCCACTCTCTAGCCTTAGTAGTAGCTTGTTAAGAAGATATCTTATAAGTATATTAAAGCAAAGAGTGTAATATACATCAGTGTAAGGTAAGTTAGTTAAGCTTGTTTGTATTATCCTTCGGGATTCCTAAAAGGGAAAACCATATGTAAACTTATCTGTTTAATTATGAAGTAGTTTTCTTTAAGTTTTCTCTGTCTATTTATTTCTAGAAGAGTGTTTATGCTAAGGACCCTATAGGAGAAAACTCTTCGATAGTTCTCGTTTATAACTTGCATCTCGTATAGGTATCAGGAGAACCATAGTTGGTAGGGAAGTGTTCCCTTCGGGTGGAACTGCCTGGAGAAAAAATAAACTCTCTGTTAGAAAAAATATGACTATGGATATATAAGAAAGTTACTTCTAAAAAATAAATAAGTGATAAATATGGTGAGTAACGAGTAGGATAACACAACTAATCGTCTTACATCCAATTGTACCAATGGTTTCGCCAGCCATAAAAGATCCTGAGAATTTGAAAGAAGTTTTTGTGAATTTGTGAACAGTAATTTTTGAACAGTAAATTAGAACAATACCCTAAGTGTTGTGAATAGTAATATACAGTAATTGTGTGAAAGTACAGCACTTAGGGGTACTGTTCCAATTTACTGTTCACAAATTCATATAGACTTCTTTCAAATTCTCAAGATCTTTTATGGCTGACGAAACCACTGGTATAGTCGGGTGTAAGACTATTAGTTGTGTTATCCTACTCGGTACTCACCATATTTATTACTTATTTGTTTTTTAAAAGCAACTTTCTTAGATATCCCTAGTCATATTTTTTTTGGCAGAGAGTTTATCTTCTCCCCAGACAGTTCCATCCGAAGGAAACACTTCTCTACCAACTATGGTTCTCCTAATGCCTATATGAGATGCAGGCTATAAACGAGAACTATCGAAGATGTTTCTCCTATAGGGTTCTTAGCATAAACGCTCTTCCAGAAAGAAAAAACCATATGTAAACTTATTTAGTTAATTATGAAGTAGTTTTCTTTAAGTTTTTTTTTTGTCTGTTTATTTCTAAAAGAGTGTTTATGCTAAGTACCCTATAGGAGAAACCTCTTCGATAGTTCTTGTTTATAGCCTGCATCTCATATAGACATCAGAAAAACCATAGTTGGCAGAGAAGTATTCCCTTCGGGTGGAACTGCCTGGGGAGAAGATAAACTCTCTGGCACAAAAAATATGACTAGGGATATCTAAGAAAGTTGTTTCTAAAAAACAAATAAGTGATAAATATGGTGAGTACCGAGTAGGATAACACAACTAATCGTCTTACACCTGGCTGTACTAGTGGTTTCGCCAACCATAAAAGATCCTGAGAATTTAAAAGAAGTCTTTGTGAATTTGTAAACAGTAATTTTTGAACAGTAAATTGGAACAATACCCTAAGTGCTATGAATAGTAATATACAGTAATTGTTGAAAGAGCCGCACTTAGGGGTACTGTTCCAATTTACTGTTCACAAATTCACACAGACTTCTTTCAAATTCTCAGGATCTTTTATGGCTGGAGAAACCACTGGTATAGTCGGGTGTAAGACTATTAGTTGTGTTATACTACTCGGTACTCACCATATTTATCACTTATTTGTTTTTTAGAAGCAACTTTCTTAGATATCCCTAGTCATATTTCCCTAGTCATATATATATATATATATATATATATTACTACTCCCTTAATTTCTATTGCTATTAAGTTATTCAGGATTTGTCTTAAGTCAAACTTTTTAAATTTAGATAAATTTATAGAAATATATAGAACACCAAACTAGTTTTATTAAATATACCTTTACAGTATATTTGTCTTGTATTAAAAATACTGCTTATTTTTTATAAACTAGCAACATGCCTGTGCGATGCAACGGGAATTATTGGCGAGTTATTTAAGGAAAGAGAGTGTGCGTTCGACAGACTGCCATATGACACAGCGATGTAGAAGAAAAAAATGTGGTGATCATTTGACACATAGGAAGATAGTGGCACATCAAATTCTGATCTAAGAGAACATAGTCTTATAATAAGTTAAATCACACAAAACCTATAAATAAAATAATAACTATTATAAACTAATAGTTTCATTGGATAGATCCCAATTTTAGAAAAATTTTAGAAGTTGAACAGAAGCTACGGTTTGCTGGATATAAATTTCTGAAATTTAATTGAATATCTGAAAATTGGGAAAATGATTTATAACCAAAAAAATACTCGAATCTTTATAATTCTTCGGCACAATCACCTCATCCCAAGCAATCCAAGAAAGCTAAAAGGAGTCAACGAAATCCCATCTTTCACCAACCACTTATTAAATCTGATGCCAGGGTTAGCCGATTCACCTACCACTTGGCGGTACCGAGCGTCGATCTCTGGCGGCTCGCCCCCATCCTCCGCCCGCCGCCGCCTCCACACCCCCACCAACCTTCCTCTCCTGAAACTATCTCATGTACACCTACTCCATCCTACACGACTACACGAGCAAAAACCAAACCCTCAAAAACTCCAAAACCAAAAGAACATCGAATTGAAACAGGAGGCAGCCAAGAAGAGGACGCACGCACCAGTCGGTGGACTCCTGCACCTCCTCGGCGGCGGGGAAGAAGGGCCCAGCGGTCAAACGACGTGGCTAAGCTCGGCGACGGTCGTAGCACGGCACGAGGGAGATCCGTGAAGGGAGATGGCGAATCGAGATGTGGTCGGTGGAGGTGGAGGTGGAGGTGGAGAAGAGGAAGAGAAGAGGGCAAAAGGCAGCGAAGCAACAACGGAATTGTTGATTTTTTTTTCTTCTTCTCGTGTCTTTTTTCCTTTTCGGTGGCGAGGGAGAAGAAGAACTGGCCGGATCCGGTAGAACCAAACCTCACTCCTCGCCAGATCTAGCCGGCGACAACCTTTCCGTCGCTCATCAAGATCGGGGAAGGCACCGGACGAGCTCACACCGACATTGGCATGCGGAGAAAGAGAGACAAGGGGAGGAAGCGGAGGATACGCAAATCCATCGGAAGCGGGATCTGGAGGCGCCAGCGGAGGTAGTCGACGGGCGCGCCGACGCCAACGGCCTCCAGCTCGCGCAGTGCTTCGATGCGGAAGGTGACGTAGTTGAGCCCCATGGGGTGGAGGCGCAGGGTCACGGAGCCGTCGAGCAGCGCCCCCGCGTGCCGTCCCACAAATCGGACCAGCAGGTCGAGGTAGCGGTCGCCGGTGATGGGCGCGCGCCCCCCACGCGGGTAGTCGCCATCGCCGTCGGGATCGGGCTAGGGTTTGGGGGTCCACCGCATCGGCGAATGGGGGCAGAGGGGGCGCCGGGGAGAGGTGAGGTAAAAAATCCTAGGTTTTTTATAATTTAGCTCTTTTAGAAAACATATTTTGTAAATAGACCCCTAAAAACACGCTATACCCCACCGCGAGACCCAATTTTCACTATGGATGCAATAGGCATGGGCGTAGTAAATCTACTATGTTTAGGCTTGCACGGAGTCTACCATTTTATAACTTTACAATCCTAATTACTCTATATATAGGTAAAATATATGATTTTATAGTTTTTATGTATACTATTCTATAATTACAATTCTACTTCCGATCTGAAATAACAGGGTAATTGGCATTTCAGCTGAAAACCCCTACTTCACCTCGGTGCTAAAACAACAGAGGATTATACATGTAAAATAATCTTCCAATGTCCATTTGACCAACAATCTCCTTCAAAACCTAGAGAGTTAAATCCACAGCAGTATTAAGACATTATACGCACCCAGTCTCTTAGCGATGTTCAGAACCCATAAAAATTCTATTACAGCCCCATCAGAATTTCCAAAATTCAGGTCCATTTTACCAAGTACATCAGAATGGACAAGCAATTTAGAATGCCCAACAACACTAACAACAAGGCAAGCGTCTGTAACTGAAAAACTACACTAACCCCTGGCCCTCCCAGATTAATTCGAAACTGAGCTCCCTTCAGGCTCCAACTCCACAAAATGGACAAAGGACAAACTCCAATTAGACCTCAAATGTATACTGCACTCCCAGCTCCCAGAGACGACATCAGGTTAACCATTTCTCCGGCTCCCGAAATCTCGACAGAGCAGAAGCAAGCCGTCGCACCCAGCTCAATTCTACTGCAAACCAACTGGGGCACGGGCAGATAGCTCCTAGCTCCGCGAATTCGGGCATCATTTCACCCCGAAGGCCCAATCAGCAGGAACTGACGAAACCAGCACCAAGAAACCAAAAGAACAAAAAAAACAAGTACGGGAAAACCAAATCACTGAGATGTTGTGCAAATGGGAGCGGCGAGCTACCAAGCAGCACGCACCTGCTCGATGTCGCGCTCCACGGGGGGACCCGCAAGACTGCCGGCGAGATCCGACGACGCGTCCGACATGGGCGCGCGCGCGTCCGCATCAACAACCCCGCGGCCACCGCCGCCGCCACCCCATCGCAGCCCCTCTACACAGCCAGCCGCTGTATCCTGATGGCCGCTGCAACCACCACCACCACGGGCGGCAAGCTGGCGACGCGAGGGCCAATGGGGGCCTCGCCGACGACCGAGCGGCAGAAGGCGACTCTCCGCCCGTCCGTAGGGAGCTGGCCAGCACCTCCCCCGGCCTCCTGCGCCTCACTGCCCTGTATATAAACCCCCAAGATATTTTCTCCCCTTTGCTCGCCTCTCTCTTGTCGAGCTCGAAATTCGTGAAATTTCTAGAATACCCCTCATCCCCAAAACCCACCTCGCCTCGGGGAGCTTGACGTCGTCGGCGGCGGTGATGGCGGTGGCGGAGCTGTGGGAGACGCTGGCCGAGACGAAACGCCAACCACTAACCCCGCGGGCGAAGCGGGCGGCGCCGGCGAGGAGGAGAGGGCGGCGGGAATAGGGGGAAGAGTGGAGGAGCGGAAGGTGGTGGACTTGGAGGACGTGGACGGGGAGGATGCGGCGGCGGCGGGGTCGAGCAGGGAGACGCGGATGCTGCCGAAGATGCCGGTGCGGGTGCTGCTCGCCGAGGGCGACGACTCCACGCGCCACATCATCTGCGCGCTGCTCCGCAATTGCGGCTACTGAGGTGAGCGTCCGCCTGCCTGCCCGCCCAATCGCCTGCTTCCCGTAGATTGTTTTGATCCAGTCAAATTGCTTTGACCGTGACGTCAGCGTCGGACTGATGATGTCAGCGTAACCCAGCGACGGACTATACGAGAATTTTTATATAATAGTAGAGATTTGGTTACACTTTGAGAAAATTAGTTTGACTTAACACAGATCTAAGATGACATATAACATCTTGATGCACGCATACATGCTAGTTAGTTTCAAGTAGTAATAATTATACAATTTAATTATGTATGAATTACACATTTAATTTACATCTATCTCGACACATCTTGATGCACGCATATATGTTAGTTAATTAGTTTCAAGTACTAACTAATTATACAATTTCTTTCGACGAATGCAGGTTCACGGGTACCTCTAGTCCCTCACCCTTATCGTAACTCACGGTCGATCAACTAATAAGTTGTACTACTACTTTCCATTGCCATGGAAATTAAGATATGATAATATATATGTATGCATGGCTCCGCTATATAAGTAGGAATAGTAAATATATAAAATAACAGCTGCGGCATGTATGTGTACATGCAAATCTCCATCACTCCATAATTGTACAACTTAGTTTATCTTAACGCTCCCTGTACGTGCGTATATATATTTATACATGCTATACGGGCCATATATATGCTATGGAGTACTGTATTTGTATTTGATGAGCTGCATGTTGTCCAATGACTTAATTGGACCTAGCTAGCAATCGTTTACTTGGTCGCTTGTTGCAATACTACATAAATTGCAATATCACTTTATTATTTTATTGTTCACAAGATAAAGCCGATAGTACTTTAAAAGTGAATATATGGCGAAAGTTAACAGAAAGGTAAAAGATGAAATATAAAATGGGAGGGGGGTTGGTGTGAAATCCGCAAAGAAAAAAATACAAAATTCAAAAAGAAGGGGAACAGAGAAATGATGTAAATAATGCACGTGCAATGTCGTAAAAATATAAATTAATTTAAGTGTGTATCATTGATAAAAAAAAGTAAACATATATTAAAAACCCACGTTTAAGTGAAATACAAAAGCATTTAAGGATACAATAATACACAAGTCCTCCATTGCACATAATAAGAATTAAGGATAAGACAAAAAAATCCTCAAGGGTAAAAGAGCATGTGGAAAATAATGGACGCAAAAGACATCTGATCATCTAATGCTGCTGTGCTTACAAAATTTAAGCGTACAATTGTATCAGAAATGGAAAGACGTGATCCTCAGCTTCTCCTAAAAGTATTACGAACCTTAAAAACGGACAAAATAGTACAAAAGGGTCAATCATCTTTCTAGAAATCAGAGAACTCCTGCAATAAAGTAGCATATATTGCAACATGCTGTATACATGGCTTTCTTTAAAAAAAACCTTCACTTACTGATAGTAAGCCAATATAATCCCATGCTTACAGGTAGTCACCTAATAGGCCAATATCTGATTGAACATACAGAGAATTTAACGAATAATTATGCAAAACATGAAAGATGAGAAGAATTTAAGATGTAGTTGGCTTGTTTGTTTCAAAACAAACCATTCCCTTGAGCTATCGAGTAACTGAAAAAAAATTTCCCAACTACGATCTTAATATAAAACCAAGAACTAACACAACTTGCGCTCTACTAATTAAGTGCATGCAATTGTATCATCAGATTAAGCTAAATGGACCCATCATGCAAGGATTCATCGAGAAATCAGATGAACAACTTATGTCATTAAAAAGGTCTCTGGCCTCTGGCCTCTGGCCGGAGCTACCCTTTCATGGTATGAACGTTTGCAATTATGCTTGTGAAAATGAAATCTGCCATGGCCTACAGTAAATTCATATATAAACAAAATCTGCATAAGGTATTGCTTACCTCCAAGTGCATCCGTTTGATCCTAAAATCCTTCCTTCATAAAAAGTGCTTGTAGGAGAGCTCTTTTGCTTGATGTAGAAATCAATAGTATCAGAAGAGAATCGGTAGCGGGTAGCCCATGCTCCAAACAATTGATAGCTGCATGCTTGCATGTGAAGGTCCGAGTCTCACGGCAAATGAGCAAATACAGGGCAGCAGATTAATAAGAGGGAGTTATTAACCAAAGGGTGATGAGAAACAATGGTTGAAACAGTCGAGCTTAATTTAACCTAAGAAGATAAGAATTATCCAACAAACACAATAAATCATCTCTTCAACATAGTGGATTGCAACATCCTGAAAAAATATTTCTAACTAATGCAGTCTATCAAAGGTATCATCTTTTTAACACCATAGACAACTAAAGATGTTATCAATTACTCCATCCGTTCCAAAAATACTTTATTTTTAGTCATCTAATTCATACTAATATAAAATTAAAAAACTATAATATTCTTTATTTTAGCAAACTCTAATATATTTGTCCCCCACTTTAGCGAACTACAGTGTATTTGTTCTCTACTTTGATAAACTTCAATGTATCTTGTACCACACTTTTACAAACTCCAACGTAAAAATAAAGTTTTTATAGGGCAAATAGGATAAACAAAAGATAAAGCAATTTTAAGATGGAGAAAGTACAAGAGAGCATCTATATAAGATAAACTTGTCAGTTATCATCTACGAACTTCATCCAATAATATAAGTATTCGTAGCTACGGAGGGAGTACTTGGTTTGGCAATAATTTTCTAACGAATTCAAATACGTTCCCCATTGAGGTTGGCGGGTCTGGGGACGCCATGTCATCCCCCGGCCCCGTTCACCGCTAATCGGCTTGCACACATATACTATTTCCTTTGGCCCATTTAATTCTTTGTGGTTTTGTGAGGCCATATCTATTACATTTACATCCTCCCGCGTATGCTCCGACTCACTCGCTCCTACTTCATCGTCGAATTTTTTTTATTTTTATATTTATTTAATAAAATATTTACAAAAACTACATTTTCATTTCAAAAAATTTACAAAATATACTCCTGCCGCCCTGAGGGCGGTATATCTGGAAATCGCCCTCCCAGAGAGCGATATGATGACGTGGCTGACGGCCGTTGGCCGGCGGGGCCGCCTGCAAAATGGCCGACCCACGGGCCGGCCATTTTGCAGGCGGCCCCCTTGCCGCCCTCTGAGAGGGCGGTTTTTGTGTGGCCGGGGGCCGGCTGCAAAAGGCCGACCCACGGGCCGGCCATTTTGCAGCCGGCCCCTTTGTCGCCCTCTCAGAGGGCGGTTTTTGGGTGGCCGAGGGGCCACCTGCAAAGCTTGTCCGGACGGTCCGAGCTCTATACGGACGGTCCGGACTGGCTGCTTTGCAGGCAGCCCTAGAGTACTGTCCGGACAGTTCGCACTATACACGGACGGTCCGAACTGTACAAATTGCTTCACAGTTATATTGTCCGACCATCGTTCACCCTGTTCGGACGGACCGCACTGTACAAAGTGTTGTTTTGCATTATATAGTCCGGACCATCTTCATCATGTCCGGACGGTCCGGACAGGCATATCTATGACGACAAGGAAGAGGAAGTACCCACGCTGCACACAGTAGTTACATCTCTACTTGGTTATCTGTTTAAAATTCCCTAAGGCATGTAATAACGATAAGTAGAAATGTTTGATGTGCCGTTTGTACTCTTTGTATGGATAATTTTATTATGTTCGTATGCAATTAACGTGTGTTCGGTTGTCACCGCTCAGAATGTACTTTCACCGTAAAATTGAAACTGAAAAATTTATGTCTAACAATTGACCTTGGTTCGTACCCCATATTGTTAATAATATGGAGAGTTCATCTCTGTCGCAACAAATGCAGATGTCATGTATCTGTGATATTTTTCAACACCGGGTAAATAAACATGAAATGCTCAGTCACGATTGAAACTTGCCAATAATCTTTCTATTTACCCTTGAATGCGTGCACCCGCCATGGACACCCATCCTTTATGCACTTTACTTCATAGACCGATTTGCTTGACTTCACGATTGAGAATTCCCTTTGAAGTGACACGGCTCATTGTTTTACTGCCTCCTTTAAATCCTCTACATATGTATATTTAGCCCCTTGGATGACCTCATTTTCCTTGTACTCCCATGACACATGATGTCCCTCGGAGATAGAAAGCCTAGAGAAGTCCTGGTTGCTCCATTCTGCAGGCATCATGGTGTCCTCATCAGACGAATCATCCTGCTCTGCTTGCTCGTTTTGAGAATTTTCTCTATCCATTTCTTCGACGATTCTATTGATTTGTTCTCCCTCATCTGCCATACCTGTTGGCTGTCTATCTTCTTCATTCCCTTCTTCATTTTCTTCCATTGTTTCGCTATTACCTCCCGCCGTACTTGGACCCTCATCATCTTGCACGGGCATTGCACCAGCAGTGTTTTCTTTCTCATATATCGACACAAGTATGCCCAGTGGCCAACCACGTTGGAATGCATTCTCCATATACCATCTCCAAGTGGCAGTGCAATCCACCGGCATCAGTTCCCAAAAAAAACCTTCAGCTGCACGACTGACTACTACATACAAGGTTATTGCGCTGAGCTCGGGTTCAATCGAAACCCTCGCATCAGCCAGTGTACACTGACCCAAAACTTCTCTCAGCTGCGTGTCTATTAATCCCCTTAGCCGTTGAAACTAAAATCCGACAGATCTACCCCTTCTGGACCATATCTAACATTCCCTTGCCCGTGAAATAACTGAAATATCACCTTATTTGACATTTGTGTTGATGAAAAAATACAGTTAAACTAGATACCAATATTTTTCTCACATCTCTACAAAAATTAAATTATCTAACACATTAACTAAAGACCTATAGATCTACGAGTAACAACTTATTTTCATATAGTACTACATACATAACCAGTACAATACTACATCAATTTATGCATAGAAATAGAAATTACAAAGAGATAATAGATTTTACCTGCAGACAAATCAGCAAGCTGACAGAGCTTCGCTGCTTTCGTTCAGGCTCGCTCTCAGCTCTCTCTCTTCTTTTTTTTCTGTAATTTCAGTGAATTTTATGATATTTTTGGAGTCTGGGAGGGGGTTTTATTGTGCCGGGCTAAAACCGCCCTCTGAGAGGGCGGCAAGGGGCCGCTGCAAATGGCCGGCCCGTGGGTCGGCCATTTTACAGGCGGCCCCCAAACCTCCCTCTGAGAGGGCGGCAAGGGATCCGCCTGTAAAATGGCCATTTTACAGGCGGATCCCTTGCCGCCCTCTCAGAGGGAGGTTTTTGTGTGGCCGGAGGGGTCGTCTGCAAAATGGCTGACGGCCGTGGGCCACCGGCCGCCGGCCGTCAGCCACGTCATCATATCGCCCTCTGGGAGGGCGATTTCAGATATACCGCCCTTCCAGAGGGCGGCAGGAATATATTTTTGTAAATTTTTGAAATGAAAATGTAGTTTTGTAAATATTTTATTAAATAAATATAAAAATAAAAAAATTCCTTCATCGTCTAGTTTCCTCCTCTCGCATATAAGAGAGAGCGCATGGCAGCCAACACAAACAGCGGGCAGGCGCCAGTCAGCGAACTGTACAGCGAGCAGGGGCTATAATTGACTCAACACTGGTAGTCTGTGCTGAATAGCTTAGCTGAATCACTAAATAGAATAATTTTGTGAAAACTATTTAAAGATACAAATGAGTGAATTAATTATTATAAAGTATATATAAATATATAAATATAAAGATTTTGTAAAATTTGTAGGAGCCCAACAGACGTGCTGGCCATTCTTTTATTCCTTCGAGAATAACATGCACTTACTTAGGTGGCATTCTTTTAAGCTTCTAGCCTATGGCTACTCACTCGATTTCTATTAGCATGTTTCTCGAAACATAAAACGGTGCGTTTTTTGCAAAAACTTTCTCTATAAAAGTATCTCTAAAAATCAAATAGATCTATTTTTAAGTTTCTAATAGTTAATACTTAATTAATTATGCGCTAATAACGTTTCTCGTTTTCTGTGCAGCTTATAAGCCACACTCATAAGCTAATTCAAATACCCTTAGAGTAGTTTTCAGCCGAGCATAATTTATTCATTACGGGGCTATAGAAAGCCCATAGCGTAGTGTCATTCTGCCAACATCCCAGCGTGATTGGCCTCTTAGGTAGCGTTTGAAGGTGAAGGAAGAGGGAGAAAACTCTCTCGTTTTTTGTAAGCACGTTTCCCGAACTACTAAAAGATGTGTTTTTTACAAAAATTTTCTATATAAAAGTTGCTCTAAAAAAATCAAATAAATCCATTTTTCAAGTTTATAATAATTAAAACCCAATTAACCATACGCTAATGGCTCGCTCAACTCATTTTACGTGATCTTTTTCTTCTTTCTTTTCCCCTGCCTTCAACCACTCCCTTAGTCGGGTCGCCTGTTTCCTTGTGACTTTGCCAGCCGCTAGCACCGACCGATCTCCATCCCGCGAGCAGTGGTGCCGACGCCCTGCTGCTTCCTTCCGCCGCATCCTCGGCAGCACCTATAACTACACCCTCACCCTCTTTCTCATCCCTCTCCACCCACACATTTTCTCTTTGCCTTAATCTAGATAGCTTATCTTCTCTTCAAGATCTGAAAGCTAGGGTTTATCTTAATTTTCATTAACCCTCTCTAGCCCCCCCTCCCCCCTAAAAAAAATTAAGGTTCAACCGAACACCCAAGCCCTCACATTAGGTCCGCCTATGCTGCTTGGATTTTGTTTGCTTTGCCTTATATTCGCTAACAATATTTACCTTCTCTGTCAAATCGTTCGACAGGCCAACTAGTAAGTCCTTTAACATCGCAGATAAGAGACGAGGAGCTATTAGGAAGATTGAAAGGTAAATCGATATGGGATATTGAAGGAAAGATAGAGATAAAGATATTAGAGCATCTTTAATAGTTTCTTTAAATTTGACTTCCTATTTATCCATTTGGCTATCTATCCAAAAAAATTTCTCTTTGAATATTCCGTTCACTACAATAACCTCTCAATCTCCCACTCTTCAAATAGGTCCCACATGTCAGTGCCTCCCTCTCCTTCTCTCCCTCTTTCTCCCATCTGCGCACCAAAGCAACCGACTATCTCAATCTTGACTCCAGCAGGCAGAACAAGGGATGCCCAGCCCAACCAGGAATCCAAGGATCGGGAAAACTAGCAGATCAAGAATCAAGGCGACGACTTGATTACCTCCATCTTCGTGCGGAAACTCTAAGAACAGGGGAGGAGGCTGCTGCTGCTGCTGTTGCGCCATCGCTGCCGTCTTCATCCGCTGTGACCGCGAGTACCTAGCGAGGAACAGGGGAGGCTGCTGGTGGTGGTGGTGGTGGTGATGGTAGCGTGGGCGGAGGGGAGCTCGAGTAAGGCGGTGCCGTGGCGGGTGAGAACGGCGGGGGCTGCGGCCGTGGCAGCCGGAGAGGACAGTGCCGCTACCTCCCTCTCCGGTCTCCGCGACCGTGGGCTACGACGGCGAGGACATCCTCGGCAACGTCTTTGCCCACCTACCCGACAAGGACGCGGCCCGTGCCGCCGCTCTCGCCTCCCGCTGGTGCGGCATTTGGGCTCCACACCGCTCATCCTCCGCCCGCTACGCCAATCTCCTCTCCACCGGCGAGGGCGCAACCCTCAGCCCGCGCGCCTCCGCCTCCGCCGGGTCGCCGCTGAGCTCTGCCCGCCTCCACCCGGGGCGTCGACGAGCTACGCCCGAGTGGATGGCCGCCACTGGAGTAGGGGGCAGGGAGAAGGCAGAGAAGGTGATGGTGGGACCCACGGATAGCTAGTGGAGTAGGCTGGCTAAGTTTGGTCAGTGTGGGGGTGTGTTTGGTCAACCTGATAGTTTAGTTATTCGGTTAGCTAGTCTATTAGAGGATTTTTTTTACTATATTAACTAAAATTTAGCTTAAATTTATCTTAGAAGTTAAATGAAGAGGTTGTTAAAGTTGCTTTAATTGATTTTAACGATTTGTTCCGATCGCCCTTGCCCCCTGATACGGAAAGCCGTGCAAGATTAATGGGCCTTTCCTTGCTCGCGGCCTTGTTACTGTCGACCGATCTCCCCGTCGATACGACACCCATCCATCCGTCTCCTGTCTGCGGCTGCGCCGTCGCGCCGATCTCTGAGACCTGCGACTGCGAGCAGCGGTGCCGGCGTCCTGCTGCTTCCGCCGCATACTCTCCTCCCTTCTGACTACTTGCGCCCAACTCGTCTTCTCGGCCTCGACTCCCGTCTCCTCGCTGCTTCGCCCGCCGCGCCGCCTGCGCCGATTTCCATCCATCCCGTGAGCTTCCGCCTCCGGTGAGCACCCGTGTCGACGCACGCACATCCTCTATCTTTCTTTCGAATTTGCCTTAACCTTATCTTATCTTCTAGATCTGGAAGCTAGGTTTTTCTCTTTGTCTTAAACCTGAATACTAATAACAGTACCCCCCACCCCAAAAAAAAAATGTTGGGATCCAACTGTACCCCCATGCTATGGTTATATCCGCCCCTGCCCCTGAGATCCTGCAGTATGATATAGTAATATGCTTGCTTAAGAATACTTCCATCACATATATCATGTACTACTTCGCATTTAGGCTGAATTCTGTAGTGACTCAGTTGGGATGCTGTGACTAAGGATGGAAGCTGAATACTTATTATTGGAAATATTTTATTAAAAAATTGAAAAATTAAGGAAATGTTTTTTGTGTTTCCAATTTGAATAGCATGATCTTTTCAATCCAAATTCTTATACGAACGCAGCCTAATCATGTTGGAAACCGAAACGGTTTTGACTTCAGCAATCAAATAAACTTTTATCCATATAAATCTGCATCTGAATTCTAATTCAAGAAAAATGTCTTATTAATTTTTTTGTGATACCATTAATAATTAGCAGAACATCTCAAATCTAGTCCTACCTATTATTTCTTCATACTTAAATTGACATCTTATGGTTGTATATTGACATATTGTATCTTGGACATTTATATATGCTTATTATTCTATAGTTGAAACTTGTAATGCGATTATGGTGATATTTGAATCTGACTGAAATGGATTATATTGGAGCTAATTCGTTTTTGCTACTGATCTGATTCATATTCAACATACATCCTATTCATATTCAAATCCCACTAAACTTGTGGAAATGGATATGGTTTGACGTTGACAACTATTTGGATTGAATCTGACTGGTCACACCACTAGTTGTGACTTCATTGTGAAGGATGGTATATTTGTGCGAGAGATCTGCATCATGAACATTTATATCTTATAACATGTAATAAAAAAATAACTAGAAATATGTACTATGGAAAGAAAGCCTTTTCTCCAAGCTAAAAAATTGTTATGTCAGTAAATGCAGTCTCTATTTCTATTCAGTGTTGGGTTCAGTTATTTCCAGTCTCAGTACATTATCTTGAATACTTCTGTTTACTGGGTTGCTCATTGCATGCTTTTGTCAAACCAATTCTTATGTGGACAGTGGACATGCACATTGCAAATGTCAGGGTTTAATCGGATGGGTTCTGATGGCAATTTTGGCAAAGGTGAGCTTTTAGTTGCTTTTTTTAACTGGAGTGGGTCTTCACATGTATATGGATATGCATCCATCATGCCTTGAGATATGGAGCAAACTTTCAAAACTGATGTCAACATCTCATTTTTTGTATCATTGGCTCATTGCACAAATCTTGGTGCACATTGGGTGCATAGGAATACGGTAGTGCTTGGACATCCATATATATTTGTGGAGTTATATTTACCAATTTTAATTTATCTTCTTTTAATGCTTACTAGCAAAGGGAAAAAGTCTAGACTATCTTTGGGTCTATCATGTTGGACAGATTTGAAATAAGATTTAGTGTTGTTTAGATGATCGGATAAATACATAAGTGAATGAATGAAAGAAACATACCTCATGGTGGTTTTGATCTGTGAGTGAGTTATGATATTTTCTGCTTGTCATCCTCCGCAAGTTTGACTCATTTTCCTTCTTCATAAGTATACACATTTAGAAAATATTAGGCGATGGAACCATTTTTTTTGGAAGGCTAGTTTTGTTAAATTCTAAGGTGACTTAAGGTTACATTAGCTTTCTGCTCTTTCTGTTCACTGTGCTTGTATTGAGTATACCTTGCACTTCATCTAAATCATCTAAAGTTAAGAAAATAATCTAGGTGGGAACATGTGATACTCTGCTGGACTGTTGACTTCAGACATGGTCATCATTTATTGCTTTGATTTGTGGCCCTAGTAATATTTAGTGCTCCTTTGGAACAAAGGAAAAATAGAGGATTTTTGTAGGATTGAAATTGTATGGAAAATTTTCCTATGTGCTCCTTTGGAACAAAGGAATGAGCATTTGAGAATTCTACAGAATTCCTATGGAATGGCTTGATTCATGGGAATTTTGGAGGATTTCTAACAGGAGGTTGGACCTCATGGAAACTTTTCTTGTGTCTCTCTCTCCCAAAATCCTATACTTTTCCTATGATGTATCCAAACAAGAAGTTTCACACAATTCCTACATTTTAGAATTCCTAAGGATCAACTAGATATGCCACCTTGATTCCTACGTTTTTCCTGTTACTGTGTTTTTGGATTCCTGCGTTCCAAAGGAGACAGTGTAGATCTTGACTAGAAATGTGTCAATGATGTCTTTGCAACAATTAAAGCCACTTCATGTGGGACATCCTTTGAACTGTCAGAATATGAAGGCTGCCATTCAATCACATCTAACCATCTAATGCTATCAAACATTACTGTTTTTTATACCTTGCCACTTACAAAGTATTCATCTTTGCTGCTGGGTTGAACTTCTTTAGAAGTTCTCATGTTCTATCAGTTTTCGCACTGTATATCTGAACCATCATAATTCTGTTGGCTAAAGCAAGTGCTGTCTCTTTACTCACTATGGTTGCTTTTGGTATTTCAGGTCCACGGGAGCTCACTGGTGCTGTTGATTTAATTAGCCGCTACAAGCTGCTAAACCATCATAGTTTTTTTTGTAAGAAACCTTTGCCACTGGCCATCTCCGATACAAATTATCTTCACAATGTTGTGGGCGACACAGAAATTCGTAAAGGGGAAGGAATGGAGCTCGATCAACTCTTTCAGGATGCATACCTAAGGGAGAAGACTTCTTACATTCAACCCTTTGACATGGAGGCACTTGGGCAAGCATTTCAGTTGCGAGAAACAGCACCAGTAGATTTGCCTTCGGTAAGATAACTCTGTTAAGAACATACATTTTATTTGCTGCAATTTGCCTTCTGTTAAGAACATTTACTTCCTTTGCTGCAATTACTCTTTCTTATCGCAACACTGTTGCATTCACCAGGCTGAAAAAGGTACACCAACTATATCGGGAAAATCAAAGATCAAGTCCAAAGACAAAGTAAAGAAGCATAGAAGGCACAAAGAGAAAGACAAGGACAAGTACAAGGATCAGAAGAAGCACAAACATCGCCATAAAGACCGGAGTAAAGATAAAGACAAAGATAAAGAAAAAGAAAAGAAGGATAAGAGTGTGCATCATGATTCTGGAGGTGATCGCTCCAAAAAGCATCACGAAAAGGTTGTCCTATGTACCCTGCTCGATGCAAAAATCTGATTCACACTTGTCTTATGCTCTAAAATTTTGATGAATTATTTCAGAAGAGGAAGCATGAGGGAGTGGAAGATTTGGCAAGTGGTCATAACCTCAAGAAAAGTAAGAGGGCATTTGTTCAGTAATGTACTATTGCTGTTGCACTTATGCTTCATTAACATGTTTGTCCATGTTACCCTTGTCGATCTATGACAGCACAAAAGCGCAAAAATCAATGAAACGAGCGATGTGTTTCGTTAGCTTCAATGCAAGATATGACAAGTTTGTTTCTGGTTAGCTCTTGTAATGCGACTCCATGTTGAATGCTGTCAAAGGGTAGCTTTGAAGTTCTTGCTTGGCAATACCACTTCCCAGAGGTATGTGTTTCTTGAACTTATATCATTTATTATTTTTTTATTGAACTAGGGTATCCTTTTTTCTCGAATATGCAAGAGAACAACTAGGGTATCCTGAGTGACTTGCTATATATAGTGATAGACACAAGATTTGAGTATTTTGTAATTTTATTGGATTTGTATGCATTTTGTTACTAGTAAAGTTAACTTGTATAAGTAGATGGCTATAAACAGTCCCGTTTTTATTGAGTCTTTCGACTTCAGAAGTAAGGCTATGTTGGTTTTGGATCCTTTTAACAATTTATATGCCCCTAATTGTGATGTTTATTTTATATGATTTGTGTTATGATAAACTTGATAGGTATCCTCAATGTTGGAAACAGGAAGTTTATTTAAAACTTTAGCTAATTTTATTGTATTTACTGTGCATAGTAGATCATTGCGCGTTGTTGGTTGATTCTGAGTGGTGTTCTGGTTGCTGGGGTAGGTTTCTGATCTCTCAACAGTTTTACCAGACCAATTATTCACATGAGGACCTACTCTCTCGTCAGTTGAAAAAAACCAATTTATCATTTAGGTTTTGAGGTTTTTTAGCTTGTTTCAGTATAGTTTTTCATGTCCTGCAACTAGACTTGTTGTCAGGCATTTGTTTGTTCAAGTTTCTGGCCAGTTTCACCTTGTGAAACTAGGAGATTGAAAATACTAGTAGCTTTTAAGCGTTCTTCTGCACACATCAATACAGCTCACTTATAAAATGCCATAAATTGGTGTGAACAGACCAGAATTTGGGTACATCTATTAGATGGTTTCTAATCAGTCAGTTGTGGCTTATTCTACCCTAATAAAAGATTATAATCGGAATGTTTTAGTTTATTTCATGTAACTCCCTGTCTGTACTGCCACATAAGAGTGACTAGTATGGTAAATGTTACTGTATTCAGAAAATTGAGACTATTCTTCGTTCCTGAATTTCTGTAGACTAAAAGATTCCCACAGTGGAGTTACATTATGGGTGTTGAATTAGAATGAGCAAATGACATTGTACACTTCCAAAACTTTACAAAGGATAGTTCGGCACTTTGATCCTTTATTTACAATTTTTTACAAGGATATCTGTAACCCTCATCTTTTAGGCTTTTAAAAGATTTGTTGCAAAGACCACAACGTCCTTTCGCATCTTTCTGACTTGTAGGCTGTTGCAACCACCATGGCTGAAAACAATGCAATCAACTTATGGAAATACATTATAAATTTGTAGTGCATTTATTCGTGTTTTAAATGAGAAAGCACATTTTTTGTTAGAAGGTACTACCTGCCTACTCATCTAATGCATTCCTGCTCTTTCTTTTTACTGGTACAATACAGCTACTAGTGACAGAAATTCTGTACCAAGCTGGTGAGGAGCAAAAAGATTTGTTGTTACGTTGGATTATGATGTACAGCAATTCTGTTGAAACTTGAACTTGTCACATGGAATCATTGGACTTGTAATTTCATCTTTATGCCCACTAGCAATCTTCAGTATTGCTATCAATGTCCTGTCTTGTATTTCAGACGAAAACAGGGCTTGTTGTCAAGCCGCATAACACGGCCATATACAATAGAATTCAAGAGTTGCTAGGTATTTATCCATGATCCAGCAAATCCAATGTTTTTTTAATGAAGCAAATCCAATGTTGGTGATGAACACAAGGAGCTACTACATAGTAACCTCTATTAGTTTTGTGTGGTACGAGTTGGCAGCACTATATAGTTGAAGACTTCAAGTCATGGACCAACTGCTTAATTAGCATGAATCAACTTATAGCAGGAACTGCTTTAATCCTTACTACTACTTGTATTCTAGTTGCTCTAGTAGTTACAATCAGCCCCTGCTACCATGCTTGCGCCTGAAGAAGAATCCTCGAGGTTCCTCTTGAGTTGAAATTTCTCAAGTTTTCATCACGTCATCTGAATTGTTGCCTTTTTTTTCTGTGTTTTGAGTTCTATTGCGTTTTCTTTGTCTGTGTTAAGTTCTATTGCGTTCTTAGCTCTTGCGGGAATGGAGGGATTAAGGATGCACAGCTTGCGTTTTCAGTTCACATACGAATTCAGAGAACATGACATGACAATTCGTTTGTTCTAACATTGCTTCACGCCAGAAATATCGCAACAGGGCTGAACATTGGTAGGTGTTTATTTTCAGATAATACATTGACAGGTGTTCATACATACAGCCGAACAACTTCAGCACAAACCATTCATTCTTCACACGCATCAACGCATGTGTGTTCTTCACATCTTCAGTCCACATTTGCCACATTAAAAAGCAATTACCAAAGCTATGCATTGCCATCCTTGAGCGAGCCATGTGCCCATGTCACTAGTTGGCCACTCACCCTCTTGACACCCAACTAATAAACAACCTCCCTAATGATGAACACTCCCTGATTAGTTTATATGCTAAGACAATCTGGCCTAAGATTCACAAGATTCCACTTAGATATAAGTGATGCTTGCTCTATCCCTGTAGGGCTCTTAGGTGATCCATCATACACAGGGGCATCACCCCTGCATGGCTTGTCTCCCTACCAAAGTAGCGCGAATATTGGCGACCCTGTCCCTCTCTCTCTCTCTCTCTCTCTCTCTCTCTCTCTCTCTCTCTCTCTCTCTCTCTCTCTGTGTGTGTGTGATCGATCTCCAGCTTTTCTTGTCGTTAGATGGAAGCTATTATTCCATTGATTAACACCGTATGCATGATGGATTAGTTTAACACTGCTACTGATGCTACTCTAGCTGCTACCATCCTGCATTCCTGCCTGCTTGACACACACTGGCCTCGTCTAGGATCTAGTAGATGGCAACTAGCAAGATTGCATGTGATTTACCTGTTGTAATGACCTACCTACCTGCAGCTGATCACCATGTATGACTGTATCCATGCTTAGCATTCCCAAGTTGCTGCGTGATCAGTGCATGATCCATTCTTTATGAGTTGTGTCAGTGAAGGTTGTCGGTATCTTTTCTTTGGAGATAGAAAGAGAGACTTGTGAGTTAAGACAGTTGGCTATGGAGATGGTGAGGAACAGGCAGAACAGTGATCGATGCAGCTCTAGGCATCAGGTTCAGGGCTGTCGATCTGGACTCCTGTTCAGAAATCAAGGGCATCTTTTCTCACCTCATCACCTGTGGCCAGATTGACTCTCGACATTCAGCAGTGCTCCTAGTAATTAAATGATGATAAGTTCATGATTATCTTACTAAGGTGCCTATTGTCTTGGCATAGCTGAAATGGTCCCAATAGTGAGTCTAAACTAGCAACAGGTTTGTCAATACCCGGTTTCAGTAAGGTTTTCTATCAGATCTTCACTATATGTCTATATCTAGCTGAAAATGGCAAAACAGTGAGGTCCATGGTTACTTCTAAGAAAAGTTTAAGGTTATTCAATCATCACATCATTAGATTTTGTATAGTACATTCAGAAGTTGAGCTGGTTCTTCTGTTTCAGTGTCCCAACAGAATATTAGAGGGATAGACACCAGACAGTGGTCCATTAAGCAGAAGAACAGATTGCATATAATTCTGCATCTTGAACAACTGAAACATGGGCCCCTCAATGCCAACAAATTATAGTGTCATGAGAATTAGATTATATATATATATTCCCTTATTCATTTTCAGTGTCCGTTCTATGCTTTGGAGTATGGATCATGTGGAGCTTCTTTTTTCCTTTTCTAGCCTTGGCATATTAAAGATCACCCCAAATTACTTTCCTTTATATGAAAGCAGTCAAAAAAGAAAGGCAGATCCAAAGTTTTATATGCACCGCTAAGATCGATTGACAGCTAGAACTACAAACTTTTGTGAAAGAACAAAGGGGAAGGGGGGATAAAGAGATTTACAATATGTTCATGCGTGTCACACTAGATGAGTAGATCATATCTTTAGCTCGAAGCAACTCTAACAAAAAACAAAATCAAATCATGTTAGTTCTTGCATTGCTATTACTTTGGTGTACTTTTGGTTGGGTTTCAGGCAGACAAATTGTAGTCATGGAGTGTACTGATTGCTGCTAAATTACTCAGTAGTCCTCCTCTGATGGTGTAGGACTCTGTGCAGGCTTGTAGGGAAGTAATAATAGGCAGTAGTCCAATTGGATTGGGCTGCCTTGCAACGGTTGGTGAAGTGATCTGTTGATGATATATAATATGCATGGTTCCCCAGACATTGGTAGTTAGTACTCCTATATAGAAGCTAGTAATAACAACTCTAATCACTTCACATCACGCTTGTTTTCTCAGTGGAAAACATACAAAAAAGTTGGCAACTTTGCCTTCAACACACTTTAGTCCCCTCTCTCACATCTCTCTCTCCTTTCTTCCCATAGTGTGCATGCATGAGACATTTAAATGCTCATCTTGGAACAGTGAACATCAAATAATTGAGATTAGACTTTCACAACTCTGCATCAACCAGTGGGCAAGATATACGTATGCATCAATCTTTGAAAACAGAAAGGGAACCTGATTTAGATCACCGTTGCAGTGGTCTTATCAGTTATATAAGCATGCAGTAGAGGTATTCGTTTCAACAGTGGCAGCTGCATGTTGCAAGGCTGGCTGCAAGTTGCCGGCAGATCTTTGCAATTTGATGGTGCACATAGTCATTCAGATAAGATTCAGTGAGCACGGGAATGTGCCGATCGCTTAGTTGGTCGGTCAGCAGAACAAAAGATGAGGTAAACGTGATAGGGACCCTACATGGCCATGCACTACTTCAGTGGTAGTACGTAGTAGTGTGAACAAAACCAAGGATCTTTTAGACATCAATCATGTTCAGGGTTTGTCTCTTCGTGTTTTACTGGCCTTAGGCTCACACGTTATATACACATTTTTTGGGACGGGGAGAGTAGTAAATTAAGATTATAATTTAGGAATGGAATTGTTGAGTATAGGGTAGTTAGAAGGATATTTGGATATCATTAATTTGTATGGTGGTCTTCTGAGATATCCCTCTTGGCTATCTCTTGTGTTCTATTTATACGTGTGCTCAGTGACGGCCCTAGGAATTTTTTGTTAGGTGGTTCTTCTTGACATGTCAAACTTTTATAACATAAAAAACTCAATATGTATGTATATATATATATGTATATATATATATATATATGTATATATATATATGTATATATATATATATATATATAATTAAGTTAAAATACGATATAAATATAGCGATAGTATCTCAAAGCATCGCAAATTGCTTAAAATCAGCGTTTAGTCGTAGTACTAGTAGTAGGTAAACTACCCTGTAAAAGGAGTCCCGATATAACAAAGTATCAGGTGTGATTGAAGGCGAAACTAGGAAGCAAAATTGGCTCACCACTTAACTAAATTTTAAAGGCAAAAATCTCCCATTTGACATTTTAATAACCTACCTTGGTGGTTAGTTGACCACACTAGGATTGAAGTAGGAAGCAGTACGAATAAATCATCAAGAAAAACACGTGTCTTTCGTGATCTACCGGTGGGCATGGGCAGCGTGGCACGCGACTGGCGGCCGCGCCTGGGCGGGCATTGGGACGGGGAGCCCCGGACGCCGGCGCCGATGCTCCCTTCCTCCTTGGCAGCGGCGCGGCGCGCGACCGGCGGGCATAGGCGGCGCGGCTACAGGAGTCAGGAGTCGGTGGCAGCGGCGCCGTTCTGGTTTCTGCTTCTCTGTTACTGCCCTTCCTTCAAAGACCTAATGGGCTACAATATTATGCTGGTGAGTTAGTGGGCCTGTTTTTTTGAGAGGTGAGGTGCTTCTGGGCTAAATTCTAGGAGGTTCAAGATCCACCCGGACCACCCTCCCTGTGCATGTGTTGAATGCTCAATACATAAACCACAATTATGCAATACATCTCCTGACAAGAGTCTATAGGTGGGTCCTGGACTCCTGTTAGGCCGCGTCTCCGCCTAAAAATTTCAAGGTTTGTTTGCATTGAGAAAAAAGAATGTCTGAACCCAGAAAATCTGTTCATATTTCAAAATGTTTCTGCTTGTTTTAATCTGAATTTCCGTCCCCTCGTTCCAGTTTTGCATTACCTCCGAAGTGCAAATCGCGGGCGAAATTGCGTTGCGGAGCGCGTGGTCAGCCGGGGCAGGGCAGACAGGCGGAACCGATGCCGTGCCCCCGCCTGCCCCGGCAGCACCGCGACCCCGATAGCCCACGGTCCCCGTCGACGTCCTCCGTCCACCACGCGCTCGCGCTCACATCCTTTCATCCTTAGCTAGCTTTATTCCCCGCCGCACGCTGGCTAAGCTTTCGAGTTTCGAGCGAGCTGTACGTTCCGGGATTCTCCTGCGCGCGCGCGGTTCGTTCTCCTCGACGACGCGCGTGATGCTTTAGCTGCTGTTGGCATGCATGGATGGGACGTACTGCATGCCCCTGGATTTGACCTGTCTGGCCGGGGAAACGAGGTTGTGGGGTCCGGATCGATCGAGATAGAGATCCATTAACCGGTGATCAGAATATGTCCCGTGCCTGTGGCTGCCTACGTTTTCCATCCAATCTATCGCTCGCTTTGGGGAAATTTTAAAAGTACCCTAAGTACCAAAATATCTAAATATTTTGATACCTTAAGATACTTGAGTATCTAGAGAAATTAAATTTTACATTAGAAAATATGATATCTTTTTTGTACCATTTCAAGGACGGTAAAAATACCCCTCGCTTTGGTTCTTCTTCTGCACCTACATAATCCTAATTCCTGCCGCCATCGATTGGTGCCCTCACTCTGCACATGTGCATGCGTGCATCACTGCAACTGCTGCATATGCAACATATGCAGTAATCAGGGTTTACAATTCCGACCGACACTTGGATACCGGCCATCAGCAGTTTAATGGTTTCTAGGAAAACCAAACGAAAAAGATAAATTTTGGACAAAATTCAGAAACCAAAACGAGAATTTCGAGGGAAATAACCGAAATTTTAGAAGGGTATTGCGACGGCAACGGTCAGCTATGGGCAATGCCAATGCTGCGCCGCCTACTCGGTCTCGCCTCTCTTTTGCGTGCTATGCTCCTGTGCCATTTACCCATTGAAGGAAGATAGAGCTATACATGGCTTTATAACGTGAGTGGGCTAGATTGGTTATTCCGTAGGGTCGGTCTATAAATACGTTCCATTTTCTTTTAACATTTTCTCAATCTGTGCCGGTCATAAACTATAAGTGAATTTAATATTTTTAAACAAGTTTGATGCTAATAGCTACTACTAATATCATAGTATTTATATGAATTTTTTTTCCATATTTTACAATTTTTAAGTTCAAATTAACAAATTCATTTGAAATTCCTATACGGTTTTTGGTCGAAATTCGTGGGAATCGTAAACCCTGGCAGTAATGACAATGTGTGATCTTGTTTTCTTCTCGTCTTCTCTTGCAAAAAGGCCTCTTTTTGTAGTGGCAGGCTCTGTTCACAGTGGATTTGGATCCTATGCCTTAATTCACTGTTCTCCGATTGCTCTGATCGACTTACCCAGGTTTTGACGGTCAGGAAGATATATGAAAGGCCAAAACAAGAAACAGAGTCGACAAGAATCTATATATCATGGGTTTTTGCATGAGAGAACTGTACGTATATGCGTGATGCATGGGTTTGGTGCTCGCCACCACCTCCAAGAATCTATATATCATGGGTTCTTCAGCTCGATGCGAAATAGATATGCATTCCGATAGATATATGTACTATATATGTACATATGCTACGCTTCTTTCAAAAATTGAAAAAAAAAACAGAGAACATATGCTACGCGCGATGCAAACGCTCCAATTTCTTCACTAGATTTACACAGCTCGTATCAAAATTAATTATATGTGTAGATTTATCATAAAAAGATGTCTAAAAGTTGTATACACTAGTTGTAAACCCGTGTATAATCAAAGTGTATTCATACGAGCTGCTATGGATATTACATACATTTGCTAATTTATTTTTAAATTTCAAAACAAAAACTTTAATTTTGTTAATAGTTACACAATTAGTAATACACAAACTTTATATAAAATCTACCCTAATACTCTTTTCTTACTTTGTATTGTTATGATTTGATAATCCTAAAAATTTTAGATTTTTTGTTACACGAAAGATGCACACACGCGCACACCGTATGCATACATCCGTAAATGTGCCTTCTTAACACACTCTTAGGTCAACAATAGATTCTAGCCTCATCGAGTTACTATTAAAAGTGTAATCACATGTTGCACTCCATTTGGAGTCCACTAAAATTTGAAATCAACAAATAGAATATAGTGCTCCACTTAGAGTCTCATAGTCATGATTTAATTATTACGAAATTTGGAATTAAAAACCCTAATTTTGTAAATTTTCTCTTAGTTTAACAATTTTGAAACTTGAAGTTAGCATGTTGTACCTGATATGAACTCTTCTTTTAATCCCAATCATTATAATTTGGTCCAAGTTGGATATCCAGATTTATTTACGTTTTTAAATATAAACGTGGGGATTTTCCTAGAGTGGCTAGGGCCCGTGTAGTATTTTTCTTGGAATTGGCTAAGTAGTATTTACAATTATATTTTAGAGATATTTTTTTTGTCACAAAACGGTGTAGAATGTTTGTGGATCGAGGAGCATTTATCCGGTTTAATTTGTGTTGGGAAGACACGCTGATTTGCGTCCGACGACGGTTGCTGTTGTAACATGGGATGAGACATGAGTGTTTCGAAATATGGATGCTTAGCTTTTTGCGATTTGCACTCGTTCGATCTGGCATCTGACTTGACTCGATCGGCTGCAGGAAGAATGCCTTTAATTTGTCTTTGGCCACCGCCAGTGACAGACAGATGGATGGATGGATATCCCGTTCACCCACAGCGGTACAGACTCCCTTTCCTGCCGGCCAGCCGACCGGAAAACCATGGCAGCCAGGGCGCCTGTTGGGCCACCTTAGCTGGTGTTCTAAATTGCTTATTTTTCTGGGTTAGAAGACGCCCGTAAAATAAGAATTATTATTAGCACGTGATTAATTAAGTATTTATTATTAAAATTTAAAAAATAGATCTATTTGATTTTTTAGAGATACTTTCATATAGAAATTTTTGCAAAAAACGTACCGTTTATCGTTTTAGAAAGCGTGCTCATGAGAAACGAGAAAATAAGCAGCTTATTTAAGTAGTACCGAACAGGGTGTAAGAGCCATTAGCTTGGATATATTGAGACTGCTTATTAATCAAATATTTGTTAAAAAAAATCCATTAAACGATTTTTCTGTATCCAAAAGCTAATATACAAACCACTAGATACGGTTACACATATTTATGACTGAGTTATACAAATTTATAACTAAAATTGTACAAATCGATAATGACAGTTACCATAAATTGAAAGTATAACAATAACAAGTAGAAAGTGCAACTTAGAACTCGCTTCCCTTACCCTGAATCTTAAAGTTCTATCCAACGGCCAGCGTTGTTGTTTGACAGAATTTAAAAAATTAAATGTTTGATCAATAGCAAATTTAGGATATATTCCTAGTTTCGAAGAAGATCAATGTGCTACATGATGGATCACACATAACCCTATGGTAATATCTTAGACCTAACGTACACACCATATTTTGTAAGGCGATATTTAAATAGACACGACTAGGTGTTAGACGTCCGATGTTTTGTAAAACATCAGATGGTGTTGCACTGTATTGTTGATAAATGTTACACATGTTTCACCGCTTGATGAAAAATATTTCAAAAAAATATTTTCAGATGTTTCATCCATCAAAGAAAAATGTTTCATTGCTTGAAAAAAATAGTTCAATCAAATGCAACATTCAAAAATATACTCATCGCAACACCAAAAAAACCAATATATACAACATGAATCAAAGCAAAATAAAACATCTTAATACAATAAATTGTAAAAAAAGTAGATTATAACATTGTTAAACTCCTATGAAATAAAAATAAACCCACATCCATCTTCTTCTTGTACTCTGGCCACCGGATTAACCTTCCTCCACTCTGATGATCAAATCCGTTTTCTTTCTCTGTACCACTGATCGAATCTGTTCTTTTCATGCTCCCCTGGTTAGATGATGGGGAAGTACTCCCATAGACTGAAGAGCACGCTTCCTTGAGCAACCGGCTGATCTACGGGCGACCATCCTGAGATGGATTTTTAGTGAGGACCTCACCAAAGTAGAATGCACGTGCAGGGAGTGAGGGACCTCGTCGCCGGCCACGAGCTCTGTGTCTGTGTTGGCGCTCGCTACAAGTGTCTCCTCCGCCTGACGGGAAATAGCAGGAGAGAGAAATGGAGGAGGAGCCTGACGCGGAGGGACGTTTGATATTTATCCTCGTGTCAGACGCCCGTACATATATGTTGTCGTATTTAAATTCGTAACTTACCAATATTTACTGACTTGTCTATGGTCTCCGTCTCTTAAGCGTATACCGATCCACGGATGCTCCCTTCCGTAAGAGAGGAACTTTCCGTGTGACCATCACGCAGTGACGCAGGGGGGCATGCGACGTGGCAGGTCCACGTGGCCAGCCATGGCGAGCCGCTCCTTCCTGCTGCTCACTGCCTCCATCTCGCGCCCTATAAAAACGGCCACCACCTGCAACCACCTTCCTCGAACGCGCAAACCCTCCATCCATTACAAAAACCCAACTGCCCTTCGATCCATCTGCCCAACCGCTAGCTGCTCGGCGACTCGCCAGTGTTGTTTCATGGCCGCCGCATCGACGACGTCCTCGTTGTCTTCCCTCCCGCCCAAGCCTCCCAACTCCGCCAGCTCCATTGTGGCCATGCTCGACCAGCCGCCCTACCACGACATGGACGCCGGCGCCGCCACGCCGAGCTCAAGCGTCAGTAGTAGTAGCAGTAGTAGTACGGCGAGCGTCGCTGGCCGCTCCTCCACGTTCTCGCTCGACTCGGCCGCGACCGCGACGCCCTCCTCCTCCCCGCCGCGCCCGCACCGCGCGGCCGACGTCGCCTGGGCGCCCATCCGCGCCGCCGCCGCGCCGCTCAGCCCGCGGGATTTCACCCTCGTCCGCCGCGTCGGCGCGGCGGACATCGGGACCGTCTACCTCTGCCGCCTCGAGGGCGGCGAGGGGGAGAAAAGCTCCTCGTTGTCGTCCTGCCACTACGCCATGAAGGTGGTGGACCGCCGCGCGCTCGCCAAGAAGGGCAAGCTCGGCCGCGCCGCCGCGGAGAAGCGGGTCCTGCGCCGCCTCGACCATCCTTTCCTGCCCACCATGTTCGCCGACTTCGATGCCGGGCAGGACTACTCCTGCATCGTCATGGAGTTCTGCCCCGGCGGCGACCTCCACTCGCTCCGCCACAGGATGCCCGGCCGCCGCTTCCCCGTTGCGTCGGCCAGGTTCTACGCCGCCGAGGTGCTCCTCGCGCTCGAGTACCTGCACATGATGGGCATCGTCTACCGCGACCTCAAGCCGGAGAACGTGCTCATACGCGCCGACGGCCATATCATGCTCACCGACTTCGACCTGTCGCTCGAGTCCACGGCGTCGCCGGCGCTTGAGGAGGCGAGGAACGGCCCTCAGGACGACGACGCGGTGATGCCAACCTGCCTCCCCGAGGTACAGCTGTTCCGTCTCAGGAGGTGGAGGCGCCGTGCCGCGCCGTGGCCGCGGCCGCGGTTCGTGCTGAGCCGGTGGACGCCGCGGTCGAGCTCGTTCGTCGGCACGCACGAGTACGTGGCGCCGGAGGTCGCGCGCGGCGGCGGGCACGGCGCGGGCGTGGACTGGTGGGCGTACGGCGTCTTCCTGTACGAGCTGCTCTACGGCCGCACCCCGTTTGTCGGCGCCACCAACGAGGCCACGCTCCGCAACATCGTGCGCCGCCCGCTCGAGTTCCCCTGCGCCGCCTCGCCGCACGACGCCGCGGCGCGCGACCTGATTGCGCGGCTCCTGGACAAGGACCCCCGGTCGCGCCTCGGGTCCCGCCGCGGCGCCGCGGACATCAATCCCACGCCTTCTTCAAGGGCCTCAACTTCGCGCTGCTCCGGTCGTCCGCGCCGACCGTCGTGCCGCCGCCGGCAGCGGCCGCGCTGCACCAGTGCAGCAAGGGGGCCGACGTGCCGCAGCTGTTCGATCTCTTCTGACTCGTATTCGATCGGCACGTCCAAAGCAGGGATTTTTTTGTGTTGTTAATTAATCGAGGCACGAATTAACGAGCTAGCTGGCTAGAATCATGTTGACTAATTACTCCACTAGCACTGCTGTACAACACTGTCAATTAATTAATTAGTGAAATTACAGCTCTCATGTCGGCATGATACCACCTGATGACTCATCCTGATCACTTAATTACAGTATCGAGGAATGCTTAATAAGCTGGCAGCCTGGCGCTAAACGCGTCCTACCGGCCATTAAACACATCCATCTTGTGTGCCCTTGCATTCGTTATCTACAGTAGAAGAATATGTGCAGTCAAACGTCATACTACTGTTTTTAACTTTATCTGCAGATACAGCATACGTAATATATACCCCTACAGCCCCTTTAACTACAATTTGCAAGGTAGTACGGGATATTATATTTTGCACTCGTTCCGTTCTAAAATATTATAATTTTTGTTTATGTATTAGGACAAAATATAAGTCTACTTTCGATGTAAAAAACATTAAAAGTATTATATTAACATTAAGAAAATATATATGATAACACTAACAAACTTAGAATCTGTGGTTTGTGTTGTACAGGTATGAAATGATCTACAAAATAACAAATTTATCTCTGTGCAGATAACTTAGATCACTATATTTTTTTAAGGAGAAATTAACAAGGACTAAGCAATCAGCAGCATGCATGGCATGTGGCCTGCACCATGCGCTAGCTGGCCCCTCTATGTGTGGTTAGAGGCCTTTTTGGTTCGTGTGTACAATGATGGCCATCGATCTCAGTTGAGCTGTCGTTAGGATGGAGGCGGCCGGCTGTCTTCCGGTTTGTTAACTTGTCCACGTTTCAATGCCGCGTAAGCATATACGCTCGACAAGTTCTCTTGCGGGAATTAGCAATAGTTGGGTATTTCGTCTCTTTAGGTAGTTGCAGTGGTACCTATGTTAGTTCAGTATTTGACTTGTCTGAATGCATCATTTGATTCGCCTTGTAACGGTAGAAAATGAGGGTTACCTTAGAACAATTTCAAAAAGTAACTATTTGACCTACCAAGCAAGTTTATAAAAAAATAGACTTTAAAAAAACTTATCATCTCACTTATCTATCCATATGGCTGATCAAAGAAGTTCTATGGCTGCCAAATATGACCAGCCAAATTTATTGGTAATCTATAAGACCTATATGAAAAAACCTTACCCTCATCGGTCGCATACTCTGGCAAATTCGCTCCTGCACACCTAGAGGGCTTCCTGCCAACGCTCTGCCACCTTCTGCCTGCGCGCGTCCGCGGCGGCCGCCGCCGCCCCCCGTGCTCTCCCTCTCCGCCAACCACGCGCTTGCCCCCGGCTTGCCGCTGCACCCATGGAGAGGTTTTGTAGGGAGAGAGACAAAGAAAGAAGAAAGATGGTATATAGATACTAACATGTGGAATCCATAAAATTTGGAGGATAGGATATAGAGGCTTTGGAGTGAACAAAAAATATGGAGAGGAATATTATAGCTAGCTATATGGTCATTTGAGAGCCAGATTAGATAGACTTTTGAAGTGCTTTTATGGGCCAACTTTGTGGAACAATTTTCAGCCCTCTTTGAAGAGTGAATATTCTTAGAAAATAGACAATATAAATGATTATTGCCTCACGTATCTCTCTACAAATATGTAAGGTTAGATTCGATGTACACACAAAGAAACAAAATAACAAGTCAAATACGAAAAGTGTTGCCACTAAATTGTAGTTGATTTATTTTTGTAGGGAATTCATAATTGAAATTTGTTAGAATCATTTCTTCGTGTGTTGTTGAATTTGGTCTTCCATATTTACAGAGGGATATTCAATGTAATAATCTATACTATCTATTTTTTTTAAAAAAAAGTTCACTTTCAAACAAACTTTATGTACTAAGGCACCGTTGGGCACTCTAGCTAGAGGAGAAAAAAATCCTTGTTTTTTATGAGCATGTTTTCCAAACTGCTAAACGGTGTATTTTTTAAAAAAATTTCTATATAGAAGTTACTTAAAAAAATATATAAATCTATTTTTTAAGTTTGCAATAGCTAATCTCAATTAATTATACGCTAATATCTTATCTTATTTATGTGATCTTCTACTTCTTCCACTTCCTTCACTTTTAAACATATCCTAAATATAGAAACCTCACTAGTACATTGAATTTCCAACCAAATAGTACGTACATCTCATTGAAATTTGGGTCAATAATCAACGAAATGGAAGTCTTTTACACGGACCAAGTGGAATTTTAAGAGTCTCTCTTTCCTCTTTGAAAAACAGCCTCTCTTTCCGAGACTGACAAGAACCTCCCACACGCACCCATAACATCTTATCTGAAGATTAGCCATGAAGGACGAAAGTGGATTGCAGCAGTACGTACATATACTGGTCAGTTACTCCCTTTAATTTTTAATGTATAATCTTGTTGGCTTTTAAACATATGTTTAACTACTCATCTTATTAAAAAAATATAATTATTATTTATTTTATTGTGATTTATTTTAATTTTAAAGATATTTTAAGCATAACTTATATTTTTTTATAAAATTTTTAAATAAAACGAATGGTTAAACGTTTGTCTAAAATCAATAATATTATATATTAAAAAACGGAGCGAGTATTATGGAACCAAATTAGAGCTGTCCTACGTGTGAAAAGCCAATGGTCGTTTATTTTTAGCTATGCACTTAACAAGCATATTTTCAAACCTATAGATAGAAATGAAGTCCCTCTTCACGGATGAAAGTAATAGAATTGTACTAGTCACTGCCTTCACAAGTCGCAACCAATCACAAACAACACATTACACATCTATGATCTATCCATACATGCATGCACGATCCAAGGTTTGGTTTGGATGGATGCCGTGTATCCAAGCCATAGTTATTGAGACTGGGCCGACAATCAAGCCGATGAGGGTGTTAGTTCAGTGGTTCACTAATTTGGCCGATCGGATCACTGATCTAAACCAGTTCAATAATATTAAATTACTGAATAATTTTCTCCAAAGATAAGATACAGTGTAGGCTAACGGTAGGAGACCTCACGTCCTCATAGGGGATCCTGAGTTCGAATCCCACTAACCGGTTTATACCGGGTTGATTACATAGATGGTCTTTTAACTGAAGCAAGCTAATAGAGGCTTTGGTTGGTTTTTTTCGGTTTGACCGTCGGTCCAGTCTTGTCCTAATAACTACTCTCCTGAGGCAATACTTTATTTCCCACATATCAATTTTTATTAGTTTATTCTCCATCTATCAACTTTTGTATTAGTTTATTCTTTTCCTATTATTTTTTATTAGTTTATTATCTCCTTTTGATAATTTCTTAATTTTTATAAAAATAATATAATCTCTTGTAATCGTAGCGAGCATGATCCAAGCAAAAAATGCACCGTACCGCAGAGTAGGGCCCACGAGCAAGAACAGGAGGTTATGGGCCACGTGGGGCCGGCTATACACAGAAGGACGCCATGCATGGACAATCCATGATGGATCACGGACGGGGCACAGCTAGATATATTCCCTTTGCCGCCGCAGGCGTTCCTTCCAGATCGGTGGATGCACGCGGCACGCGCCGCCCCGTACGTGACAGCCAGCTAGGGACGGAGCGACTCGCTCGCTCGCCGCGCGCAGCGCAGCGCAGGGACCCAAACCTTCCCGCGCGCTGGCACGGCGCGGGTGGCAGGGAGTAGAAAGGCGTCAGGTGCGCGCGCGGCTAGCTGCTTCCCCTGCTGCTGGTGCTGCTCCTCTCCTCCTCCGGGGATCCAGGGCTGATAAGCTGTTGGTCATGTAGTCGTGTGGTGCACATACCTCAACTTAAAAGTATTTTATAAAGTAATTATATCACTTTGATATAATTGACTGAATTTAATACAATTTTTATTATAAAAAAATGACTGTCCTTGAGTTCAATAAAATTTTTATTATAAAAAAATAACTGACCTAAGCCACTGTTGAGAAAAGATCTACAGTATGGGGCGGTTGTTGTCTGAATTTTTTTTTATTTTTATATTTATTTAATAAAATATTTACAAAACTATATTTTCATTTCAAAAATTTATAGAAATATACTCCCATCGTCCTTTGGGAGGACGATTTTTCCCAGAGGGCGATTTGACTCACGGTCGTCGGCCAGAGGGCGGTTTTTGAGTGGCCGGAGGGGCCGCCTGCAAATGGCCGACCCATGGTCCGGCTATTTTGCAAGCGGCCCCCTCGCCGCCCTCTGTAAGGGCGGTTTTTAGCAGCCCCGGTATAAAACCCCCTCCCAGATTCTAAAAATGTCATAAAATTCATTGAAATCACAGAAAAAAAAGAAGAGAGAGCTAAGAGCGAGCTTGAACGAAAGCAGCGAAACTCTGTCAGTTTGCTGATTCGTCTGCAGGTAAAATCTATTATCACTTTGTAATTTTTATTTCTATGCATAAATTGACGTAGTATTGTACTGATTATGTGTATAGTAGTATATGAAAATAAGTTGTTACTCGTAGATCTGTAGGTTTTTAGTTAATCTGTTAGATGATTTAATTTTTTAGAGATGTGAGGAAATATTGGTACCTAGTTTAACTATATTTTTTCATTAACAGAAATGTCAAATAAGGTGATATTTTTGTTATTTCACGGGCAAGGGAATGTTAGATATGGTCCAGAGGGGGTAGATCTGTCGGATTTTTGTTCAACGGCTAAGGGGATTGATAGACCAGCTGAGAGAAGTTTTGGGTCAGTGTACAACTGGCTGATGCGAGGGTTTCGACTGAACCCCGAGCTCAGCGCAATAACTTTGTATGTAGTAGTCAGTCGTGCAGCTGAAGGTTTTTTTGGAACTGATGCTGGTGGATTGCACTGTCACTTGGAGATGGTATGTGGAGAATGCATTCCAACGTGGTTGGCCACTGGGCATACTTGTGTCGATATATGAGAAAGATAACACCGCTGATGCAATGCCCGTGCAAGATGATGAGGGTCCAAGTACGGCGGGAGGTGATAGCGAAACAATGGAAGAAAATGAAGGAGGGAATGAAGAAGATAGATAGCCAACAGGTGTGGCAGATGAGGGAGAACAAATCAACACCATCGTCGAAGAAATGGATAGGAAAGATTCTGAAAACGAGCAAGCAGAGCATGATGATTCTTCTGATGAGGACACCGTGATGCCTGCAGAATGGAGCAACGAGGACTTCTCTGAGTTTGCTATCTCCGAGGGACATCATGTGCCATGGGAGTACAAGGAGAATGAGGTTATCCAGGGGGCTAAGTATGCATATATAGAGGATTTAAAGGAGACAGTAAAACAATGGGCCGTGTCACTTCAAAGGGATTTCTCGGTCGTGAAGTCAAGCAAATCGGTCTATGAAGTGAAGTACATGAAGGATGGGTGTCCATGGCAGGTGCACGCATTCAAGGGTAAATGGAAAGATTATTGGCAAGTTTCAATTGTGACTGAGCATTCATGTTATTTACCCAGTGTTGAAAAATATCACAGAAACATGACATCTGCATTTGTTGCAACAAAGATATACTCCCATATTGTCAATAATCTGGGGTACGAACCAATGTCAATTGTCAGACATATTGAAGAGAAATTCAAATACACAATTAGCTATGGTAAGATTTGGAGGGCAAAACAGAAGGTTGTAGAGATGAGATTTGGCACATTTGAAGCATCCTATGATAATTTGCCTCGTCTGTTAGGCTATATTCTTCAGAGGAATCCGGAGACGTGCTACGACCTAAAAGCCTTTCCATCAATTCACTATGGTAATAAAAGTGTGTTGCAACGAGTATTCTTTGCATTATGTGCTTGCATTTAGGCATTTGTCCATTGTCGTCCCATCCTCTGCATCGATGGGACATTTCTGATCGAAAAATACAGAGGGCAGATCTTAACAGCAATTGAAATTGATGGAAACAACCAAGTTCTATCAGTGGCTTTTGCTTTTGTTGAGAGTGAGAACACTGATAGCTGGTATTGGTTTCTAGAAAGGGTTAAGTCTGCAATTGTACGGATGAGACCAGACGTATGCCTTATACATGACCGTCACGCCGGTTTGCTACGTGCAATTGAGAAATTGAGATATGGATGTGTTGAGAAGGGATACTTACCAAGGTGGTCTGATGTCCAAAGCAGATAGTGCATACGTCATATAGGTGCTAATTTCTACAGACAATTTAAGAATAAGCACCTTATGGATCTTTTCAAGAGGCTTTGCGCCCAGAATCAAGAGAAGAAATTCAATGAGCTTTGGAGGAGGTTGGATGAGCTGACCTCTAAACTAACAGATGAGCAGTCCAGGAGGGCTACCATTGGAGGGGATGAGGCTCCACAAGCTCTTGGACCTCTATCAAGTGACGGACCACATATGAGAAGAAGGTCTGCATCCTCAGTTAGAAAATTTTCAGATTGTATTGAGAATGAGCCAAAGGATAAATAGGCATTGTTGTATGACAAGGATGGTTCTTGGTTTGGCATAATGACCACAAATTTGGCAAAGATTTATAACTGGGTAATACGTGGTGTTCGAGGGCTCCCACTTGTTGGCATAGTTGAATTTATCTTGCATGGCGTATGCAAGTACTTTAGAGATCGGTTCAGAGCAGCTGGGCCCTTAATGACGGACAATAATATTTTCTTTGGCACACTACTGACGAAGTATCTGCAGGATAAAAGTAAAAAGGCCCGAAGACATCGTGCTCTACCTCAAGGCACACAAGAACACATATTTGAAATATTGTGTGTCGACAAGGGCATGCGCGGAATCTACCACAAAAGAGTTATGCAGGAGTGTGTGCTGAAGGAAAACGGGACCTGCAAGTGCTCGTGCCGAAAACCTACTCTGCTCCACAAGCCATGCTTTCACGTTATTGCCGCGAGCGGTGAGTGCGGGATAGAACACGCTATTTTGTCTCATTTTATTTCAGGAAAGAAACAATCTATAATACCTGGAGCGGAGAGATAAACGGTTTCGGTATTGCAGGTACATTTACTATGGAGCATCCTCAAGCTATGTACATTTCTGACCCAACAAAATTGAGGGATAAAGCAGGTCGCCGCAAGACAAGACGCATCCGTAATGACATGGATGAGTCAGAAGCCGGTGGAAGGCATAAACGTTGTTCAAAGTGTGACCAAACAGGTCACACATATAAGAAATGTCCAAAGGATGCAACCGGTTGAAGTGCGGTGGAAGCTGGACCGTCGGGTTCAGCCGCTGATGGCAGTCGTCCTACGGGTGAAGGCACAACTTCAAGACGACCCCGTCTTAGGCGTTCTCGAACAATTGGTGGTGCTACGGTGTAGTGTAAGTCTATACTAGTTCTTTGTTATAGAAGAATATGTATCGTACTGTTGTTTTTTATTATCATGTAACAATGCTATAAACTTTAACAATAATTAACGCTAACTCTCTATTTGCATGCAGGTATGGCGTACCATACACCGGAGCTATTGGACCGAGGTCTCGACCAGTCCCACCGGTCTTACCTGTCAGCCATGGAGGGTGCCCACCTAGCCACCTTCCGTCCACGGCCTTCACGTCACCTCCTGCGAATAGACCCTCGGTTCCGTGAGAGGTAAGAGCTGTACGAATTTTCATTCATATCGTTTGTGTATATCTATGTTCCCAGTGCTATATTCTACAGGTTGTGTGAGGCTGGACTTCTTCCGCTGTGTGGGCTAGTTGAGCCCGCACCGGACGAGAGAGATCCCGCCAAGCGATGGGACGCTGACCGGTCACTTCTGGCAGCACTGGTGGATCGCTGGAGACCGAAGACCCACACGTTCCACCTACTGTGTGGCGAGATGACTCCCACACTCCAGGACGTGTCGTACCTGCTAGGACTTCCCCTCGCAGGAGACGCAGTCGGCCCGATCGACGGGGCGCACGGTTGGTCGCATGACATCACTGCTCGGTTCGAGCCCGTGCATCGTCGACCTGAACTTGGACCCCCGGGTTCGCTACCGGCTTACACCACGAACGACTCCTCGCAGGCTTGGCTGCTATAGTTCACCGTAAGTCATGGATTCCTTTCATTCACAATCATCCGATCTACAAAGCAACAGAGCTGCTGACTATAATTGTCGGAGGACGAAGCCTCGACGGCGGGAAGTCGGGAGACCCCCCTTTTGAGGTTCGGCCAGGGGAGCTGTTTCTCAGGTGTACGAGGCGTTGGAGAAGACGAGAAACAATGGCACACAGAGGAGGCGAGAGGATTTATACAGGTTCAGGCCGCCGGAGCGTAATACCCTACGTCCTGTGTGTATGCTATGTGGGAGAATGTGTACGGTTGCGTTACAAGGTGTACCCGGGGAGCTCGGAAGCGTAACCGGGAGACTTGGGGAAGAAGAACAGTAAAGGTTGCCTTGTTGTCTATTGCTCGAGCTTGTCCCCCCCCCCTCATCTGCGGCATGGATCCTCCTTTATAGAGTTCGGCCGAGTCCACAGTGCCGGTACGCGGAGGGAGATATTTTCCGGTGAGCTCTCCTATGCGCCCCTCCGCCTGCGACGCCCACGCCGGAGTTGGCGGAGCGTCCCGTCGCCCCTGTCCGCCTGTGACACCCATGCCGGAGTTGGTGCAGCACGGCGGGTAGGTCGCCTCGGAGAGCAGCCGCTGCAGGCGGCTAAAGTCGTGCGAATGTGACCGAGCATACTGTAACTGCCAGAGCGTGGAAGAAAGGAGCTCTCTCAGTCAAAAAGTCTTCTGACTGCTCAGGGTCTCGTGCGGGTGGACAGGGGTGACGCGCCCTGTCACCACGCCGTCGGCTCACCATAAATGCGGTGGTTGGCGATGGCCAGCTCGAGCCGGCTCCGCGCCCGGGCGCCGCGCGCGTGAGCGCCGAGGCCGAGCGTCCCGGCCCCGGGCAGCGCCCGCAGCCTCAGGCGCTTAGAGAATAACCAGCGATGGCCAGTTGTTTTTTGCACAGAAAGTGGGCCCCGGGGGGCTGATATGGCCGAAGGCCCTTATGTTCCCGAGAATGTGGGACCCCCATTCCCGTTTCGCCGACAGCGGCCCCTGGGCCTGTTGCTCGACCGGGGCTTAATCCGGGCAGGAACAGGGCCATATCTCGGGGAAACGAAAAGGCGCGGGGCCCACCAGGCTTAGCAGGGAACGAGGCGACGCCGTCGTAATTGCGCGGGATAAGACGTGGCGAGGGGAGATCTTCCACTTCCGGTCCGCCAATCGAGGGCCGTAATGGCGGAGTCGAAGGGGCGCTCCACGGGTTCTCCGAGACTATAAGCAGCAGCGGACGGTAGCCGGCTTCTCCCATTGCTGAGTTGGGACTGCCATTGCTTAAGCTGTTTCTTGCGCCCAGAGCTCAGGCTTCCCGCCCGCGCGCGCTTCTCCCTGCTTGGCTCTTCCTTCTCCGCTCCCGTCGCCGTATTCACGATGCCGCGCGCCGGCCGCGTGGTACGGCCGCTGGACGGCGGGGCGGTTCCGCCGTCGCGCCTGAATGACGACGCTGGGATGGAGCGGGTGAAGAGGATGATGCCGGCCGCCACGCGGTGGAGGGCGGCCCCGGAGGTGCGCCCTGGCGAGTCGAGGCCGGCGCCGCGAGGGGCCAACGAAGTAGTGTACTTCGTCGACTACGCGGTCGGCGGGCTTGTTCCGCCGTTCTCCGATTTCTTTTTCCAGGTGCTGGAGACGTACGAGGTGCAAATGATGCATCTGACCCCCAACGCCGTGATGGTGCTGGGGATTTTCGCGCACTTGTGCGAGATGTTTGTGGGTGTGATGCCCTCGGTGGATCTTTTCCGGCGTTACTTCACCATGAAGAGCGCGCCGAAGAACAAGGCCACCGACCTGCCGGAGCGGGTAGGTTGTGTGTACTTCCACGGCCGCCCCGGCGTCGAGTTCATCCCGATGGCGCTGCGAAACAAATGGGATTTATGGCGCCAGAACTGGGTTTACATCGGCGTTGATGCCAACGACCGGCTCCGGCTGCCGACCGAGACGGCCCAGAAGGTGAAGAGCTGGACCGAGCCGCCGCCGGAAGACGCGCGGTTGGCGCCAGTGTTGGCGCGCGTCGCTGGCCTGGCGGCGGCGGGGTTAAATGCGTACATGGTCGTCGGTGACTTCCTCAGCCGGCGACTGGCGCCGCTTCACAGGAGGCCCCGGGCCTGTTGGCTGTACACTGGGTCCAAGGATCTCTCCAGGACCCATCCCGACGACCTGAGTAAGGCGACGATGGGCCTGTTAATGGCGTCGGCGCTGGAAGGAGGGGGCGCGGCGGACCGCGCGCTCCCGAGCGGCGTGACGCCGCTTTGCAGCGACCGCGGTCGGGTGAGGATCCAGAAGGATCTCCCGCGATTCGACGCCGTGGGCATCGTTGTTTCACAGATCACCCCCAAGATCGTCGAGGTACCCGACGTCTCGGAGGGAGCAGATGTGCCGGCTGAAGCGCCGGTGCCGTCGAAGAAGGAGGGGAAGCGACCGGCGGGGCCCGATCCAGGACTCGCGGCGGCCAAGAAGGCGAAGGTCGTTGCTCCGGTGACCGTCATCCCGGCCGCTACCTCTCCGAGCCGCGCGGAGCCCGGGAGGACCGGGACTGCCATGGCGGCCACCGCTTGCGCGGCGCCGGCAGGCGTTGCTCGGCCGTGGCCCCCAGAGCCACGGGAGGCGACTCCGGCCCCCGGGGCCGGGTCAACGGAGGTCTCGGACGCGGGGGGCATCATTGAGCTGGCGTCGGAAACGCCAGAAGCACCGGCCACCGTCGCCGTCTCGGGCGCGCCGGTAGGGAAGACAGGATCCCGCGGCGGGAGCCTGCTGTCCTTGAGTCCCAAGCCGTGGAGCTTCAAAGGGCCCCAGGCTAGGTAAACGCTTCGACCCCATTGGTTCTTCTATCTAGCACATTCCCTCATGCGTTTATCGATCTGATTCTTATCCGGCTGGTTTCGGCCTTTACAGGAAGGGCCAGGGGCCGATGACGGCGCCGCCGGCCCCGACCGGGGGCGGTGCAGTGGACGCGCCGACGGCTCCGCCGCGTCCCGCCACGCCCCCGCCATCGCCGGGCACGGTGGTGGATATGGAGGTCGCGGCGGCCGCGCCGGAGCGGGCCTCCGCGGGACCAAGTGCGGTCCCCGATGCGGAGGGGAGAGAGGACGCCGGGGCCCCGCCGTGCCGCGCGGGGGGGGGAGCGGGCCCTGGTCCTTTTTGCTGCGCCGCGACCAGGCGCTGTGCGCAGGCCCGAGACACTGCATGCCGCGCTGGGGCAACTAGTCGTCGCCGCCGGCGAAGTACAGGTGGCGGCCCGCCGCGAGTCGCGCGAGTCCGCTCGGCTCCGGGCGGAGCTCGAGAGGGGGCAGGCGGCGATCACGGTGGCAGCGGAGAGTCTCGTTTTCCGTACGATTGCCACTGAAATCCTTGTGTTGACCCGCCGTCAGGAAATCGAGGCGGCGGAGGGGCGCATCGCCCAATTGGAAATTGCCGCCAAGATCGCCGCCGACGAGGCCTCCCGCGCCCGGTCCGAGGCGAAGGCGCGGGGAAAGGAGATGACTTCCCGGGAGGACCGTCTCCGGGGCGAGGAGGCCGATCTTGCGGCCCGGGAGCGCGAGGTCAGCGCGCGGGAGGTAGCCGTGGCGGTGAATGAGGAGGCCGCCAAGCTTTCCAACGCCATGGCCCAGGACAGCGCATGGCGCCTCCGGGACCAGGAGAAGAGGCTGGCGACCTGGGAAGAAAGCCTTGCAGCATGGGAGTCCGACCGCCGACGAGAGGGCGAGCAGGCGAAGATGCTGGCCGCCGACCTAGACGCCAAAGCCGAGGCCCTCGGGACACGAGAGGCGATTCTCGAGGAGAAAGAGGACTCCTTGGCTCGGCGGGAGGCGGCGGTGAAGGCTGCCGAGGCCCGGCAGGCGGAGAAGGAGGTCTCCTGGAAACGCACGGCCGACCTTGAGGCCGTGGCGCGCGGGGCCGCCGTGCGGGCCGTGTCAAGCGGCTCCCCGTCATCGGCAGGCGCGGCCAGCTCAACCGAGGAGCTGGCCAGGGCGGAGGGACGGCTGAGATTTGTGCAAGGTAGCCTCGCCCTCCGAAAGAATCTCGACGACGAGGTTGCAGCTTGCCTGGGGCGTACAGCTCCGATGTCCGGGGGTGTCTCAAACGCATCGGCGTCCGGGCACCTCCGCAGAGGACCGACCTACCCAGGGGGGTCGGTCAGGCGCTGGTGGAGCTCGGCGACTTGCTGGATACGCTGGACCTGCTCCCCCAGCAAATTCATGAAGTCCTGGAGAAGGAGGGAACAGAGCTTGCCTCGCGGGTGGCGGAGTACGTCCTTGGCTGCTACCGGGCTCGAGACGCGAAGTTTTCCCTGGCCCCGGTGCTGGAGGGATTCCCCACCGATGGGGAAGAGGAGGCTCGGAAGGCCGTGGCCGACGCTGCTGCGACGGTGGCCAGATTCTTTAACCGGGGGGAACACCCGGAGAAGCCAGGGACCGACGATTCCGGCGAAGAGACCGGGCCCGAGGAGTGACCTTCCCCCGTGCGGCGACGGCTGTGGTCCTCCGCGCATGCTTGTATTTTGACTTCACCTGTTTTGTACAAAGAAAGACATCCGTGTGTGTATATAACAATGTTTGTGTTTTTCGCACCTTGGATGATTGCGTCGCCTGCTCCGGGATTTCAGCCAGTTGACTCGGAAGGTCCAATCCGTGAGGGGACGGTCCGAATTTAGGCATTCGGTCGGGATGTCTTGGGGCAACCGCTAGACCGGTCACCGGCCCGGATCTGCTCCCGCCACGTGGGGGATGTTCCGGGGTTGGCCCCGTAGACGCTGCATAGGTTAGGTATGGCCCAAGCGTTAAGCTCGTGCCCTTTGGCTCGCCGGGAGCCTCTTGGAGACCGACCTCGACCGGGCACGGGGTCGCCGGGTAGCGAAACACCCGGCACCTTGGCGGTGGCAGGGGAGGAGCTGGCCGGCCGGGCACCGCTGCCCGCCCCGGGAATCTAAGCTGGCCCGACGGGGGGCGCTGCCCGAGACCCCGGGGCATCGGCAGTGTCCGGGGCACGGTCCACGACCCGGTCACCAGGCCATGGTAACCGGGGCGGCACTGACCCAGCAGCCCATATGCGCGGCTTCGGCAAATCCCACTTGCTCCCGGGGCCGAGGAGAGCGAAACGCGTGGTCGTAGAAAAGAGAAAAGATAGACAGCCGAACAAGCGTAAAGTTGAATGAGGTGCGTATCTGGATGTTGACGAGCATGGTGCGGTTGCGCGGGTACGACCTCGGGGCCGGAGCACTGTCAGCTCTAAGCTGGGCCTGAGGACCGCCCAGAGACGGAAACGCCTTCCTGGGCATACTCGCTTCGGGCCCCTAGTCCTGGGAACCGGCTGCGCGGGCACGACCTCGGGGTAGGGGTTACTGCCAGCTCTATGCTCGGCCTGGGAACCTCTCGGAGATGGTGCGCTCGCCTTCCCACTTAGCGCCCCGGGTCCCTGGGGCCTTCTCGGGGTGCTGTACGCCAAGCACCCTTCTTAACCCTTCCGGGGGAGATCTGGTCTGCACACGATGGACCGTGAGAGTATATGGCTCGTCCCCTTGTCTACTCCATGCTACGAGCCGTGGGGTCAACCACTTCCCGAAGGCATCCTCCCGGTCGCGACCGTGCAGAGGAGAGGGTTACGCACAAGCATTTCGCCCCCAACCTCCGGAAAGGACCGGTCCCGAAGCTAGCCAGGCAGGGCGTCGGAGCCGCAGGAGCGCGGAGTCGACGATGCCCTGGACCTAGCATATCGGGGCTCGATCACCCGTCGGCAAGGGACTGATGACAATGCGCAGACCCCAACCGCCGCACGGGCGCGGCCCGGGTACACCCCCAAGGGATGGGGCACCCACGGGTGCAACACACGGAAAAGGACAAAGGGCAAGACTAAAGAGGATATTGAAAAAAGCTGTTTATATGAAATGTACACATATGGGGGCCCCCGGCCAGCGTTGAGTTTTGGAGGGAACCGACGCTGGCCCGAGCTCCCTACAACTTACGGGATATGTTTATGGATAAAACTTGCGAAGATGTTCGATATTCCAAGGATTGGGAAGCGGGGTCCCATCCTCCTGGCCCAGTCTTACCGAGCCCGGTCGGGAGACACCGATCACCAGGAAGGGGCCTTCCCACATGGGGGAAAGCTTATTCCTTCCGGCACGTGTAAGGACACGGCGGAGGACTAGGTCCCCGACCTGGAGTGATCGGGCCCGAACCTTACGCTGGTGATAGCGCTTAAGGCTCTGCTGGTAACGTGCGACTCGGAGCGAGGCGCGTCGTCTTCGCTCCTCGAGGAAGTCGAGGTTGTCAAGCTGCATGTTGTCGTGGTCGATGTTGTCGCTGTAGCGCTGTACCCGGGGGGAGCCGAAGGTGAGTTCTGACGGCAGAACGGCCTCGGCCCCGTATACCAGGAAAAACGGGGTCTCCCCGGTCGCCCGGCTCGGTGTGGTACGATTGGCCCACAAGACCGCTGGGAGCTCGTCGATCCACTTGACGCCGTGTTTCTTGAGGTCGTTGTAGGACCTTGTCTTGAGGCCCCGTAGGATCTCAGCGTTTGCCCTCTCGGCCTGCCCATTGCTGTAGGGTGGGCAGGGGAGGCGAAGCAGAGCTTAATGCCGATGTCGGAGCAGTATTCGCCGAAGAGCTCGCTCGTGAACTGCGTGCCGTTGTCGGTGATAATGCGGTTGGGGATCCCGAAGCGGCTGGTGATTCCCCGGATAAACTTGAGCGCTGAGTGCTTGTCGATGTCGATTACGGGGAACGCCTCCGGCCACTTCGTGAACTTGTCGATGGCGACATAGAGATGCCGATAACCCCCGACTGCCCGGGGGAAAGGGGCCGAGGATATCGAGTCCCCAGACCGCGAAGGGCCAGGACAGGGGATCATCTGGAGTGCTTGCGCCGGCTGGTGGCTCTGTTTGGCATGAAACTGGCACGCGCGGCAACGTTGGACGAGGTCGAACGCGTCCTGCAAGGCCGTGGGCCAATAAAATCCATGCCGGAAAGCCTTACCGACCAGGGATCGAAATGCGGCGTGACTGCCACACTCCCCTTCGTGGATGTCGGCGAGGATCTCGACTCCGGAGTCGCGCGGAACGCACTTGAGCAGGACGCTGTGGCGCCACGCCGGTAGAGGTCCCCTTCTACCAGGACATAGCGCTTAGACAAGCGAGCGATCCTTTCTGCTTCCACGTCGTCTTCAGGGAGATGTGCTCGGAGAAGATATGCCCGGATTTCGTCCATCCAGGAGGGCGCGCTGGGTCCGGCCGCGAGGACCAAGTCCTGGGGCCGGGAGCGCGTGTCAGGCTCAGGCCCGGGCTCAGGGGTTGAGCCCGAGGTCCCGGATAAGCACGCCGAGGAGGTCTCGAGGGCTTCCTGGAAAATCCCCGAGGGGACAGGCGCCCGCGAGGAAGCCAGTCTTGAGAGCTCGTCGGCGGCTAGGTTGCGACTGCGAGGGACGTGGCGAAGCGTGAGGTCGTCGAAACGGCGCTCAAGCCTCCGCACTTCGTCCACGTATGCGGCCAATTGGGGGTCCAGGGTCTGGTACTCCCCGGACACCTGGTTGATGACGAGCTCGGAGTCGCCTTGCGCGCATAGCCGTCGCACCCCGAGGGCGATCGCGGCCCGGAGGCCGGCGAGAAGGCCCTCGTACTCAGCCATGTTGTTGGTGGCCCCGAAGTTGAGGTGGACGACGAAGCGGAACTCGTCCCCGGCGGGCGATACGAGGACGATCCCGGCCCCGGCGCTGGGGCGGCAAGCCCGCCGGGCGCAGGAGCCGTCGAAGTTCATTATCCAGTGGAGGCGCAGGTCAGGCGGCAGCTCGGGGGCCGGGAACCCGGCGTCCAGCACAGGGTCCGGCTCGGGCCCCGGGGTCCATTCCGCTAGAAAATCCGCCAGGACTTGGCTTTTGATGGCGTTGCGCGCTTGGAAGCGGAGGTCGAACTCAGCGAGCTCGACCGCCCACTTAGCGACGCGGCCGGTTCCCTCCCGGTTATGCAATATCTGCCCGAGGGGGAAGGATGTGACTACGAATACCTTGTGCGCCTGGAAGTAATGGCGAAGTTTCCTGGACGCGATGAGAACAGCGTAGAGCATCTTTTGCGCCTGGGGGTAGCGCGATTTGGCGTCACGGAGTACCTCGCTGACGAAGTACACCGGCTTCTGTTGTGTGTTTCCCGAAGCCGGCCCGACAAGGGCCGGGGGTCCGGGCTCAGCTCCCCCGGGAGGGAGCGAGCTCTCGCCTATGGGGACAGGTACGGAGCTGGGACATTGGGGCCCCGGGTGTAATGTTGGGATGGTCCCGGGCGCCGCGTTCCCGGGCTCGCACTCGCCTTGGCGAGGCTGCCCAGGTTCGGGCTCCGCGGTGGCGGGCCCGGGAGGTGAATCCCGGGTGGCCCGCCTGCTTGGCAAGGGGCGCTCGACGACGAGCGCCGCGCTTACCACCTGCGGGTTGCCGCGATGTAGAGCAACAAGGGCTCGTCTGGTGCCGGTGCCACGAGGACAGGGGGCGTAGTCAGGTACCTCTTGAGCTCATCAAGGGCTTGATCCGCCTCATCCGTCCAGGCGAACTGCCCGGATTTCTTGAGAAGTTTGAATAGGGGGAGGGCACGCTCCCCAAGCCTGGAGATGAACCGACCTAGTGCGGCCACGCACCCGGTCAGCTTCTGGGCCTCCCGTAGCCTCGTCGGGGGGCGCATGCGGTCGATTGCCGCTATCTTCTCCGGGTTTGCCTCAATGCCGCGGCTGGACACGAGGAACCCGAGGAGCTTGCCGGCCGGGACCCCGAAGACGCACTTGTCCGGGTTCAGCTTCATCCTTGTGCATCGAAGGTTACTGAATGTCTCGGCCAGATCATGGAGCAGAGTGGCGCGGTCGCGCGACTTCAATACCAAATCGTCGACGTAGGCCTCCATGTTGCGACCAAGCTGCGATTCAAATGTTACACGGACAGCACGCTGGAAAGTGGAACAAGCATTCTTCAACCCGAAAGGCATGCACATATAACAGAAGGCCCCCTGGGGGGTAATAAAAGAAGTTTTTTCCTCATCCTCCTCTGCCATGCGGATCTGATGGTATCCTGCATAAGCATCAAGAAAGCACAAGAGGTCGCACCCCGCGGTGGAGTCGACTATCTGGTCTATGCGAGGCAGAGGGAATGGGTCTTTGGGGCAAGCCTTGTTGAGGTCGGTGTAGTCTATGCACATTCGCAGCTTCCCGTTGGATTTGGGGACGACGACTGGGTTGGCCAGCCATTCCGGGTGGACGACCTCGCGGATGAAGCCGGCCAGCAGAAGTTTGTGGATCTCCTCTCGGACGAAGGCCTGGCGCTCTGGGGCCTGTCGTCGTACCTTCTGCCGCACCGGGCGCGAGCCCGCGCGGATGGCCAAGCGGTGCTCAATCACCCCCCTGGGGACCCCGGGCATGTCCGACGGTTGCCAGGCGAAGACGTCGGTGTTTGCCCGGAGGAAGGCGATGAGCGCGCTTTCCTATTTGTCGTCCAGCGAACCGCCAACCTTGACGGTCCGGGACGGGTCGTCGCCAAGGACTACCTCCTTGACTAGCTCCGCATCGGTGGCGACGATGCGCGGCTTGGGGGCGCGGCGTAGCGAAGGCCCCGCGCCGCCCGCCACGTCAGGAGCTGCAGGGGCGATGTCGGCCGCACGCTGCTCGGCGCACGAGAGGGCGGCTTTCACGTCCCCAAGAACTGTGATCGGGCCCGAGGGGCCTGGGAGCTTCATGGTTAGGTACGCGTAGTGCGTAACAGCCATAAACTTCACCAACGCGGGGCGTCCAAGGACCGCGTTGTATGGGAGGTTGCACTCGGCAACGTCGAAAATGACGTGCTCGGTGCGGAAGTTGCCACGGTCACCGAAGGTGACGGGCAAGGAGACCTGGCCGAGAGGCCAAGTGAGGCCCTTCGTAATCCCGATGATGGGCAACGAGGGCGCGAGATTCGTCCCTGGGGCCTTGATCTTCTCAAAGACCTCGGGGGAAAGGATATTGAGGGCGGCGCCCCCGTCGACGAGGACGCGGCCCACCTTCACGTTGCATATGGTGGGGGAGACCGCCAGGGCGAGCTGTCCCTCCCCAGGTACCCGGGCTGGATGGTCCGTGGGGCCGAAGGTGATCGGCATATCCGACCACTTCAGCCTCCGGGACGCCGCTGGCCCCGGGGTTGCGGCTAATAGCTCGCGCTTCATGGCCTTGAAGCCACGGCGCGAGGAGTGAGCATGTGCCCCGCCGTCGAGGGTGGCGATGACATTCTCGGGTTCTTGGAACTCGAGAGGCTGCTCTGGATTGGGAGCGGGCTTGTCCTGCTGCCGCTCCAATTGGAACTTCTTAGTGCGCTCGGCCAGGTTCTGGACGGCGCGGCACTCGGTGAGGTCGTGGCGGTCCGTCTCGTGGACGGAGCACCATTTCCGGCCCGCAGCCGGTGGCGTGGCGCACGCTCAGCCTTCTGCCGTTTGCCGCCGTAGTCGTCTTGGCGGGGGTGTGGCCCCGGGGGCCGCCAGACGCCGCCAAGGCGAAGTTCTCGGCGACCTCCTTGCCCTTCTGGCGCTTCCGCCTGTCCCGCCGCGCCGCGGAACGTGAGGCCGCGGCCTCTTCCCAGCCTCGGCGAGGATCTCGGGACGCGGCTTGTTCCACGCCCGGGCTTCTTCTTTGCGGGCGCAGTGGTCGGCAAGACTGAACAGTTCCGCCGTGGTTTGGACGTCGCGGGTGCCCATCTTCTCGAGCATGCGCTGGTCGCGCACGCCCGAGCGAAACGCGTGGATAACCGCGTGGGGGGCGATGTGAGGGATTGTGTTGCGTACCTGGCTGAAACGCTGTAGGAAATGCCTCAGCGCCTCACCCCTACTTTGACGTAGGGCGTGGAGGTCCGCTTCTGTTCCAGGGCGCGGGAAGGTGCCCTGGAAATTTGCCACAAACTGGTGGCAAAGGTTCTCCCACGAGCGGATGGATCCCTCGGGGAGGCTCATCATCCAGGAACGAGCCTGGGCCTTGAGGGCGACGGGGAAATAGTTCACCATCACCGTCTCGTCCCCGCCCGCCGCACGGATGGCGGTGGCGTATATCTGCAAGAACTCCGTGGGATCCACGGAGCCATCATACTTCTCCGGCAAGTTGGGCCGGAACATAGCCGGCCAGCGAACCTGCCGCAGGCCTGGGGAGAGCGCCAGGCAACCCGAGCAGCCGTACTGGGTGGGCTCTGGCGACGAATAGTGGTTTCCCACTAGTGGTTCGGAGCTGGAGGCCGGGGCCTCGGAAAGCCTGGCGGCGTCCCTCCGCCGCTCACGCTGGCGCTCCATTGTGACCCGGGCGTCCTCGTGGGCCCGGGTCCGGTCGAGCCGGTTGCGGAGGTCGCCCGTACCCCGGGATTTGTTCTGGCCCGGGGCGGTCGACCGGCTCGCGCTAGAGGTCGCGCGGTCGGAAGTCCCAGTGCTTGTATGGCCGCCGGCGGTGACCCGGCGGTGGGCGGTGCCTACCAAGCCGGCGATCTCGTTAATCCATCGCCGCCCCCGGCCTCCATCCCCGGCAAATGCCGGGGGGTGTCGCAGGAGGGCTTCCGCCGCCAAGAGGGCTTCCTGCGGTGTCGCCGAATGGAAGTGGAGGCTGCGACGTGCCGTGGGACGGCGCCTTTGTTCGCGCCTTATGGATGAGGCGGCGGCGGAGCCGGCGGGGCACTTGCCGGCCCCCTCCGCGAGGGAAGGGGCCGAGGCCGCACTACCAGGCCGTCGCGGGGCGCGCTTTGCCCGCCGGGTGCGCGCCGTGCGCCCCCAGGAAGGCGAAGAGGGGGAAGGTGGCGGGCTTGCCTCTGGGCTAAGGTTGCCCAGCAGGGTGTAGTCGCCGGACTCCTCGTCGGAATCCCGCGGACGATGGCCTCCAGCCATGAAGGGCGTCGGTGTCGGGAACGTCGGCGTCCGACCTGAGGAAGAAAACTCCCCCTACCTGGCGCGCCAGCTGTCGGAGGACGAAGCCTCGACGGCGGGAAGTCGGGAGACCCCCCTTTTGAGGTTCGGCCAGGGGAGCTGTTTCTCAGGTGTACGAGGCGTTGGAGAAGACGAGAAAACTATGGCACACAGAGGAGGCGAGAGGATTTATACAGGTTCGGGCCGCCGGAGCGTAATACCCTACGTCCTGTGCGTATGCTATGTGGGAGAATGTGTATGGTTGTGTTACAAGGTGTACCCGGGGAGCTCGGAAGCGTAACCGGGAGACTTGGGGAAGAAGAACAGTAAAGGTTGCCTTGTTGTCTATTGCTTGAGCTTGTGCCCCCCTCTCTCATCTGCGGCATGGATCCTCCTTTATCGAGCTCAGGGGAGTCCACAGTGCCGGTACGCGGAGGGAGATATTTTCCGGTGAGCTCTCCTGTGCGCCCCTCCGCCTGCGACGCCCACGCCGGAGTTGGTGGAGCGTCCCGTCGCCCCTGTCCGCCTGTGACACCCACGCCGGAGTTGGTGCAGCACGGCGGGTAGGTCGCCTCGGAGAGCAGCCGCTGCAGGCGGCTAAAGTCGTGCGGATGTGACCGAGCATACTGTAACTGCCAGAGCGTGGAAGAAAGGAGCTCTCTCAGTTTAAAAAGTCTTCTGACTGCTCAGGGTCTCGTGCGGGTGGACAGGGGTGACGCGCCCTGTCACCACGCCGTCGGCTCACCATAAATGCGGTGGTTGGTGATGGCCAGCTCGAGCCGGCTCCGCGCCGGCGCCGCGCGCGTGGAGCGCCGAGGCCGAGCGTCCCGGCCCCGGGCAGCGCCCGCAGCCTCAGGCGCTTGGGGAACAACCAGCGATGGCCAGTTGTTTTTTTGCACAGAAAGTGGGCCCCGGGGGGCTGATATGGCCGAAGGCCCTTATGTTCCCGAGAATGTGGGACCCCCATTCCCGTTTCGCCGACAACTATATTTTTAGAGTGTTCTTAAGCCAATTTTAGGTATTTTAGATGTGTTCTAGCAAAATTTTCCTTTTTTCTTTCTTTGTTTCCTTTTCTCAGTTGTCATCTCAATAACCAGGACGACGACCTCCTCGCAAAAACGCCGTCAGTGTTCCATGGGAAGTCTCCGCGAACCGCGATAAACCGACGGCGGCGGCCATGAGTGGCGCTTCGCCGCGCACGGCGGAGGAGCCCTGCCACGCACAACACCAGGAAGACCCACCGGCGGACGGCCTGATCCAGAGCCTTCACGGCAATCGGCAACCCATTCGTGTACTTGGAGACAGGAGCCTCGGCGATACCTGGGTCACGTCGCCGGCGGGCGCCGCTCCTGCGCCACTTCGCCACGGCGTTGGCATCGGGAGGAAGTCGATGAGAGGATGATATGAGCGTGATAATCTAACAATGAGAGGGAGGTATTTGTGAAAGTGCATCGGCCTTCTCTGCCTTGGCCTTGCTTCGTTTTGGGACGTGGATATTGATCGGACAGTTTGTACGAGACCTACGTTTGGATGGCTTGCAATCCTCGCAAGGGGCTATCTTGAATAAGAGCAATTTTGACAGTCTCTTCATCTAGCTGTCTAGGCTAAATTTTAGCTAATGTAGTAAAAAATACCCTTGAACAGACTAGCTAACCGGCTGGCTAAGCTATCCAGCCTACCAAACACGTCCCCACACCGGCCAAACTTGGCCAACCTACTCCATTGGCCATCTATGGGTCCCACCACCACCTTCTCTCCCTTCTTCCTGCTACTTACTCCAGTGGCGGCGAGATGGGTGCAACTCAGGGGCGCCTTGGGTAGAGCGCAGCGGTGCCTCAGCGGAGATGCGGAGCTTGGCGGCACCTCGACGGAGGTGGGCGGTGCTCGGCAGCGCCCAGCGAGATGATCTGCCGTGCTTGCCACTTCTCCTCCCTGCGCCTCCGCCGCCTGCAGTGCCCGCTGCTGCCTGCCACTTCTCCTTCCCGTAGCCGCAGCGACCTCTCTGTCCTTCTCCGCCACTGACCACGTCGTTGCCCGCCGGCTGCCGCCTCTGTCAAGGTCGATCCACTGGTTCTTTCCATCCCTGTCGCTAGAGGAAGAGAAGGAGAGAGTAGATGAGAGACTGATATGTAGGGTCCAGGAAATTTAGAGAGTGGGAGATAAAGAGACTGTTGGAGCACGCAAAAAATATGGAGAGAAATTTTTTTGGATAGCTTGACAAATGGGCAAATGGAGAGCATGATTTGGCAAGACTGTTGAAGATACTCTAACTGACATAAAAAATACGGCATTCTCTACTTCGATCCAAGCAGTCTAGATTAGATCTGACGGTTTACACGGACCTAGAATAGGATCACAACTTTTTTCCCAGGCGCCCTTCAGTTGCTAGGGTTTCTTTTCCAAAAGTGCGGTGTAGTTTTTCTCATCTCGATCGATGCCGTACGTAGCCGTCAGACGGTTCATGTAAACCTAGAGTGGCCCGCGTATTTGTGCGGCTAGATTTGTTTTAAAATTTTAGTATTTCATAATATTATTGAAAATTTAACAAATATTCACATATTTGTAAATTGATAATACGTATATGTATCTATTCATACAATCACACACTACCAGAATTTCTCTTATTTGGCCAACAATAGCAAGTTTGTATTTTGCTCAATCTCACTTATTTGATGCTTATTTTCTATAATTTAGTCTCTATTCAAGGGTGATTAAGAGTCAACATCTAGCCCGCTTATTTGCAAAAAAGTTCTCGTGTTATAGAAAACCATTTGATATAAGCTAAACTCATGGCATATATATATGACCGTTAGTTTCTAGCGGCTTTCATTCCTCCATCTCCAGTAACACTGGCCCCTATTTTTCTCCATCTATCTCCCTTTCCTCCTACTCTTCTCTCTCGTCAACCCCTTGATATCTATGTTATGGGCTAAAATTTTTCCTCCCTTAGAACGGTTGTTCTAGTATTTAGTTTTTCCTTCAACAATGTGGCAACAAGGTGATATGACTCTATAGTTTGTTTTTATATAAATAAGATAGATAATTATGGTTTTTAATTAAATTTCAATTGTTTGTGTTAATCATCGACTTTTCATATTTGTGTTTTTTATATGGTACCTCCACCATCCCAAAACGAGTTAATTTCTAGTGTTCAAAATTTGTTATAAAAGGTTCTAGATGCTCTATTATGGTCACTCTCCTGTTGCAACCTATGTTGCTTCTATTCAAAATTAGTTTTTACTCTAACTTTACCAACACGGACATAGTTTTGTCTTTGTTTCACATGGATAACAATTAAATTTTCTATTCTAGATAGTGTACGTAGATATTTTAGTATTATGTTACCCTCGTTCATCTATGTCTAATTCGAAACAATAATATCTTGTATTCAAATTGGAAAGAAGACACCTAGTCAAATTTGTTTGTAGATTTAATTAAATTTCAACCGTTATAATATGGGTCCACCATGATCTAACGGTATAGATTTTGTCTTTTTTTACAATTAACGTGGTAATTTTTAGGCTCAAAAGTAAACATGGTGACTCCTTTCAAGGCTGTCTTAATAATATAATAGATAGATATATTTTATGTCGTGTTCTAGACGGACACTTTGCACAGTGTTTCTTAATTTTTATTTCAAAATTTTAGTTATTTATAAATTATATTTACTTATTGACTCTGTTTTTTCTTTTTTTCCCTTCAATGTTATTTTATATGCATTATTGTTATAATTTTTTAAATCTTACTTTTTGATATTTAAAGATCGTATTTTCTGTGGACTCTTCTTGGTATGTCGTCTTTATTTTTTATTTTTATTTTTATTCCGAATTTTCATGATTTCTTAAAGTTTATTTGGAACTAGTATTGAAATCTATTTTCAGAATTTATTTTATTATTTATTCCGAATTTTAATTAATTTTACTTTTGGATATTTATATAATGTATTTTGCTATGAACTCTTCTTGGTATGTAGTCTTTACTTATTTTATTTTTTATTATATTTTTATTTTGAATTTTAATGATCTTTTTGAAGTTTACTAGGAATACGTATTTGAAAATGTAATATCAGAATTTATTTTATTTTTATTCTAAATTTTAATTAATCTCGTATTGTGTTCTAGATGGACTCTTCTTTTAATATTCAATTTTTATTGCAAATTTTATTTATTTCTAAATTGTATTCCTACTTAAACTCTTTCTTTTTTTCTCCAACTAATGTGGGAATTTTTAGCGTCCGGAGTGAGTTTTTAATATATTTTTTTTGGAATGTTAATGATTTTTAAGTTCTTTTGGAGTTCATATTGAAATCCAATTTCGGAATTTATTTTATTTTTTATTCTAAATTTTAATTAATCTCGTGTTGTGTTCAAGTTGGACTATTCGTTTAATATTCCTTATTTTTTATTCCGAATTTCTGTTATTTCTAAATTGTATTCCTAGTTGAACTCTTATTTTTTTCTTTTTATCCTTCAATGTTATTTTATATGTATTATTGTTATAATTTTCTAAATCTTACTTTTGGATATTTAAAGATTGTATTTTCTATGAACTCTTCTTGGTATGCCGTCTTTACTTATTTATTTTTTAATTATATTTTTATTTCGAATTTTGTGATTTTTTAAAGTTTATTTGGAATTAGTATTGTAATCCAATATCGTATTTTATTTTATTTTTTATTTCGAATTTTAATTAATCTTACTTTTGAATAGTAATAGATTATATTTTGCTATGGACTCTTCTTGCTATGTAGCATTTACTTATTTAAATTTTTTTATTATATTTTGGTTTTGGATTTTAATGATATTTTTGAAATTTATTTGGAATTTATATTGAAAATCCAATTTTGGAATTTATTTTATTTTTATTTCGAATTTTAATTTATCTTGTGTTGGGTTGCAGATGGACTCTTCTTTCAATATTGCTTATGTTCTATTTTGAATTTCAGTTACTTTTAAATTGTATTTCTGGTTGAACTCTTTTTTTTTTGTCTGATTAATATGAAAATTTTTAGCTTCCAGAACAAACAGTATATCTCATTTCAAAACTATCTTAATAATATAATAAATAGATAGATAGATAGATAGATAGGATTACCATGCGATTTGGGGATGTTTTTAAACGTGAGCCCTACAAATTTGCCATGTGCAGTTCTCCCGACGAAGTCAGCTCGTCAGCCGGCGCTGGACGACAGGGATCACCGTGGAGGTGGGCACCGAAATCTAAAGGTCTTGGGATGGAGGACAGCGAGCCATCGAAAACCAATGAAACGAAGGTACGAAGTGGCGTCCAAGCGTGGGGGCTCGCCGCCGACGATTATGGCGCCACAAGGATCCATGGCCGGGTCGAGCTTCGCCATGTCGTGGGCTCGTGGCTTTGCTATTGCGCATGCATTGAGAGAACAGAACAACATATCAGTAGTGGCTGGCCACCAACACGACCACGCAAGACGGAACAGATCTTTATAAAAAGGAATACGATCCAGCAACGCGAGGCTCGCGACAGAGCTGGAGCAGGGAGCCGTGCAAGCACGCACATACGGGACGGCATCACGGGAGCGTAGCGCAGACTGACACCCTGTTCGCAAGTCCGGCGCAGCAGCTTATTTTTTAGTTTTCGTGCGCACGCTTTTTAAAACGCTAAATGATATGTTTTTTAAAAACTTTTTATATGAAAATATCTTTAAAAAATTAAATAGATTTATTTTTTAAATTTTTAATAGTAAATACTTAATTAATTATACGCTAATAATATTTCTCATTTTACGTGTAACTTATAAGCTGAGAAATAACGGCCGAGCCTGACACCGTGCACGGGGACGGCGTACTCCCTTCGACGTAACGAGGCAGCGGCCGTGCCGGCCATCACCCGGGCAAGGGCCAAGGGGATATGTACCGATCGCGGCAACACATCAATTCTATAGCGCGCGACGCGGAGCAGCACTGGTCAGTCTCGAGGATATTTCCTCGGACCACGGTGGTTACTGTAGTAACTTAGGATGGATATAGATGAATCCATAGGTAATTTATAATCGATTCTAGTTTAACTTAAATGATTGTCGACCATAAATTACTGCTGGATCGATCGCTCCTATTCCTACGTAGTAACTGTACTGGTGTACACTGGTGCTGTCTCGTTCTCGTCTGTTGGGAGCGCCGCGTCCCGAGAAAGCACCAAAAAATCGTCCGCCCCGTGCCCCGTTGCTGTCTTGCAGAATTCCCCAGCGTGCCCGTCACCTGCCGACCCCCTCCTTTCCCTTTTGTACGCGTTGCGATGTTGGATCTTGGATCTTGTATGCAATACTCCAACATACTTGTGGCACCAACCCTGAGGTGATTACGTCCATCCAGTATAGTTAGCTGATTGGAGTATAATTATACTACTTGCAGTCTTGCACCGCAATCGACTGTTCCTTTGTCCATTTCTATTCGAAAACATGTCAGTAGAAATCATGGGGTTAAAAACCTCGTTACTCCTAGGAATGGTAAGGTGACGCGAGTTAAAGCGTTGGGAGGACAGTCCAGTCAGTGGTACTCGAGCACTAGTGCACTACACTGCCCGGGCTTAACGCGCAAGCGAAAACAAAAATCAAACCCCCAACTAACCACCGGAGAAAAAGTACCAAATCAACAGCCGAGGATGCTGAGCAAAAGCGCAGCATAGCCAGCAGCACGGGGAAGGAGAGGGGAGAGGACGACGACGAGTAGGAAAACCCAGACCAAAAGCCCCGGAGCTCGCGCCGGCCCGCCTCCCGCATTGCCTCGAGGTCGCTCGATCCGGCCGCCTCCGGGGTCGCGCCGACGCTGCCCCGGTCGGAGGGCTCGATCTGGGCCCGGATCGTCCGGCATTCCCGCCGTGCGCGCGCTCCAGCCCCGGCGGTGAGGCATGGGGACCGTGAACGGCGAGTACGAGGACTTCGACGCGGGTGAGGCGGTCGATCTGGGATTGTTGCTTCTCTTTTCGCTGCGGGGAAGTGGCTCAATTCTAGCCGCGGGCCTCAAAGTTTGGATCTTTGAAAGTTAAATGCTTTTAAAAAAATTCGCGAAATGGGAGGCCGGGTGCTATCCAGTTCATGTTAAGCTCCAGGTTTGGCGCTTCTGGAGTCAAGTTTGCGCAAAGTTTAAATCTTTTGGGGATGCCTATTTTGCCAGTGCAGTGTGACGAAGCCCTTTTCTTTTCCAGCGTCTCGCTTTCCTTTTTTTCCCTTTGCCTAGGAGGGTCACAATGAGATCTTTGTTCCTAAAATGTTGTTTTGTGACAGTAAACTGCAATGTGAGAGCTCAATTTGAGATCTCTACGCATCTCTTACGGTTCTTTCCTTGGATGACATTTTTTCTTTTTCCAAATTCCAGCCAATCGGCGCGCTGAGGTGATAGAATGGCTCGGCAGATTACTGCCGGAGTTTGATTTGCCGTTGGATTCTTCGGACGAGGAGCTGCGGGATTACCTCATTGATGGGGCAGCGCTATGCTATATCGCGGACAAGCTCATGCCCGGTGTTCTGGAGGTGAACTAACTGAACTGATAGATATTTCTGCAAGCTGATAGATTGGCTCGGAAACCATAGATATTTCTTCAAACTGCTATTGCTGATATGGCTTCGTTTGCAGGGGATGTGGGGCGGTTATGCATCGGACCAAAGGTCAAATGTGAAGAAATTCCTCTCTGTTGTTGCAGAGATGGGGCTGCCGGGCTTCAGTGTAAAGGATCTCGATGAGGTGAGGCTGCTCCAGTAATGTGAAGTAGTTGCTGGTATACAATAGAATTATGGTACTAGTATATGTTCCAACTTCCAACTAAATGCTATGATATCCTTGTCAAGGTGTACTCCAATATAATTAGTATAGTTTTTTAGATAATTGAAGCTTTATTGATCTCAATCAGTTACATCAAGATGATACAGCATAACTAAGTTGCACATAGCCAAACTCACACACTCCCAAAGATAAATTAAAAGGAATTACAAGGAGTATTAAGGACCATCAATCCTTAAGACTAGATCACCACCCATGTCCCTGGGTAAAAAACTCCTTGACCACCTTCTGAAGAATAACCCACGCACAGAGCCAATGGGTAAGTAAAAAAGATAACCTGCAAAGGAGAGGGGATAACCTTTTTATCAAAAACCACATCATTCCTACATAACCAAAGGGACCAACAAGTAGTAGCCACCCCTAACAGGACAAGTGATTTCAAGTCATTCTGTAATCCACCCAGCCAGCCCCCAAACATATGCGCTACACTTAGTGGTGGAGGAAGTCCTGACAGAATTAGCATAATTGGTGTCAGTACTTAGTGCCTTATTGGAAAGGAAACAAGTACTCTAATCTTGTTGGCCTGGAATAGTGATAATGAGTCTATGACTTCACCAAGATGATTATTTCCACATATCTTGTATGAAATGTCCTTGTAAGTTTGCTAGCTGTTGATTGAACAGCACCGCTGAATCTGAGACTATTAGAAAGGCTGAAAAGTGTCGCACCAGTACAAGAAATGTGCAGAACCGGATTAGTCTTGGATAGTTAGATCTTAGTACTCTGCAAAAGCCAAAAAGTATTCAATAAAATGTGCCTCATTTCTTGGATGCTTGCCCCTAGTGTTTATGGTTATCAATGTACTGAGATATTTGTAAGAGTTAGAGAAAGAAAGCTTTGGATTGAATCAGATTCACTTTATGATTGTCAATTGAGTCTGCACTGCAGTTCACAACCTTATTATTTTCTGTTGTCATGTTGTATCTTGTCAACTCTGGTCTGTTTGGTGATTACAGGGATCAATGTCTTCTATAGTGGAGTGTCTCTTGGCTATAAAGGATAATGTGACTACACAATTGGGTGGACATATTACTCACCCTGCTGCTAAGACTCCAATTAGAAGGAAATTGGAACTTCGAGAAACTGATGGGCCTGTACTTTCAGTTGCCACACCAGGGAAAAGATCTCCTGGAGAGGAAAGAAGAAAGGGTTTCTGGGATCCCAAATCCCAGCAAAGAAGCCCTCTTCTTTCAGGTACACAAATTATTTATTTTTGTATCAGGTGTCACAGATAATGACTTGGTGGTATTCAGAAGTCCAAACAAACAACGGAAGTGCCCCCTCAAAGGACCTGGTGTCCCCGCCTCAAAGGAGTCCAACTTACCCGCATAGCCACACACACCCCCTCAAAGGACCTGGCGTCCAACTTACCCGCATAGCCACACACACCCCCTCAAAGGACCTGGCGTCCCCGCCTCAAAGGAGTTCAACTCAGGCATATAGGCAAATGTCCAGGAATGCGCCCCCATATGCCATGCCATGTGCCGCCCTCCAGAACCGCACAGCCTAGCCCATCCGACGGGCGGGCTCACTTACACATAGCACCCCACTTACACTTTCGTCCTCGCTTCGTGTAAAAGGGTTAACCCGGAAGTGCTATGGTTGGAGGGACAAGGCCTTATAAGTTGGTTCAACTCTTGCTCAACTAGCATGGTGGTACTAATCAAGTGCACACAGTACTCATCGGCCACATAGGCCAGATTCTAATTGGGCCAGGATGTCACATGGTATCATATTCTATTAATCCTTGGATTTTATATAATGACGCACTGATTAAAACCTACATAACACACTTTGACTTCAGCTTGACTTCCATATCTTGGTATACTTTCATACTTATAAAGTTTGTTAACTTCTATTATTTTATGGATCAAGTAAAATTTACATCTTTCAAGCTGTGCTTCTTCTCCCCTTCAATTTTGACATAGGAGCCTAGTGATGTTGATATATGGTTATGTTTTCCTTCCTTTGCAGGACAAAAGGTCAACGAGGTTGTCCAATTTAAGCATGGATCCTACACAGATCTTCCTACTGCTAAGATCTCAGAGATGCTGCATTCAAATAGTTTAGATGTAACATCTTTAGCGTCGTGTATCCTAACACTCCAACCTTCATTTCCTTTTTTTTGCTGGCTCTTTACCTAATGATTATATATTATCTTTTCTCAGAATGCCCCAACCCAATCACTCCTTAGAGTTGCCAATGGCATTCTGGATGAAAGTATTGAGAGGAAAAGAGGAGAAATACCACATGTATGTGTACTTTCTTTTGACTTTCATTATTTTTTTTTATGGAATGCTAGTTTTTTTAATCTTTTGTTACTGATGACTTGACTTGCTTGCCTCAGCGTGTTGTTTATTTACTAAGGAACGTTATTCAGGAGATTGAGCACCGCATTTGTATTCAAGCAGACCACATTAGAAATGTAAGGACAATATTAATTTTGAACTATCCCCCTGTTTTTTCCATGTGTGTTTAATTCATGAATCAAACCATTTGTTTCATAGCAAAATAGCATCATCAAGACACGGGAGGATAAGTATCGTTCAAAAATTAAAGCACTTGAGACTTTAGTAAATGGAACAAATGAAGAAAACGAGGTAAAAACCCAAGTTGTGCTTATCAGAGTTACTCCTTTGTTGTAATACTGACTATAACTATGTGGTTCCTTCTCCAGATGGCAATAAATCGGCTTGAGGTAGTTAAGGTATTCAAAGTATCTTCATTAGTTTTCTAAATGTTTAGTTCTTTTTTGATTTTTTCCCTTCTGGCATTTAATTTCTTCAGTTAGTATTCATAACTACCTTATTTAAAATAATTGGCATCACGAATTTGGACTGTATAAACCTAAGAATACTCATGATATTTTGTACTACATGTTGTCTCAAATAAATCTTTTACACTGAATGCGTTATTATATGTTAGGATAAAAATATTATACACGTGAAGTTTGTTTTTCTTATAGGTAGAGAAGTCAAAAATTGATGAGAAAAGAAAACTAGAAGAGCAAGACATGATTCGGCTGATGCGAGAAAAGGAAAATGCAGAGAATATAATCACTAGTCTCCATCAAGAGATGCAAGTCATGAGTAGGATGCATGAACAATTCCGTGAGCAAATGGAAACAAAAGCTAGGCAGATGGAGGAACAATTGACTCTAAGAGCTAAGGAGGCTGAGTTTTGTCTTATGCAGTCAAAAAAGAAAGTTGAAGAAGCTGAGGCTGCTTCTCAACTAAAATCACAACTCTGGAGCAAGAAAGCAAACATCTTTCAGAGTTTTATGAATAGTCAGAAGCTGTGTATTAAGGTCTGTATAACTTCATGTTCTTAATTATTTTCCTTTTTATTTTGGTTTATTTATGTTTTTTAATGTCAAACTATTGTAGGACATAAAGATATCATCTCAGTCCATTAAGCAGGAAATATATGCCCTCCAAATGACATGGAGGGATGAAATATCAAATATTGGTACTTGGGTTAATCCTCATTAAGTTTATTTGTATTGTTCCATATAAATATATTTCCTTGATCTTAATTTTCAAACTTGTATAGGACATGATCTAAAAGGTTTAGTAGATGCTGCTGAAAGTTACCATAAGGTTCTTGCTGAAAACCAGAAGTTATTTAACGAAGTACAGGAATTAAAAGGTAATTTCTATTTTTTTTGCACTGTTATTCATGTATTCATGGAGCACATTCCATAGATATAACGTTCTTGTCTGTACTTAAATGTTTGTTATCAGGCAACATCAGAGTGTACTGTCGTGTCAGACCATTTCTCCCTGGTCAAGATGGGAAATTAACTTCAATTGATTATATTGGTGAAAATGGCGAGATTCTTATTTCAAACCCCTCCAAGCAAGGAAAGGAGGGGTATCGAATGTTCAAGTTTAACAAAGTATTCGGTACACATGCCTCTCAAGGTATATCTTAATAAGATCAGGAATTCAATTTTTTTAAAAAATCGAAAGTGGCATACTATTGAATATTGCTCACAGCTGTTCTTGATAACTCACAGCTGAAGTTTTCTCCGACATCCAGCCTTTGATTAGATCAGTTCTTGATGGATTCAATGTTTGCATTTTTGCATATGGACAAACTGGTTCAGGAAAAACGTACACAATGGTATTTACTGCTGTTTAAATAATTCAAGACTACAAACCTGATTTGCTAACCATCATTGGGGATATTGTTAGTTGACTCTTTCATCTTTTTCTCTTTAGAGTGGACCAGGGACATCAAGAGAAGATTGGGGTGTTAACTATCGTGCTTTAAATGATCTGTTTGATATCTCTCTAAGTAGGAAAAACGCATTCTCATATGAGGTAGGAGTGCAGATGGTTGAGATATACAATGAGCAAGTCCGTGATCTTCTATCAAATGACATTGCACAAAAAAGATATCCTTTCCATATATTCTATTTCCAATTGACACATCTATCCTCATTGAGTTATTAGTACTCACATTGATAAACATGTGAAAGAAAAGGTCTAGCATGTTATCCTTAACATATAAAAACACTTGGAATTTGGAGTACCTCTCAGCCTAATGGCCTTGTTGTCCCTGATGCAAGTTTGCACCCTGTCAAATCACCATCAGATGTACTAGACTTAATGGAAATTGGACAATCAAATAGAGCAGTTGGATCAACAGCACTAAATGAAAGGAGCAGTCGGTCCCACAGGTGTACACGTTAGACCACTAACATATGTTATCCGCACAGAAAATCTTATATTGTATTGTTCTAAAAGATTTTGTTGCATGCAGCATTCTAACTGTGCATGTTAGAGGGCTGGACGTGAAGAATGGATCTACTTCTCGAGGATGCTTACATCTGATTGATCTTGCTGGTAGTGAGAGAGTTGAACGGTCGGAAGCAACCGGAGATAGATTAAAAGAAGCACAATATATTAACAAATCTCTCTCTGCTCTTGGAGATGTCATTTCTTCTTTGGCCCAGAAGAATGCCCATGTGCCATACAGAAACAGCAAGCTGACTCAAGTTCTTCAGAGCTCTTTAGGTAACATGTAGTTTTTGATACATATGTATGTGGACAGGTTTACTAGTTCGCGTAACTTCTGCTTTTTTTTGCAGGTGGACAAGCAAAAACGTTAATGTTTGTTCAAATAAACCCTGATGTTGAATCATATGCAGAAACGATAAGCACTTTAAAATTTGCTGAAAGAGTTTCTGGAGTTGAGTTAGGTGCTGCAAGAAGTAACAGAGAGGGAAAAGACATAAAAGAGCTGCTGGAACAGGTATTTTTTGGCACTTCAACCTCAGATTAATCCCAAAATTCACGTGTCACTTCACTTGCTAGGAAGCACTTAATATTCAGTTTCAAAGATAATTTTCTTCTGCTGAACTGAAATAATTGGTGAGCATACGTTATTGGATTTAATAGGAACAGACATATGATTTAATTTATTTTTATAGCACTCGTTGCTAATACTTGTTCATACACATTGCTCAATAGCTTATCAACTCACCTTTGATTATGAATATTATCCTGTCTTGATTTTAAGAATTGTGATATTGTCCAGGTTGCATCTTTGAAAGATACAATAGCACGGAAAGATATGGAAATCGAACAGCTTCAGCTCCTTAAATCCAAATCTCCCAATTCAATGACAGACAGAAATGGTAGTAGCTTGCTCAGACAATCTACTTCCTCTACGGGTTTGTCATTACTCCCCGTGACAAGCCAACAGAACCAATCGCAATCAGGTGAAATATTGTTGAAATCTACTGATAGAGTTCCAGCAGATACTCAAAATTATGTGGTTGTTGATGAAAACAGTAGTGGTCACATTGGCTTCAATGGCTGATATAGGGCCTGGAGGATCGGTTGAAGCTGAAGCTGAAGATAATGCATCTGACGACGGTTGCTCAGTAGGGGAAACCGAGTATTCTGCTGGTGGTGCTTCAGAAACATCTGCAGAACGAATGTATGTACTTAGTCTGCTTTCATCTACCTCTTGTGCCAAACCATCGTATTGGTGATAGAGCTTTTTTCTTCACATCATACACTGTGTCTTAAACGACATACACTGAAAGCAAAATTTGCAGGGATTCAATATTCTTTTCTTTTTCTCCATATGCATCACCAAAAGTACCTTCTTTTGGTTTTTTTAAAGAAAATACTAAGGCCAGTTGTTTAATGGGTTCTTTACGATAACAGGCATAAAGCCCCATCAAGAATAACCAGATTTTTTCTCACGAAGAATGGGCAGCCATCAGCTGCTAGACCAAAACCAAAGGAGGCTGTCATGAGAACTCCAGGTATGTATAATATCCCAAAAATATTTGTTATGTTGAGTCACTTGTACCTGCTATTTGCCATAATTTAATAATGCTCTGAGAAAAAGGCAGAACCTAAAGATGGCAAAACCCACAAACCACACTATACTGATCAGATTATTTCATTAACTAGGTGGTACGAAATCCACAACGGTCCAGGCGACAGGAGGATCCTTAGCCAAGCCTTCCAAAAGACGGTAGAAGTAGAATCAATGAAGCATCCATGCAAGTTTGGCAACTGTGATGTAACTCAAAACGTTTGTGCTGAAACACACGGGTAGTAGTTTAGGAGGCACTACTGTGTTGTCTGTGTATCTGTATCAGTTTCACTGGTCGACGCTGTGACTTTGAGATTTCGAAAGAAGAGAGCAACTCTAATAGTTGAGATGCCAATATATAGATGATTACATGGGCCACATGGGCCTGTAGTATGTGGGCCTTAATATACTTAACACCCCCTTTAAACTCAAGATGGAAGCGGAGGTTCTGAAGCATTGAGTTTGAGTAAGTGAAATCGATGTTGCTCTTGAGTTTGTGTTTTAGTGAAAAAATCTACCACTTGCAGTTCTGAGGGAACATATTGAAGAGCAATTGTTTTCTGATGACAATGAGACCGAGTAAAGAATGCATCAACGCCAATATGCTTTGTAAGTTCATATTTTACAGGATCATTGGCAATCTGTATGGCTCGAGTATTGTCACATAGAAGAGGTGTAGGAGTATCACAAGTAATACTAAAATCTGCTAACAACCATCGAAGCCATACAATCTCTGAAGTGGTAGTGGCAAGTGCTCGAAGTTCTGCCTCTGTACTAGAACGAGATATAGCCGCCTGCTTCTTAGACTTTCATGCAAGAGGAGAAAAACAAAAAAAAATGCAATAACCTGTGATAGAATGACGATCCGTTGGATCACTCTCCCAGGTGGAGTCCGAGTAAGCATGAAGCTGAAGCGGATTCTCACGAGCATAGAACAAACACTAAGAAGATGTCCCCCGTAAGTACCGTAGTACACGAAGCAAATGTTCAAAATGAATGAAAGTAGGAGCACTCACAAATTGACTCAGAATATGAACCACATGAGCAATATCAGGTCCAGTAACAATAAGATAAACAAGACTGCCCACAATATGTTGATATCGAGACGGATCCTTAAGAGGTGTACCATCGGTAGGACGAAGTTGTAAATGAAGATCCATAGGTGTCGCAACCGTTCGACTATCTGTAATGCCAGAACGAGCAATAAAGTCTTGTATGTATTTGGACTGAGAGAGATAGTAGCCCTTTGCAGAATGCAACACCTCAATTCCTAAGAAATAACTGAGAGGACCCAAATCAGACATCTGAAATTGCTCACCAAGTTGCTTCTTCACATGAGAAATGTATTCCATATCATCTCCCGTAATCAACATATCATCAACATACAGAAGAAGCAAAGTATGTTTACGTGGAGAGAGATGAATAAATAGATCACGACGAAGACGACAAATATGTCCAGGAGGAGCATCAACACTTGAGGGTGGTTGCATATAAACTTCATCATGCAAATCACCATGAAGAAAAGCATTTTTAACATCCATTTGAGAGATAGTCCAATAAGAAGTAGTAGCCACTGCAATGAGAGTATGAACAGTAGTCATATGAGCAACTGGTGCAAAGGTCTCATTATAATCTCGACCTTGAGTTTGCTGAAAACCTCTAGCAACAAGACGAGCTTTATATCTTTGGACAGAACCATCAGACTTGGTCTTAATTTTGAAAACCCATTTAGATGTAATAGGCACTACATGTGACGGTAATGGAACAAGATCCCAAATGCCTGTACGATCAAGGGCAGCAAGCTCCTCAAATATAGCAAGCTGCCATTCCGGAATATTAGAAGCTTCCTGGTAAGTGGATGGCTCATCAACAACAGCATCAACAAAACCATACTTGTCAGCCGGACCAATAGCAGTACGATCTCGTAGATTATATCGTGGACCAACCTGTAACTTATCAGGAACAGTATGAGACTCATCAATATCATTAGAAGCATCAACAGCGGTTGTATCAGGACTGGCCGTGGTGGTAGAGCTAGATGGAGGAGCTGTGGGGTTTGTGGGACGACGATGGAAAACACGTATGATAGGTGGTTTAGAATGAAAAGGAGGTGGTGCAGGAGGAGGTGTAGTCTCCTGTGAAGGTGGCGTGATGGAAATAGAAGGAGCAGGAATGGGTGTAATATATGGGAAAGGTGTAGTAACATCAGTATTGGGTGAAATAGGAGGAAGACTCAGGAACGATGTGGGTTCTGTGGGAGAATATGTGGGCCGAGTAGAGGTATTATAAAAGAAAGGACGGTCTTTAACAAAGGTCACATCACGAAAGATACGTATGCGACGAGAAGAAGGATCATAGCATCGATATCCTTTATGTTCAGGACTATATCCCAGAAAAACGCACTCAACAGATTGTGCAATCAATTTAGTTCGCTCACGAGGGGCAAGCAAAACATAGCAAGTACATCCAAAAACTCGGAGATGATCATAGTTGGGAGAAGTACCAAAAAGAACTTCACCAGGACATTAACCAGACAGTTTGGATGAGGGTTGTCTATTGATGAGATAGACAGCAGTAGAAACAGCTTCACCCCAAAAATGAGAAGGAACAAAAGATAAAATCAAAAGTGTGCGAGCAGTCTCTATAAGATGGCGATGTTTGCGTTCAGCAACACCATTTTGAGCATGAGCGCCAGGACAAGAGAGTTGAACGAGAGTGCCCTCAGAAGACAAAAACTGGCGAAAAGCATCAGACAAATACTCACCACCAGAGTCAAAACGAAAAACTCTAATAGGAGTAGAAAACTGTGTGAACCATGCGAACAAAAGACTGGTAAATCAAACACAACTGAGAGCGATATTTCATGAAATAAATCCATGTATATCGAGAGTGATCATCAATAAAAATGACATAACGTTTGTGACCACCCTTTGTAACAAAAGGTGCAGGACCCCATACATCTGAATGAATAAGATCAAAAGGTCTAGCTGAATGAGAAACACTAGATGAATATGGTAGTTGTATCTGTTTTCCAAGTTTGCAACCCTTACAATGAAAACTAGACTCAATAGGTGTATGACCTAAACGACCTTTATTTATTAATGTAGATAACCGGGACCCACAAAGATGACCAAGACGATGATGCCACTGGGCGAAGGAAATGGCGGAAGATGAAGCAGCGGAAGACACACGAGCTGGAGATGCAATGGAAGACGGAAGACACAAGGTGTCTAGGATGTAGAGGCTAGGAGCACCTTTACGGGGATGGCCAGTTCCAATCACTTTTCTGCTTCGACGGTCCTGAATAAAATAAGATGAGTCATCAAATCCAACAAAGCAATATTGGTCAGTAACTTGACCAACTGAAAGAAGATTCATGGACAACTGAGGTACAAAAGAAACATCAGGTACAGAAAAATGAGGATTGCAAAGTGAACCCTGATGAGTGATATGACAAGATGTACCATCAGCTGTTTGAACAGAAGCTCCATTAGCGACCGGCTTGCAAGCAACCAACTGGGACTGATCAGATGTCACGTGAAAAGAAGCCCCTGAATCAAGCACCCAAGATGACGAAGGAGCATTGACAGGCGAAGCAGCAGCAACAGACACTGAACCTCTAGGAGTGGAACTAGTACCACGACCACGAGCAGCACGATAGTTAGCCAACTTCTCTAGATAATGAGAAAAACAATCCTCTGGAAGATGGCCAGTTTTGCTACAATGCTTATAGTGCTCTGAAGAGGAATTTTTTGGTGCTCTAGTCCTCTGAGAAGCTGCCAACACACTATGAGACACAGATGCAGAAGAAGACATAGACTTGAGACATGTTTCTTCTGCAAGTAAATCAGATAATGCCTGTGCCATGGTGAGAGCAGAAGAATTATGGAGCAATCGTGTACGAATGGAATCATACTCAGCCCGGACTCCCATGACAAATCTGTAAGTAAAAAACTTTTCAATAAACTTATATGCTGAACAGGAGATAGCTGTACCGATAGTTGTACACTCAGGTATCATGGAAGTCAATGATCCCATCAGACAATCAAAAACAGAGTAGTACTCATCAATGGACATATCATTCTGCTCAATCACATGAATTTGCTGCATGAGATTATACAAAAGAGCACCACTATCCTGAACATAGCGCTCCTTCAAGCTGTTCCATATGTCCTTGGCTGTTTTGAACTTAGAAAGACTCATAATCATGGATTGCTTAGTACTATTGACCATGGCAGCCATTACTTTCCTATCATTAATATGCCATTCTTTTACTGCAGCAGCATTACTACCATCATCCTTAAGCACAAGTGGAGTTTCACTTAAGTGAAAAGGTAAACCATGGCCCCTCAATGCAGTCTCTACACAGAAAGCCCACTCTGGATAATTCTGACCATCTAGTGTGAGATTGATAACTATTGCATTTATCTGAGACATGTTGAGAAGTGCTAGGGCCTGATCCAAGAAACAGATGACAGAAAGCAGTTGCCACGGGTAGAGGATAGCTGACGAAGAGGGTCCATAGGACAACAGCAGCAGATCCACGGGTGAAGAAGATTCACGGGCGGCAGCAGATCCACTGGCGGAGACAGAGGAGCACGGCACTCCGTGGCGACAGAGGGGGATCTGACGAGGCTCCAGCAACAGCCGCTCGTCCTTCCAGGCGGCTACAGAGGCGGCAGCCAATGGCGACTAGGGCGGCAGCTGAAGAATCCGCGACGGGCGACGGCTTCGGCAGCCGACGGGCAACGGCGAGGCGGCTGCAGAGGCGGCAGCCGATGGTGACTGGGGCGGCAGCTGAAGGATCTGCCGACGGGCGACGGCGACTGGGGGGGCGGCGACCGAAGGATCCGCCGACGGCCACGACTGATTTTTTTTTTTTGATCGTGGGAGGAGGACTAAACAAATCCTGACCTAACCCTAATCCATTCGCTCTGATACTATGTGACTTACTTTGAGATTTCGAAAGAAGAGAGCAACTCCAATAGTTAAGATGCTAATATATAGATGATTACATAGGCCACATGGGCCTATAGTATATGAGCCTTGATATACTTAACAGATGCAACGTTGGTTAATATGCATGATGGGCAGCGAGCGAGTATATATGTAGTCATGGTTTTCATTCGACAATTCCGATGTTAGGTTAATGTGCATGATGAGCAGCGAATCTATTTGCACTATTCTTGGCACGGCTTTTATGTGATAATTCCGCGGTTCAAAAGAATTTCATGCGATAATTCCGTGATCGAAAAATGCAAAAGAATTCCAATAAAACTTGCGGTGAGCGTGGATCGAACACGCGACCTTCAGATCTTCAGTCTGACGCTCTCCCAACTGAGCTATCCCCGCATCTGATATGTTTAGAATATAGCATATATAAATCGTTGTCTTCTACTTGCTGTTAGATTGATATGGACCTTTTCTCTAAAAACACGGTGCATGTATGGACATGAATACGCGTTGTTTTGCTGCTCATGCAGCAATGATCACCCCGGACTCGTACTGCGGAATTCCTGAGCAGTATATAACTGAACTGATGGAACTCCTAAATTAGTTCCAGGAACACAAAGAACTTTCGCCCAGGAAACAAAGCGCTTTAGCCCATGAGAAATACTATGCACTGGTGAAACACATTGTTATGCTTGCTAGGCTGCTTGCTGCTTCAGGAATATTGTAGTGACTGATATTCTCATTCAGCGAAGAGACCTGTGCAACAGCAGGAATAAAGGACCGACCTGACAAAAGGACGCTAAACCGGCCTGATTTAAAGAAGTTCAAACAAAGTAAAGCACTTTGCTATTCCAGAACATCTTTAAAAGAATGCAGGACGATATTTAGAAGGTACACAGAGTGTATCTACTTACACCTCTGGCATAATTATGCAGCATCATGCCACCTTCTCTTTCTAGCTGGCATCTGGCTCCGCTTATCATTCACCCTTTGCCAGAAAGAAAAAGAAGCTTAAACTCCATGGCCCAACAAGAACACAAGAACTCAAACTCAGCAAATACAGACCTGGTACCATTTGTCCATGACAATGCCAACTATCTAATATGTAATCTAGAGCAGAAAGAACTCAAGCCATAGCGAAGATTGACCACCTATGGCTACTACATCTTTCGTTACCTATCTTCAGAGGCCGAGAGAGCTCCCCGTGCCGGAGTTCCGGGCACCGCCGCCGTCTCCGGTCACTGGCGTCCTTACAAGCAGTAGCTCCGGATCATCCGGCTACGGCGAGCACCCTGACAGCAACGAAGACGACGAGATCGGCAGGTTCTTGCGCCGTTCAGCCAGAGTTCCGGTGCTGCGGCTGCCTGAGAGGGCCGTCCCGCGGAAGAAGAAAACGGCGTGGGCACCTCCGGTCATCGACGTGCGCCTGCTGGCCTTGCCGGAGGCCGGTGGTCCAGTGGCGGAGGCGCTGAGGTCGGCAGCCGCCGCGCTTGGCTGCTTCCAGGTGGTCGGCCATGGGGTCGACCGGAACTTGGTCTCGGCAGCGTTACGTCATGTGGCAGCAAGGGCGACGACGCCTGACCCGACGGAGGAGATGGAGATCAACGGAAGCGACGAGGACGGTGAGGAGATGTGGTGGTTGCCAGGTGAAGCAGGCCAAGAAATGGCGGGAAATTGGGCGCTCCATAGTGACGCCAGCCACTTCAGGTACTTCACTGTAACTGTGCTCATGTCTTCCTCAGGAAAAGAAAAAACTCGTAATCTAGCATGTCGATCTGCTAAACTCAGTCTGAGATATATCGTTTAGATCAAATAGTTGATGTGATTGTCAGAATTAGGACCAAAGAATGCACAAGATGTATAATTTGTTTAGTGCAAATTCTCCACATGAACCATTTGATTTTGCCGTGTACGTCCAGCAACAAAGCAGACGCTCTATTCACTCAGCTGGAGCAAACTGCAACCAAAATCATGGACGCTTTGCAGCGAGACAGCGCTGTTGCCACGGAATCCATCGCCGGAGCTGACAGAAACGGCTCGCTTCTCTGCATCCGCAAGCACCGCTGCAGGCAAGACGATCGCAGTGGCGGAGCCTCTGGCCCGATCAGCCACGATAACATCCTGAGGATGCTGGTCCGGAGCTCGCGGTGCTCGCGGGCCCTCGCCCTCCACCTCTGCCCCGGCGCCTCGGCGTTCAACATCTTCTCCCGGCGAGGCTGGTCAAGATTCAGGCCTCTCGACGGCGCCGTTGTCGTCACCGTCGGCGACCAGCTCCAGGTCACGCGTCCGATCTCTTTCCGACTAGTTCCCCATTTTGACAGCTCCAAACTTCTGCTGAAATCTTGAAAAGTTTCTACCGGCAACGAGTTGACGCCTCTACTGTCTGCAAACAAGAAACTGAGCGAGCTAGCAGAGTCGCCATGTGGACATTGCCGCCGTCGCATTCGCAATGATTCGTCGCCATGATTCGTTCTCGTCAGTTACATGTCTCCTCCGCTGTGTGCATGCAGGCATGGAACGGTGGGCACTACAAGAGCATGGCCGGGAAACCGGCGTACAGCAATGACGACCTCCGAGGAGACGGCGCCGGCGGAGATATTGTCGCCTCGGCGGAGTACTTCCACTGCTTCCCTTCCGCCGGCACAGCGAGCGAGGGATTCGGCGCGGATGCCGGAAAGATCATCCCGTTGAACCTGCAGTTTATGGTGGCTGCTTGCCTTGTGCTTGGATATCACTTTCTCTTGTCATGCTTGCACGCGACCTGGTGATTGGATTTGTTCTCTGCATATGCAACTCGATTTCGTTTGTAGTAACCTGGGATATGATCTGCCTTTGCGGGCCCTGTTGATCAAAGGCAAAATGATTTCAATACGTATTTCACGAGAATACGTTACTTAGTCTAGCAAAACACCCAGAAAACTGCTACAAGAAATTAAATTGAAGCTGGTTAACAACGTGAAGCCCTTTTCCTGTAGATAAATACACTGTAAAGATCTGTCGATGTGAGTAATAGTTGATTGTTTGCTAGATTGTGGTGCAACCGTGCAAGCCTTAATGGAACATACATAATTGATAATCCATAAAATGAACACGAGCCCAAAGTTCAGAGGGATCCAAGATCCTATACGAAAACTGCTAGTAATGTTCAGTCCGTTGTAAACGTTAGATCCAACTCAACAATCCGGCCATCGCAGCTCACGCTAGCCGAGTTATAAAAACCATAAGCATGATCGTTAGTATTCAGAAAAACAGTTTAATTTCAAAAAGATAAAACAAATCTTGTATTCTGAAGAGGTTTTCCGCAAGCCTGCAACAGTGCTCAGGTGAGAAGACCGTAACAGGGAGTACCTCAAAAGAGTCGCAAGCAGGAACGTAGGCTCTGACACGATTAGGTAGGAGTTCAATCATATTGGACTGGTGTACACATCTGACAACACCTTGCACTACAATTAAACAGTACACTACATAAACGATTACACAAGTTACAAAACATTTACTACTGTACACGCTCTTCTATAATCAAGAACGATAGCCATTAAATATCTTCACAACAGCACGATAGTCAGGGTAACGCTAAGTCGCATTCAGAACTTGCCAGCACCACACAAGCCGTTACACTGTGAGCAGAGACCAATGCTAGAACTCGAAATGGCTTCAACTAGACGGCAAGATTCCTAGGATACAGTACGTCCATAGCATACTGATGCAAGGTAGAGATTCTTAGACCATTTCTCCTGGAAAGAGACAAGCATCAATATGTCAGAGCAAGTACTAATACAAAAACTGCTAAGTAATATGAAGCATTACTAGTATATGAAGCAGATGGACCTTCACGTGCTGACTAGGGAAAGCAGATGTTCTCAATGTCTCCTGAGTTTCATCTGTAGGCTTCCTTCTTGGTACACTTAAAACGAATGCAGCTTGATCCCAGGTAGCAGCAGTTGCAGTTATCCGATAACCATTGTCCCATCTCTTGTGAATTCCCTCACTGGGGTACAGGAAGTCCAGTTCAACAACCTGCAAAATAAATGCATGCCACAGAGCCGCACATAAAGTGGATTAGCTTAATAGTGTTAAGCAAATGTAAATACCGATGGGCACCATTGAAGCAGAAAAAATGCTACCTGATCAGAAAATCCGGCATTACGCGACATAACAACTGCCCATCTACTTCCAGCTGTTGCCATTGAAGTCACATAGAAACCATCCCGCCATTTCTTGTTTATCCATTTGAAAGGGAATGTATCACTTACTTTGTAGGACTGCTGTGTATACATTGTTCCTAAAAAGACATGCTAAATTAGTCCATAAACAAATTATGTTATAAGACAGGAAGAGCACTGAAACTGCATGCTTTAACTGGTTACCTTTTGACATCACTACCAGGGAACTCCCATTATTTGCTCCAGCAAGCGCAGTTATATAGTAGTTCCTTTCCCATTGGTCCATAATCCATTCCTTCAAACGAAACGAAAACCATGCATCAGATTTGACAATTATACAATAGCTTCCTTATATGTAACTTTGCCTCGGAAGTTAAGTGATCAATTTGCAAAGATTTTCAACCTAGTTAAACAAGGTGCAAGCTACTCACCTTGTGAAGAAAATGTGGTGAAAGCTCATAAACCTGCGAAGTGAACCCCGTGCCAGCATCCATGATTAGGGCCCAGAGATTTGAGCAAGATGTTATGCAACTGATAAACAGACCATCTTCATTCCCTTTGTCGATGTGTTGTACAAGCCTTGAATCTGCAACATTGTAGTGATACCTGCAACATGTTGCATGCATTGTATTGTGTCAACAAAGGTGGATCATATAGCTAACTATTAACTAAAATGGGCCTTACAAGAAAGAGTACCTTTGTTTCATAGGTCGTCTGGCATTATAAACACTAATCCACTGCGTTGCAGGCATCCCCATCCTGATCTTCTTCTTTGGTTGTTCATCTGTCTCTTCTTCCATCAATAAGCGACCTCTCTTCTGGCCAACTTGATGTATAAGCTTTAGAGAAATTACAAGGAAGATTAGATGCGCCCAAAATGCTTTTTAAGCAGTAACAGATTGCGATATACGATTGTTTTTGTATTGTACCTTCTGAGCACCATCAGTGTTAATTGGCCTGATATCTGGATCTGGGCCCACTATAGTATCGAAAAGGGATATACACTTTGCATAGTTCGGCTCTTCATCAAACTTCAAGTTGACCACATACTCTACAAACTCCCTAAAGGGTTGTGGGCAAAAGCAACATAAAGATTCTGGAGATGTAGCCATTTTCTTTTTGCACACAAGGAAGCCCTTGTTTTCACCCTGCAGGCGCAAATTATCAATTAATTGAATGCATCACTACAATCAGAATAACTGGAATGGTGTGTCTGGCAAATTACCTGATAACCTTGCCAAGGTAGACGTCCTCGTAGAAGAAAGACTAGTGTATAAGCTAGAGATTCTAAATCATCCCTCCTGCTACCTATTCTCCCTAGATGTGCATGAACACTGGCATAGCGAACTGTCCCCCTGAAATAGCAGTAAAATCAAGGCAGAGTTACTAATTTGCTATAAGCCCACAATATGAAGAACGATTTGGCATTTCAATGGTGAGAGAAAAAAGGGCTCTGTTTCCATGTGAGAAACAGCAAGTCACCAAACATAATAGTGAGAATTGATTGGCCAGAACCGACTATTTGCCAGGCACGTTTGGGGCTGTTGGAAGTATAATGAATAATGATTGTATAGGAACAAGCAGAATGTGCTAGAAGAGCGATAAAACAAAATTTGAGTTGAAGAAAATAACTGTTGGCCAAAACCAGTACAAAAGGTGACCTGATTTGGCTGCATCCTAGGACTCAACCAAAAACAGGAAACAGAACCTACGAAGTAAATGCCACAGAGCATTCAATATTATCCATAAAAGCACTAGCGACAATGTAAATGATGCCTATTGATTATCATAAAATTTCCATCTGGTCACCTGAAAACATCAGGTCGCTGGTCATACTCAACATGTTGGCCAGTTGAACTATCCTTCCACTTGGTAGCTGCCATTTAAAGATCAAGGAAACTCAATTAATTCAGATTCCTTAACCGCTGGTACCTGAAAACAATTGCATAAACCATGATCGAGCAGTTGGTTACTTCGTGCAGGAATATTTAGTTACCTAAACCAAGATCAACAAGGAAGAGTCTCTTTTCTTCAGGAGTTCCAATAGGCCCTAGCAAGAAATTTTCAGGTTTGACATCCCCATGAACGTATCTGCAATTGCAAAACATTTTTTATCAACAGAGGAAACAAATGTACCAACAAAATGTATTTTGGTGGGAGGGGGATAAGAACGATTAGAGATGGAAAACAACCCTTTTGAATGCATTTTCTCAAGTATGGAGATAGCTTCAATAGCGATGCATGCAACCATCTCAACAGACATTCTGCAACCCAATGAAAACTATGTTAATGATCAACTAGTAGTCTACATAAACGCTAGCTAAATTGGAAAACTCACGTGTGAGAATTATTATTCCAAACATCCCAAAGACTGGGTCCCAGCATATCCATAACCTACATTTATCATAAACCAAAGTTAATTAGCATCTTGAGAAGGGCAGAAAGAAAGCAGTTTCAGTTGTAATAGTCCAAACGAGGTGCCATTACCATAACATAGTATTCGCCTTGACGCCCTTTGTAGTGGACTCGAGGAACCCCATGAATGCCACCAAGGGTGCTGTATATATGATAACCATGATAGAAGTCAGGTACCTATGTATAGCCTACAGCTTGCTATACCTAATAAAAGATCATGAATCACATACTTGTAAACCTGCCATTCGTAAGGAGGCCCATGGTTGCATCCTTTACTGGTCCTATGTTCAAACTTTAACGCCACCTATCATTAAAAAAAAAGATGATATTTATTTGCAACTTTTAATACCGTCCACAGGTCACATGTCCAATTTTACAAATAGTGTTACCAAAATCCCCCCTTTACCTCAGCAGCACCTGGACCGTTAGCCAACATGCGGCGGCCAACATATACTTGGCCAAATCCTCCTTTACCAAGTTTTTTGTCAACTCTATACTTTGGTGAACTGCCCACCTGGACCTGCACAGAGCCAAAAATGATCCGATTAGAACAAAAAATCGTTCGGAATAAATGGAGACAAACTGAAGCTAACGCCTTTCGAATACAGACATGAAACGGCTGCGCAGAACTGATTGATCTACAATCCATCTGATTACCAACGAAATATCAATCCAAATCATATCCCCGCTTAACCTCCGACTTTGCACGTTGAAAACAAATTAGCTTCGAAGATGACGGTGCATCTATGGAAAACTATGACAAGGCTAAATGTTGTATCCAATTCACCCACAAGCGTAGTAAGCACATGTGACAAACAATAGGATATCTCACCGTATCCGGGACTGGAGTGGTATTCCCCTCATCCTCTACAGCCTGCTTGTCGGCGCTGCGCGCCCCGCTGTCCGGGTCGTCCATCTGCTTCTCGCCGCCGCCTTCCCCCTCGAAATCAGCGACCTCGATCTCCTCCTCCCTCCTCTCTTCCGCCTCCGGAGCAGCCTCGACAGCGCCTTCTGGCTCCTTCCTCCTCGCCGCCCTTCGCCTCCTCGCCGGCGGTGGGGCCGGTGCCCCCGCCGCCGGATTCTCTTGCGCCTCTCGGGCCCTCCTCGCCGCGCTACGCAGCACAGGCATCCTCAGCCATGGAGCCCCATGCCCCCGCGCCCCCGCCTCCTCAGATTCCGCCGCCAAACGCCAGCCACGCCGCCGATCTCCGGGGATAAGTGGAAAGCAAAGCGATGCGGCGACGCTCGGGTCGCGGCGCGCGGCGGCGGCCTAGCAGGCTAGCACGTGAGACGGCTAGGGTTCGCGTTTGTTGCGGATGTGATGGAACGGGGAGGAGGAGACTAGAGACGGGAGGGGAGAGGGGGAAGCAGAATAGCAGACGGTGGTGCTGATGTCAGCCCGGCTAGACGCGGAGTTCTACGGGAAGGGAAAGGATTAGCGCTGCGCCACCGTGTAAGGGCATGTACAATGGGCGTCTTTTTCCCGTTTATATGTTACGGAATTTTGCAAATTAGTCTCTGGTTGGCTTGCAGATGGTCTTTCCGTCGGTTCGTAAAGCCATGACGAGCGGCTCATGCTCTCATGCCCCGAAGACGACCTAACTTGCGTTGTAGCGCTCCTCGTCTTCTCCGGATGAAGCGCGACTGGATCCGGCGTGCCGCACGGCCGCACGGGAGGGGGGTCTTTTCTTGGCGCGAATCATTTCCTCATCGTTTTGTCTTCGCGTCAGAGCTGCTTCTTTCATCGCGTCTCTCATCCCCGATATGGCGGCTAGAAAGGGTGGCGCAGGTAGCGGCGTCCGTGGCGGGTCGGCGGCAAGCGGAGGACGCGGCCGCGGCAGCAACAGAGGCTTCGGGGCAGCTGGCGGAGAGCAGGTTGGCGGCTGCGGCGGCGCGGATGCAGGCGAAGGGCACGGTGGCTCAACTGCGTCAGCGGCCAGCGCACCGTCGATGTTTCCATTTCCTTCTTCGCCGTCTGCATCTTGGTGGGAAGCCGGCAGTGACTCGAGTTCTCCAGCGTTCAGGCGTTCAGCTACTTGGGATATTTCCAAGTATTTGTTCTACCGATTTCTTCTTCGTTTCCTTCCTGATGTGAACCTAGGGAAGCACATTCATACAAGAATGAGCTACATTCACAGTTTGATTGCTCCCAGGACTTCAAATCCTAGATTTATCATTCACAGTTTGAATTGAGAAGCTCTGTGCTGAGAATGCATTTTGAGCGCTATGTGCACTGATAGTCCAGATTCCATAGTTCCTCTGATGATAATTCTATGGATGAAGTAGTACCATGAGCGTTGTGTTCACTGATTAGGGATGTGTTTGGTTTGAGAACGAAGTGGGATGGGTTAGATCCATTTCTATTTTTTGGAATGGGTTGGTTCCAGTTTTTGTTTGATTGAAGGGATGGAATGAATCATATTTTTTGTTTGGTTGGAGGAATAGAAGGGGATGGAATGATCCTATCACCTATTTGGTAGGAAGGATGATACTGGGATGGACAGGGGTGCGCAGTCCAGAACGCCCGCTCCTTGCGCCGTCACCGTCGCCAGGGCCTACGCCGTCGCCGCTGTCTGCGTTTCCCGCCGCCCCGTTCCCTGAGCCGTCGTCGTCGCCGGGGCCTGCGCCGTCGCCGCCGTCCGCGTTTCCCGCCGCCCTGCTCCCTGCGCCGTCGCCATCGCCGGGGCCTGCGCTGCCCCGCTTCCTGCGCCGTCGCCGGGGCCTGCGCCGTCGCTGCCGTCCGCGTTTCCCGCCGCCCCGCTTCCTGCAATGTCGCCGCCGTCCGCGTTTCCCACCGTCCCGCTCCCTGGCCTGTGCTGCTCCCTGCGCCGTCGCCATGTTGACGCGCCCGAGGTGGGTTGGCTCGGTCCGGCCGTTTTGGCCGGATCGCTGCAACCCGAATATGAGGGGAATATTCCCCACTGGGTCCATCCCATCCCCTCTAACCCACAAACCAAACAACCACAAAAATAAGATGAACTCAACCCAATCCACAAAATCCTTGAAACCAAACACACCCTAGAGGAGCAAAAACCTGGTTTCGTAATGGAACTGGCATCTGCCTAAAAATTTTCATAGCGCTACTAGATGAAAGCAGTGAACTCCTTCATCTATTAAACCAAAATGGTTGCATGCTGTTAGAACATGAGTGAACACAATGGCATCTGGACGAACACCTCTGTTTTGCATCTCCTTGAAGAGGGCCATAGCCTCACTGCCTTCTCCATTGCAAGAATGAGTTACGTTCATAGTTTGCATTGCTCCCAGGACTTCAATTCCTATAAATTAAGATCTTTTCAATGCATTCCATTGTTTCATGCTGAGTTTTAAGTTTCTAGCTTAAGTTGTATCAATTACGATGATGCTTTATGTATTTTATGTACCCATTTAAGCTATAGCAGTTAGCATCATGGCCCATTGCCTATTGAACTAAATTCATGTTGTGCCAATAATAGCTAACAAACTGAAACTACATTTTCATTCAGTTAGCATCATGAGTCATTGCTTTATTGTCATGTGAAACTAAATTCTGTCTGCCCATGTTTATTTACAGCAGCTCACATCCGACTGATAGTTTCTTGAGCTACTTTGCTAATCAGCCACATAATTTCCATTTGCTTGGTACACCTAATCCCAGCATCCCTGTGAATACACCAGTGCCTAATACCACTGAAGATAGTTCTCCGGTAGAAGCAGAAATCTTACCTGATGAATAACCGGAACTAGGTAATAGTGATGGTGAAAATGTTAGGACTGAGAAGCGAAAACTTTGGACTGAGGAAGAGGATGTGAGATTGATGAGTTATTGGATAGAAAATTCAACTGACTCTACTTGTGGAGCTGACAGGGGTGGCAACCAATATTGGGGTGAGGTTTTTGAAGCATATAGCAAGGCTACCCCAATAAATAGGAAGAGAAATATGAAGCAATGCAAGGACCGCTGACACATGATTAACAAGTGGATTGACCTCTTTCTTACCTTAAGGCTCGTAGAGTCTTTACAAGTGGTTACTCAGATATAATGTGGATGGAAGCAGCCCACAAGTTCTATATTGAAGACAATAAAGATCTAAAGTTAGTACCCTTTGTCCTAACAGAGGTTTGGAAAATTTGTCGAGACGTGCCAAAAGGGAAAACATACAATGAAGAGCTGAAGAATGCACGAAAAAGAAAAGGATATCAGATTTCAGGAGAACATGAAGAAATGGATGAATCTGTTGAGGAAATGCCAAAGCGGCCATTAGGTCAGAAGGCAGCTAAAAAGGTTGCTTTAGCTGCAAAAGGCAAGACAAAAGTATCTAGTTCAGAAGATGACGGATACTCAAAGGAAAGTGCAATAGATGTGGATAAGCTTGATAGATTTAGTCAAATCCAGGAAAGTGCCAATGCAAGCCGCATGAGGATACTAGAAGTGCAACAATGGTTATCATCTGAGAAGCTTGAGGCCAAAAAAATTACCCATCTTACAGCTCAAGAGACCAAAGAGGGAAAAAGGCTTGAGTTAGAGGCTTGAGTACCTATGCTATCTCATTCCAGCGAACAAGCATTTCTTTATTTCCACTTGCTATGGAGCCTTCACCGTTGGATGAGCAAGATGATCCAGAAGAAGACAACCTCCTTGATCCGGCAGAAGTGTTCACCTTGGAAGATTTTCTAGCGGAGGATGAAATTTTACAAGGTTTCATAGACAACATTGGAGAGGAATTGTGAATTGACATCGAGGGAGAAGCATCAACTGTAACTTGCTGGCGCCGTCGACAAAGTGGACCGGGAAGGTACATACCAAGAAATCGCGAAGCAGCTCATGATGATCTTGTCGCAAATTACTTTTCCGCAAATCCTATCTACACTGATGAGATGTTTAGAAGGAGATTTAGGATGAACAGGCCATTGTTCCTACGCATTGTGAACACTCTGAGTGATTGGTCTCCATATTTTACCCAAAGAGTCGATGCAACTGGTAGGGATGGGCATTTCACCCCTTCAAAAGTGTACTGCGGCTATCAGGATGCTAGCTTATGGCACGTCAGCTGATCAACTTGATGAGGTATTGAAGATAGCCGTAAGCACTTCTCTAGAGATTTTAGGAAGATTTGCTGAAGGAGTGATTGAATGTTTTGGTGATGAGTATCTTCGTCCTCCAAGAGCTGATGAGATAGAAAAAAATCTTACAAGAAAATGAGGCTCGTGGTTTTCCAGGAATGTTGGGCATCATCGATTGTATACACTGGGCTTGGAAGAATTGTCCGAAAGGTTGGGCAGGCATGTTCACACATGGTGACAAAGGCATTCCCACTATGATACTCGAAGCAGTGGCATCTCATGATCTTCGTATATGGCATGCTTTCTTTGGTACAGCCGGATCTCAAAACGATATCAATGTATTAAACAAGTCACCACTATTCATTCAAGCAATAAAAGGTGAAGCTCCTATGGTTCAGTATGTGGTAAATGGAACACAGTATGACATGGGCTACTATCTTGCCGATAGAATATATCCAGAGCGGGCGGTATTTGTGAAGACCGTAACGGCACCTCAATCGGATGAAGACAAATTATTTGCATTGATGCAAGAAGGTGCGAGGAAAGATGTTGAGTGCGCGTTTGGCGTCTTGCAATCTCGTTTTGATATTGTTCGTCGACCTGCACGCTTATGGAAGTAAGGGGACGTTATCAACATAATGCAAGCTTGTGTTATCCTTCACAATATGATAGTAGAAGATGAGAAGAAATTGGTTAGAGTGTCCTTGAATGTGAATGAGATCGCGAGTGCGACGGTAGTGCTTCCATCAGAAGTGAGTACAAGCAACAACCCAAATCCATGCTTCGTGGAGGTGCTTCGGAGGAATTCCGCTATCAAAGCTCGGCCGACACATAAGCAACTCAAGAAGGGCCTAATCAGTCACATATGGCAACGCTATGGAAAGAAAGAAAATTAGCAAAACAAATGCGATTAAATATAATATATAATGTATCGATGTTATTATAAATAAATATTATCACCATGTTAATCTAATTTGTGCCTGTTGAGCATTTTTATGAAATAGCAACACAGTGACATACAAAATAGTATGCATCATTGATCCTGGCCACATGCAAAGCATTAAACAGCATGCGGACAGGGAAATAGACACCCCACTGTATGATCTGTCTTTTTAGCTTTCTATATGTTAGATTTCAGCCTATTGCAGACGGCCCCCGTCTATGCGTTGTACATGCCCTAATCTGTCTGTGTACATCATTGGCGTTTCACGTTTGTCTATCTCAAATATGTATATGTGTTGACGCCGAAAACCCGCCAGGGGCCGTCCGGCGTCTGGGAGACACGCGAAGGCCTGGGAGATTTGCTTCACTCCAGTGCAGGTCCTAAAATCTTGAGGTTCGTAGGCGTGCCAGTCAATTTGACCCTGCAATTGACAAGGAGAGAAGATGTCAAATCCGTGAGCCAATCGGCTGGAAGCCGGCTTGGACTCATCTCATCGGCCGATGGCCGATACGCGCTGTAGCACTTATACATCGGCTAAAAAACTGATGACGGCAAGAGTGATAACATAATAACAAACAAGTATTGCATTAGCCAATCATTGAAGGAATGCTCAAAAATCGGCTATAAACTTGGTAAAATAAACGAGCGGAATGCATAAATAAATAGATTAAATAAACTCCAGCCGATCATAGTTTAGAGTTATTAGTATTGTTGTGAAAATACTGCTCGCGCCCGTGCCCGGGCCCTTGCTCACATCGGCTCCCGGGGTCTTCATCCGCTGTTCGTGACCGTGCCTGGATCCTTACCTGAGGTCGTGCCTGGGAACTTGTCTAAGATCGTGCCCGGGAACTTGGCTGAAGTCAGGCCCGGGAACTCACTTGTGCTTGCACTCGGATCGGTAAAGAAAATCAATCGGCTGGCCCTTAGCCGATCGTAACAGTAACGCAGGCAAGGATATTGTCGGCGAAACGGGACTGGGGGTCCCCAGAGTCGCCGGGGACGCATGGGTCTTCGGCCACGTTGGCTACCCCGGTCCCAGGAAGCCCCGTTCCCGGGACACGACCCCGGTCCGGGGAACCATTTCCCCGAACCTCGGCGCCCGGTCCCGGGAACCATCTCCCCGGACCTCGGCGCCCGGCCCCGGGAACTGTCGCGCCCGGTCCCGGGACTCCGTATCCCCGGACCCCGGCGCCCGGCCCCGGGAACCATCGCACCCGGTCCCGGGACTCCGTATCCCCGGACCCCGGCGCCCGGTCCCGGGAACCATCTCCCCGGACCCCGGCGCATCACAGAGACTCTCCTGGTCCCGGGTGCCGCTCCCCGGGCCCGGGACTTACTTCTTCCGCCCCAGAAGATCGGCGTCTCCCGGTCGGCATCGGCGTCTCTCGGTGATCGGCCTCCCCGGTCGGCATCGGCTCCTCCCGGTGATCGGCTCCTCAACTACTCGCATTAATGGCGAGGCGACGGGGCACGTCGCCCCTGTCGCTAGCTCCGCCACGCGTGGGCGCCTCCGGATGGCCCCCCATGGACACGTGCCTGTGCAGCAGTCAAAGACACAACGACGTGCGCTCTCACCTCTCAACAGGGAGCGCTGCTGTGGTCGCCCGCGGCAGCCCGACAAGGAACCGACCAGACCAGCCGCCCGCAGCGGACGACCGGACGACCCGGCGTGCCTCCCGCGCAGCCCAGCAGGCGGGCGAGGCGGCGACTAGACGCCTCCCCGGCGCGGCGCAGCAGGCGGCCACGGGCGTGCGACAAGACACAGTGAGAAAAGCTCCCTCAGGGCTACTCGGCACGGTGGACTCCCCTAATTCTATAAAGGAGGATCCAAGCCGACGACGAACGGGGAGAGGCTTCAACTTCGGCAGAGCTTGAGCTTGGGAGGAAAAAGCTTAGGCATTAGAAACCACCGAAGGCAGAGTTCACAGTAGAGCTGCCCCTAGTCGATCAACCCCTCCTGGTCGAGAACTTCTCCCGGTCGAGAGCTTCTCCCGGTCGAGGACTTCTCCCAGTGGAGGCCTTGGTCTTCTACCGCAGCTCGTGTGAGTCTCCTTCGAGTCCGGCGTCCGGCAGAGCGGCCGGGGCCGGTGAACACCTTGTAACACAGCAAACCACATTCTTCCACATAGCCAAACACACAGGAGTAGGGTATTACGCTTCCGAGCGGCCTGAACCTGTCTACTTCCTCCTGTCTCACTTGTGTGCCATCACCGAACCATCTCTCTCGCGCGATTGTCACGGTTCGGACGGTCCGGTCCCGAAACGGACGGTCCGAACCCCTCTATCTCCCAGCTCGGGCTCCCTGTTCCCGAGCGCCGATCCGTCTGTTGGTCCACCGGACGCCGCAGTCACCTGAGAACTACTCCCCTGGCCGAATCTCAAAGGGGGGTCTCCAGACTTCCCGCCGTCGAGGTTCCATCCTCCGACAGATATATAACAAAGCAAGCAGTATAATCGGCTATGTTTAAAATGAGATAACTTATCGGCTAAGCACTCCGATAACAACATCGCATAAAACCCATCGGTCTATTAAGAATAACGTTATTATTCAGTCTAGTAGATCGGACCCAACCGTTGCAGCACAGACTGATAATAACGAGATCTCGACAGGCCGATTAATCTAATGCAATCGTGATGTATATGATAATTTGTCGGCTATACACTCCGATAAGACACTTGCACATAAAGTATCGACTTAGCAGAACCGATTTATCGCTAGCAGTTTATTAGGTCGGACCTAACCGATGCAGCACAAATTGACGATAAACCGCTCCCAGTAAGCCGATACGATCTATGCACGTGTGATGTGATATACCTAATCAATCTATGAGATCAAACTGAACTGATGCAGCCATAGATAAACTAAATATATCATGGTAAGCCGACTACCATAAACCGACTAGAATATCGGACCTAACCGAGGAAGTCCTAGCCGATAGGTAGCCGGGGTGACGAGACTTACCCTCTCGCAGGAGTTCGGACCTAACCGATACAGCCCGGCTCGAGAAGCAGGATCCCGTCGGAAGGGTGGCGATGCGCCGAAATTGTATTGATCGAGTGATGATTTACAAGGTCCCCGGGCCTACGTACTTATACCCCGAGTTATAAGAGTCCTTACCGGACACGGTACATGATTTCCTAACTCTAAAAGAAAACATTAATAGGACCCAACCGGACACGAGGTCGGGTTTCCTAAAGACATGCTTGCCTAATCAATATACACAATAAATAACTGCCATGTTGCGGTCTTCACGGCTCCTTCCCAGAATCGGTCTCTTCTGGATCAATTTCCGTTAGTTGACCGCAACTTCCCCTTTGACCGAATCTGACATAGGGCCTTACCAAATTTTGGCGTTAACAATATGCTACTAAGAACATCAGATCCCAAAAATCTATTTTTTAAAATTATGTTTTGGAAATACTAATTAGATTTTTATATGTGAATAAATTATTCTCTCTAATAAATAACTAAAAATTTACTGCCAATAATAAAAAGTGGCCCTCGCAACACCAAGAGAAAATTATTGATCCGTTCCTTTTTAGCGCTGATGCCCTCCCGCATGTGAAACACCCTCGGATTGACTGATTGGGAGCGAGAAGGCACGCCCAACTTATGAAGGGTGAGAAATATGGGGTTGGAGATTTTAATTTTTGGGCATTGTCTATAAGAGAACTGTTGGAGCCAATTTTTTTTTACATAAAACCTAGAATTTTGGGACTTGTTTTTGTTTTGGGATTCTGTTGGCCATGCTCTTGTAGGACTTGACTCTTATTTTTGCTTAGAGGACCCTAAAAAGTGGGACGTAACTTCCAATCGGGCGCTCAATATTTAAGAAAAAATTGGACATTGTTTCATCCATTGTTTCATCTACTTGTTAAATGTTCAACTTACTTAATTAAATGTTTAAAAGAGATGCAACATCTAAAAATACTGATTACAAAACCGACAACCCACTACGTGAAAAATTTAGTTCCAACGACTAAAACATAAAAAAAATCATAAAATCAAAACTTAAAATGTGTAACATAGTCAAATTTTAGTTGAAATATTTATTTTTCGCACATGAAACATTTAATTTCAATAGTTAAAATATAGAAAATTTTTTATTGGAATACTAGCAAACTATCTGTGTGGTGCAACGGTTTACAAAAGAGTAAGGTAGCTGCAGCCTAGCAAGGAGCAATGCGTTGGCCGATAAACAACTACTTTCTCTGTTTCAAAATATAGCAATCTAGTACTGGATTTGATGAATCTAGACAGGGGGTCTATCCAGATTCGTAGTACTAGGTTGTGTCAAATTCAGTACAGGTTATTATATTTTGGAACAGAGAAAGTAACGCTTTTGCGAAACACAACAGAATGCTGTAGCTGAGTACACATGGAACCTCAATATCACGAGAAATACAACCATAGCTAGAGAAAACTGTCGGTTCTTCCAATCTAGAGTTGATTCATTCTTTTAGAAAATTGGTGTTTAGCAGGTCTGCAGCCACGACATAGCACAGAGACTAACAAAATCCAGTGAATAAATAGGCAGGACTTCCAGCGTAAAGCACGCTAAAGAGAATGCTCTAAGCTGCAGCACCTTGCCCTTAAACCTCAAGAGCTTCTTCATGTCACTCAAGCTCTTTGCCCTCCATGATGTACCTATCGTTCAAAATGTTCATCGTAAATAATACAGTGGTTGTTAAGTGACAAATTTCAGTTTGTTCCCAAGCTTAAAGCAGAAAAGTGATTGACATGATAAAATTCACCCTAGTTATACCTACAGTTGCAGCAATTCAATTATACAACACAACTACTTCCCTAAAAAACATTAAGATGAACCTAAAAACACCCTGGGCATATGAACCAAAGGTAAATAAAATAATTAACTGGTTAAATTCTATCGGAATACTAAAAAAAAGAGAAGGAAAGCAGGGATTCTTGTAGTCCTTACCCATCAGCTCTGCCACATTGCCCCGATCTGGAAGAAAAATGCAGGCCAATAGCCTTCCACTGCCAAATTGCTCTTCAATGTGCAGGTCTAGTGTGCGCCCTTACTGACGCTTTTCAAGCTTTCTCCCAACATTATTGCTCTTATTTGTTTCCTCGACTGCAGCCTAACCCTTTTGCCCTCATCCACCGGTGGCCTGGCGCTTGTGCATGGAGTCACGTGAGACACCTGCACAGCCATCACCCGGCCATTAGTACACACCAAAACAACTCAACAAGCCATCACGCGAGCAAGCGCCATGTGAGGCATAGAGGGGAAGCAGACCAACGGTGAGCATTCGCGGCGTGGCAGGCCTTAGCCATGGTGGCGGCGGTGGTGGCTCGGCCTGGACCGCCTGCTGCTGCTCCGCTTCCTTCGTCTGCTTGCGCTGCCACAGCTGTTGGTTCCGGCCTCCGGTGCCGCATCCCCCACCGCAGGAGCAGGAGGGCTTCCCTTCGCCTCCTCCTCGTAGAGTCGTACTCGTCCTTGTCCTTGTCCCGGCGAGGGCGGTGCGGTAGCGTTGGCGCGTGGCCCTGAGGAAGACGACAGCGGCGCACAGCTGTCGCGGTTCCAGCGGCGTGCGAAGAGGGCAGCGACGGTTCAAGGGGGCGCCGGCGGCAGCAGCAGCCTGGAGCGTCGTCGCAGCTGGAGTCCTCCGCTGGCGAAGGGGTTGGCAACGCCAGCGGCGAAAGATGGAGAAGCGGCGGCGGCGAGAAGGTGAACTGCGAGAGACGGGATTGGGGTCGGGAGCGTTTGAATCTAGGAGCACCCGCTTCACCAACATTGTGGGGCCCATACGCCAGTGATAGGTGTATGCACCTCTGCCAACATTTAAAGTGACCGTCGAATATTCGTGCTTTTCAAGGAATATTCATCTTAATTTGATTTTATATAGGCTCTCTTTTCACCTTCACATTCTCTTCTCATGGTTTACTTGTTACATGCAAAACTAACCAATTAGCAAGGTTCAAACGATTTTTTCTCCTAAATTACTTATCTAATCTCCGATCTGATTATATTGTTGTATTCGTTGCAATTAAATCTTTTACAACAAGATCTTGCGAGATTATATTTGGATGGAAAAAATATATATGTCCCAAAAAATGGAGTGTTGTTTTGCCACTTATTAAAAAAAATCTTTATCACTTGGTCAAATGTTTCAACTCACTTTATAAAATATTTCTGAGAGATGCATCATTCAATTGCAACACCAACAATGACTATATAAAACATTGAGTCCCAATGAGTGAAACATAAAAAAAATATATCATATGAAACATATAATATATTTTTAAATACTTGATTTTATTGAAACATTTATATCACCCGCGAAACATTGAGTTCAAATTGGTGAAACAACATAAAATACTTACTGAAACATCTAGAGAAACACCATATGCAATATTTACAAATGATCTAGTGAAATATCTAGAAATACGTATTAAAATATTTAAATAATACCATGTGCAACATTAAAAAAGATCCATTGGAACATAAAAACTAAAAAATATTGCATCAGAAATATAATCACAAATACAATAGTGCAATTGGATCTAAACTAAATAAATAAGTTAAGAGAAAAAATATTTAAATTTTGTTAAAAAAAAGTTTGCATGCTAAAGGGTGATGAAGAGGAAAGAGGGAGGGAAAAGGGGATTGGCATTAGGTGGTACTACTGCTGCACAGGAAGGACCGCAAGCAATCTAGGCCATTTGTTGTAACGCCCCGGTTTCTGAGCCGTTAAAAACTATTTTAGTAAAAATCATAATTTCAAAAACTTTTATCTTTTTGTGTGTGCTTAAGGATTAAGTGCCGTAGATCTCAGATCAAAGCTTCCTTGAAACCCTAAATCCTCGGTCCCAAACTCTCTTCTAAAAATCCGAGACTCGAATTTTGCAATTCGACTGTTTCTCTCTAAATTTTCTCAAAAAAATTCAAAATCAAATACCTCCCAAAGATTCTCTATACTCGGGTTCGAATTTTGCAATTCGAAGCCCTCTGATAAAAACCCGTCGAAAGTTGCCTTTGAAGCCTTTCATTAAAAATCTCTTTATTTTTGCCCTTCCAAAAATTCAGGATTCCATCGAGAACTCTCTTTCCAAAAATTTGCCAAATTTATATCTTCTAAAACCCTCAAATTCTAAGAATTAAATTCTAAAATTCCCTTGAGGTCCTCCAATTCTAATCCTTTGCAAAAAATTCCTAAAATATCCTTGAGAATCAAAAACCCAAATTTAAATCAAAGTTACAATTCAAAGTCGCCTGTTGAATCTCCTCTTTTTTCCTTCCCAATGTCATCCAAATATCAATATATATATATATATATGCTCAAATCCAAACCACAGAAACCCCTCTCGAAAATTCTCAAAAGTCCCAGGAGTTCAGATCCCAAAATTAAAAGCAAATTCAAGTTTGAATCTCCAAATCATCCCTTCAAAAAAACCCTCTCTAAAACTCCCTTTCAAATATATATATATCAGAGCCCCTCTTGAAACTCCTTGAGTTGAATTCCTGAGAAATCAAATATCTAATTTAAATCCCTAATCAAAATCCTCCAAATAACCTTCCTGGGAAAAATCTCAAGAGTCACTGTTCACCACGGCCGTCCCCTCCTCACTCCCGGCCCACTCAGTCTCCTTTCTCTTCCCTCTCTCCACCACAGCCGAATAGGCCCATGCGCCAGCACGGGCCCACGGCCCAGCCGCTAGCTCGCGCTCACCCGTCCCTCCTCCCCACACACGGCCCAGACTTGGTCGGCCCCGCTCGGCTTGCCTCGCGCGCCGGATCGCACGAGCTGACAAGCCAGGCCTGCTCACCAGCGTGTGCGCCTCAGCCCTCTCCCACTGGCCGCCGGGGCCCACACGGCAGCGGCGGCGTCGTCTTCCCGTCGTCTTCTTCCTCCCTCGTTCTCTCTCTATGTTATCTCTCTCTCTCTCGTCCCTCCCTGAGCCGACCACCCCGCGCCCATACCTCCGTGTCTCGGCAAGCACCAGCACGCGCTTTCCTCGTCAACGCTGCGGGACCCGAGTCCGGCGCAAAACGTGCTCCGCCGCTCGCCCCCAAAGTCAAAAGCCGGCAAGCTCGAGCTATTTCCCTCTCTAGCGAGCCCCAAAATCAAGGCGCACGCACGCGAAATCCCGTCGGGTTCCATCACCATCCTCTCTGTCTCCCTCCTTCATCTCTCGCGGCTGCACGAGGAAGCTCGATGACGTCGGCCATAGCTATGCCGCAGCGCCGCGTCCCGTCGCGCCTTGCCGCCATGGAGCTCTACCGCCTCGGTTAGCCGTCGGGTAGCGCCGCTCGCCGCCTATAAATACCACCTTGGACTCCCTGTTGCCACCCCATCCTGAGTAAGCCTTGCCGCCGTCTTTCTCTCTCTCCACTGCCGCCATTAGCGCCACTCGGACCCGCCCCAATCTCGTCACCCCAAGCCAAATCGACCAAGCCACTGCTACCGTTGAGTCCCTCAGGACACCATGGTCTCCCCTAGCCCCTTCCCAGCACTCGCAAGCCACTGCAGGGGAAATCCCCAAATCGGGCGCCGCCGCCGGCGCAGTCCGCCGCCACCGTTTCACCATAGCCACCGCCGCCCGTTCGAGTCTCCCCGATGAGCTTCTCCCCCTAGCTCTCTTTTTTCCTCCCAAGTCCGAGGACCAAAACACTACCCGAGCCCCGTGACGCGCGCCGCCATTCGACATGGTTGCCGCCTTTGGAAGCCGTCGCCAACCGCCGCCGGCCGTCATTGCACGTCCCTGCCCTCCTCCGAGCCGCTCCTCATCGCGCCGCTCCTCACCGCCTCTAACCTGAGCCCAAAACAGCCTTACTCGAGCACCCGCCGGCGTTCCACCACCGCCGCCCCCATCCTTTCTCTCTCTCCGCCACTCATGTTGCTCGTCGCCGGCCGCCGTCGACCGCCAATAGCCCAATCTGAGCCGGTCATCGCGGTCCCCGTCGCCCCCATTCCCCATTTCGGTGCTCCGCCTGCCGCCGCTTGCCGCCGTTCGGCTGCTGTTAACGCCAGAATTTGGGAAGGCCCTATATCAGATTCGGTCAAGAAGAAAATTGCAGTCAACTAACGGAAATTGATCCAGAAGGGACCGAATCCGGGAAGAAGCCGTGAAGACCGCAGTATAGCAGTTATTTACCGTGTCTACTATTTAGGCAGTGTTAGTTTTTATCTTTAGGAAACCTGATCTCGTGTTTGGTCGGGTCTTATTAATGTTTCCTCCTGTAAATTAGGGAATTGTGTGCCGTGTCCAGTAAGGACTCGTGTCAACTCGGGGTATAAATACATATTCCCGGGTGCTTTGTAAAAATCATCAATCGATCAATACAAATTCGGTGCATCGCCACCCTTTCGACGGGTTCTTGCTTCTCGAACCGGGCTGCATCGGTTAAGTTCGACCTCCTGCGAGAGGGTAAGTCTCGTCACCCCGGCTACCTATCGGCTAGGACTTCCTCGGTTAGGTCCGATATTCTAGTCGGTTTATGGTAGTCGGCTTACCACGATATATCTATTTTGTCTATGGCTGCATCAGTTCAGTTTGATCTCATAGATTGATTAGGTATATCACATCACGCGTGCGTAGATCGTATCGGCTTACTGGGAGCGGTTTATCCACAGTTTGTGCTGCATCGGTTGGGTCCGACTTACTAAACTACCAGTGATAAATAGTTCCTGCTAGGTTGATATTTTGTGCGCAAGCGTCTTATCGGGGTGTATAGCCGATAAGTTATCATATTTTATATCACGATCGCATCAGATCTATCGGCCTATCGAGGTCTTGTTATCATCATTAGTCTGTGCTGCAACGGTTGGGTCCGATCTACTTGACTGACGATAATAACTTTATTCTTAATAAGCCGATGGGTTTTATGTGGTGTTTTTATCGGAGTGCTTAGCCGATAAGTTATCCTTTAAATACAGCCGATTATACTGCTTGCTTTGTTATACATTCTTGTCTGCATTATTATTACGATCGGCTAAGGGCTAGCCGATTAGTTTACTCTGCCGATCCGAGCGCGAGCACAGGTAAGCTCCCGGGCACGAGCTCAGGTAAGTTCCCGGGCACGATCAGCAGGCGAGGACCCGGGCACGGACAGCAAGCGAGGACCCGACTGAAGTTTATCAAATTCATTTATTTACGTATTCTGCATATCTATTTTATCAATTTATAGCCGATTTTCAAGTATCCTTCGGCAATCGGCTAGCTCAATATTTGCTTATTATCATTAGTTGTTCATGCCACCATCGGCTTCTAGCCGGTGTATAAGTGCTATAGTTCATATCGGCTATCGGCCGATGAGACGAGTCCAGATCGGCTTCCAGCCGATTGGCTCATTGATCTAACATTTTATCTCCTTGTCAATTGCAGGGTTAAATTGACTGGCACGCCTACGAACCTCAAGATTTTAGAACCTGCATTGGAGTGAAGCAAATCTCCCAGGCCTTCGCGTGTCTCCAAGGCGCCGGATGGCCCCGGCGGTTTTCGGCGTCAACACGTTTTTGGCACGCCTGGTGGGACACGAAGTTTCAACACAAACATTCAATCCGAAGTTGCAAGATGGCCGGAAAGGAGGTCAAGACAGACAACGTAATTCTGGTCAGCATGGAAGATTTAACAGACGAACAAAAACAGCAAGTTGAGCAAACTATGGCCAATTTTCAGAAGCTTTGCTTGGAATCCTTCAGCATGACAAGACAAGGGCCGATTCAAAAATCCTAGTTTCCGAAACCAGTACTGGTTGGAGAATCGAGCCGTACGCCACCTGAAAGTCCACCGGTAAAACCCTTGCAGGAGATGGTGAATGAAGCGGTTCATCACGCGCTCATCAATCAATCCGGGATTCTGGTGAACACGCTTCATAACCTCATAAAGAAGACAGTGGAGGGATCAATTCTTCAAGAGCCTACTCGAGGTCCTGTTTACCTCCCGCCAAAAACTGAGCCAAACCAAGTTGCTTACAATATCAGTAGAGATGTACCAGAAAACTTGTTTGCATAGAACCAGGCTGAGGGCAACAAGATATTCCTGCTGGATACCATCGATCTGCATATTATGGGGGATATCAACAGAATTACCCAGGTGGCATTGCCGATCCAGGTAGTTACCAAAGAGAGTATCATAGACAGAATCGGCAACAAACTCCACCTGTGCAGTATCAACAGGACAACCCGAGGGAAGAGGATTTATCAACAAGGGTTGTAGAAATAGTGAGGGAATAGTTTGGGATCAAGTCCAAGGAGCAGACATTTATGTATTGGCATCCATATCCTGAGTGGTTTGATAGAGTGCCATTGCCACACCGATACAGGGTCCCAGATTTTTCCAAGTTCTCAGGACAAGACATCACATCTACAGTAGAACACGTCAGCCGATTCCTGGCACAATGCGGAGAGGCATCGGCTGAGGAGGCTCTGAGGGTTAGGTTTTTCCCCTTGTCACTATCTGGATCGGCTTTTACATGGTTCTCTTCATTGCCACCGAATTCCGTTCGGGGATGGGCCGATCTAGAAAAACAGTTTCATAAATACTTCTTTGCCGGAATCCATGAGATGAGACTGACAGATTTGACATCGGTTAGGCAACGACCAGATGAAATAGTACCGGAATACATTCAGCGATTTCGGGACGTCAGAAACCGATGTTACAGTCTGAACCTGAGCGATGGGCATCTGGCCGATCTGGCTTTCTAGGGTCTCTTGGCGCCGATTAAAGAGAGATTTTCATCACAAGAGTTCGAGTCCCTGGCACACCTGGTACAGAAGGTATCGGTTCATGAAAGCCGATTTCAAGAGGCGAAAAAAGATAAATATCAGAGAAGGGTTGCTCAGGTACAGGTTTATTCATCGGACTCAGATGATGAGGGATCCGATGCTGAAGTCGGATTGGCGGAGTGGGCTAGGAACAAAAAATCAGTATCATGCCCATGGGTCAAGGATATCGGCAAAGAGGAGCATTATGATTTTGATATTAATAAAGCCGATAAAATCTTTGACTTGCTGCTACAAGAGAAACAGATACAACTTCCGCCAAACCACGTGATTCCATCAGCCGAAGAACTAAAGAAGAAAAGATATTGCAAGTGGCACAATACTATATCGCATCACACTAACGAGTGCAAAGTTTTTCGGCAACAAATTCAATCGGCCGTCGAGCAGGGAAGAATCAAATTCGAAGACAAGAAGCCGATGAAGATTGATGGGCACCCGTTCCCCGTAAACATGGTCTATGCAGGATCATCATCAAGGGCTCAAGCCGATGAAGGAAGGCATCAAAGGTACAAATCAAGGATTATTTCATCAGATATGATAGAAAAATATTCAAGGTATGAGGAACAGAGGGTTGAGCCAGAAAGATATAATCCGCATTGGAATTGCCCGTTCTTCCGATTCTGCTGGGATCAAGGGATGAGGTTGCCATCGATTGAAGATTGCCCCGAGTGCAGTAATATGGGGAATCAGCATGATCAGCAGGAAGGGTTTTCGCAGGATCGGCCGCTTAGGAAAAAGGCATCGGTTCATAGCCGATTAGGGCCGATCCATGAAGAATTCTTTGAAGAGAATGAAGAGGAAGTACATGAAAAATAGATCCAAAATCCTCAGTGGTGTCCTAGCAGCATATTGACGAATAATCAGAAGAGAAGGGCACAACGATTACGGCACCGAGAGCAACAGGAAGGACAGAGGCAAGATCAGGAAGGAGCCGATCATCGTCACGAGAGAACTAAACAAGTATGGCGCGTGAAGAGGAAGGACGATGAAGTTGATCCATCGGCTCCAGTGAACATGGTTTTCTTTTTGCCTCGGGAATATAAAGCACTTTCATCGGATGAAGAAGGCAATGAGGAAGTTTTCGCTCAGCTGACATTGCAACCCGATCAGGCCATATTTGATAAACCTGAGGAATCAGAGCATCGGCATTTAAAGCCATTATTTATCAAGGGTTATGTGAATGGGAAGCCGATGACAAAGATGCTGGTTGATGGGGGAGCAGCAGTTAATCTCATGCCTCATGCTACATTTCGGAAATTGGGGAAGACTGCCGAAGATCTAATCAAGACAAATATGGTGTTAAAAGACTTCGGTAGGAATTCATCAGAGACGAAAGGCGTGTTGAACGTGGAGTTGACAGTGGGGAATAAGACATTACCTACCACGTTTTTCGTGATCGATGGGAAAGGGTCATATAGTCTGCTTCTCGGCAGGGATTGGATCCATGCGAACTGTTGCGTGCCCTCGACGATGCATCAATGTTTGATACAGTGGCAGGGAGATCAAGTCGAGGTGGTCCTAGCAGATCAGTCAACCAACATTGCAATGACCGATTTGCCAGTCTGGGAAGCCGATGGTGTTGATTGCCTGTCCGGGAAAATATGGGAAGGAGACTACCTTAAGGTCACTAGCCAAGGGATATAGCCGATTCAGCAAGTCGGCTCTGAATTGTTATTCTGATGGGCTGCATTGAAGATTTTGAGGGGAAACTAGGACAGGGGTTTACGTCGGCCAATGATTTAGAGGAGATCGACATAGGATCAGGAGATAAGCCAAGGCCGACGTACATATGCAAAAAGTTATGTCCTGAACTTCGAGAAGAATTGATAACACTGTTGAAGGAGTATCGGGATTGTTTCGCTTGGGAGTACCATGAGATGCCAAGATTAAGCCGATCAATTGTTGAACATCGACTGCCCATTAAACCAGGATATCGGCCATTCAAACAGGCTCCAAGGAGATTCAAGGCAGAATTATATGAGCCAATCAAAGCGGAAATCACAAGGTTGTATGATGCCAAGTTTATAAGGCCATGCCGATATGCTGAGTGGGTTTCTAATATCGTCCCGGTAGAGAAGAAAAACGGAAAATTGAGGATATGTATTGATTTCCGGGATCTGAATAAAGCTACCCCCAAGGATGAATACCCAATGCCGATAGCGGATTTATTGGTGGATGCAGCGTCAGGCCACAAAATTATCAGCTTCATGGACGGCAATGCAGGATACAATCAAATTTTTATGGCTGAAGAAGATATACATAAGACTGCGTTTCGGTGTCCTGGAGCTATTGGCTTGTATGAGTGGGTAGTAATGACTTTTGGATTGAAAAGTGCCGGTGCGACTTATCAGAGAGCGATGAATTATATATTTCATGATCTCATCGGCTTGTTGGTAGAAATCTACATTGATGATGTGGTGGTTAAGTCTAAAAGTGAGAAAAGCCATATAGCCGATTTGCGAAAAGTGCTGGAGAGGGCCAAGAAATACGGACTAAGGATGAATCCCAATAAATGCGCTTTTAGTGTATCGGCTGGGCAGTTTTTGGGTTTTATGGTTCATGAGCGAGGAATTGAAGTTAGTCAGCGGAGCATCAGAGCCATCAAGACCACGGAACCACCAAGCAACAAAACAGAGTTACAATCATTGATCGGCAAGATTAACTTTGTGAGGAGGTTTATATCAAATTTGTCAGGCAGAATTGAGTCTTTTACTCCATTATTGAAGTTGAAAGCCGATCAAGAGTTTGTGTGGGGAGCAGCGCAGCAGAAGGCATTTGACGAGATCAAGAACTATCTGAGTTCTCCACCTATTTTAATTCTGCCGCAGAAAGGAGTGCCGTTCAAGTTATATTTATCAGCCGATGAGAAATCCATCGGGTCTGTTCTGATACAGGAATTTGAGGGGAAGGAGCGAGTTGTGTTTTATCTGAGCAGGAGGCTTTTGGATGCTGAAAGGAGATATCCTGCGGTGGAGAAATTATGCCTTTGTTTATATTTCTCATGTACAAAGTTAAGGCATTATATCCTATCGGCTGAGTGTACAGTGGTTTGCAAGGCCGATGTGGTCAAATATATGTTGTCGGCTCCAGTCTTGAAAGGGCGAGTTGGTAAATGGATTTTTGCTTTGACAGAGTTCGACTTGAGATATGAATCGGCTAAAGCGATCAAGGGACAGGCAGTGGCCGATTTCATTGTGCAACACAGAGGGGTTCATGAAGATTATGTGGAGCCGGTCTCTTGGACTTTATTTTTTGATGGATCGGTTTGTAAGCATGGATCTGGTATCGACTTGGTCATTATATCACCTCGGGGGGCAAGTTTTGAGTTTGCTTTTACAATTAAACCTTATCGGACTAATAATCAAGCGGAATACGAGGCGGTATTAAAAAGACTTCAACTTTTAAAGGAGATTGGAGCCGATATCATAGAGATTGTTGGTGATTCTTTGTTGGTGATCAAGCAGTTATCTGGAGAATATGAGTGCAGGGATGACGTTTTGAGATCATATTATGAGGAATGTACAGATTTGTTAAAGGATTTCAAGATGTTATCAATAGATCATATTCCTAGGGAGTAGAATTTAGAAGCCAATTATCTTGCACAGATTGCTTCTGGTTATCGGCTGAATGGGCAGGTTGAGGTTGAAATAGCCGATAATGACATTCAAGACAAGGCCGATGACTGGAGATAGGAAATAATTGGTTATCTACGAAATCCGTCGCAATCGGTTTCCAGGGAAATTCGGTATAAAGCTACTAAGTATGTGTTGCTTGATGGGGATTTATATTATCGGACTTTTGAGGGAGTTCTGTTGAGATGCCTGAATTTGGAAGAAGCCAAAGTGGTTATGTGCGAGGTACATAAAGGCGTTTGTGGGACTCATCAATTGGCTCATAAGATGAAATGGTTGCTGAGAAGGATAGGATATTTTTGGCCGACAATGCTGGAAGATTGCTTTAGGTACTATAAAGGATGTCAAGATTGTCAGAAATTTGGAAATGTACAGCGAGCACCAGCATCGGCTATGAATCCTATCATCAAACCGTGGCCGTTCAGAGGATGGGGAATTGACATGATCGGCCAGGTTTATCCTCCATCAAGTAAGGGACATAAGTTCATATTGGCGGCAACAGATTATTTTACCAAGTGGGTAGAAGCGATTCCTCTGAAGAAAGTTACGTCCAAGGAAGCGATCGAGTTTGTAAAGGAGCATATAATTTATCGATTTGGAATTCCTCAGACGATAACTACTGATCAGGGATCTGTCTTCGTGTCTGATGAGTTTCAACAGTTTGCTGCCAGTATGGGAATCAAGTTATTAAATTCATCGTCTTATTATGCTCAGGCTAATGGACAGGCGGAAGCTTCTAATAAGAGTTTGATCAAGTTGATTAAGCGGAAGATTGATGAGCAGCCGCGGCGATGGCATACTACATTAGCCGATTCATTGTGGGCCTATCGGATGGCATGTCATGGATCTACTCGGGTGCCACCGTATCAGTTGGTATATGGACATGAGGCAGTTCTACCTTGGGAGACTAACATCGGCTCTAGGAGAATTTCTTTGCAGAATCAGTTGACAGCCGATGATTATTATAACTTAATGACAGATGAACTTGAAGACTTGGCTCAGAATCTGTAAGGGCACTGGAGAGGATCAAGGAAAACAAGGTTAAGGCAGCTCGGCATTACAACAAAAAAGTAGTGAATAAGTCATTTGCCGAGGGAGATCTGGTATGGAAATTGATTTTGCCGATCGGGTCTAGAGATAGTAGATTCAGAAAGTGGTCGCCTAATTGGGAAGAGCCCTATCAGATTAATCGTTGTGTGCCTGGTAATGCCTATGTTATAGAGGATCTTGACGGGACGGAGTTTTCTAAAGCACTTAACGGGAAATATCTCAAGAAATACTATCCTAGCGTTTGGATCAACTCTTAAATCGGTTAAGTGCAGCCGATTTCTAAAATAGTTCAGAAAGCCGATGTTTTTGCATCGCCTAAAGATAGCCGATATCAATTGATATCGCCTTTAGATCAAACAGAAATATTATCAAGGGTGAAGGAGGCAGACAACAGAGCCGATCAAGATACATTACAGCATAACCAGCATGTTTCAGGAGGCCATCAGTCATTAATTTACATGAATTTTTGGATCGTTTCGATTGCACGCAGGCGGATGTGGTCAATCTCGTTGATAGCACGGATGTCGTCTTCATCGGAGCCCGGGATGGTCTTCAAATTTTTGCGCCGATGAATGACTTGACGCACCGTTGCTGCAACCTTAGCCTCTTGGTCTTGAATAGCTTGCGGCAAGCCGATAAGCTGGGATTCTGTTGCTTCAAGATCCTTGCGAACTTTTTCAAGTTCTGCCAGCAAATCGGCCTCCTTTTTCTTCAGTTGGTCCAACTTGGATTGGAGCTCTTGGGGGGCAGCTGCCATATCATCAAGCTTTTTCTTCTCTGTTTGGGCTGACAGCCAATCGGCTTGGATATCTTGGGTAATCTTCTGTTGGTCAGCACGATCGGCTATGCGCTGTCTGAGCTTGATAAGTTTGAATCTATGGGATTCAAGGTATGCCGCGGGAGTCAGTGCGTCGATGAGTTCTTCGGGCAAGTGATGTTCAATATCTGCAAGTCTTGCCCGGATCGGCCCGCAATCCTCCACTAGTGCATCGATCGGATTTTCCAGCTGATTGATGATGCTCGTTAAATAATCACGCACATCGGCTAGGAAGGATGGCTTGGTTGCTGTGCTGGTGGCTGTTGCTTCTTCCGCCTCTAAGTACTCGCCGATGTCGAAGGAGAACAAATCGGCTAAGGACTACAAATTGACATCGGTAAAAATCAGTGAAGAGTTTAAAAGCAAAGTATGGATATAAAGAGATTACCTGAGGTAGGGCATCGGCAGCTCGGGTGGCATCGGCTTCAGGGAGATGAGTAGGTTGTTCTTCGGGGTGGCCGATGTCAGGCGATGGAATAGGAACAGTTTCATCGACGGCTGGAGGACTTGATGCTGAGATTGGGGCAGCTGGAGAAGCCATCGGCTCAGTGCTTGGAGGGATGTCAGCAGAAGGTTGAGATTCAGGAGCCGATGGTTCGAGCTGAAAATAAAATTGATGAAAAAGATGGAAAAACGAGTAATGATATCAAAACTTAGCACGTACCTGTGGAGATGGAGGGGCCGATGTTGTTTGGGGAGTAGATGGCGTCACGATCATGACATCGGCATTGGTTTTCTGCTTTTTGAGAGAGGGGCGATGCGCCAGCTTCTTGCGTTTTTGTCCTGTCAGCCGAGGCGCCTGGAGGAGAGCCGATGGAGAGGGAGCATCGCGCCCTAAGTTCGGAGTGGCCGATGGGGGTTGATACAAAATCGGCCGATCACTGTTGCTTGTCGTTGGGGGCTCGACGTTGGCGGCCTGCAAATTAAGAGTGAGAGATGATCGGAGATGATGATTAGGGCTTACAGGTGTTACCTCTTCATCGGATTCGATGTACTCGGCATCGAGGCGGGAACAGTAGTAGGTGGCCGCTAAGCTGAATAGATGTTTCTTCCATTCTGACCACCATCGGACGAAAAGCTTTGTATTGGCAGTGCAAACATTCACCTCGGTGGCGGTGCCTGGAAGAAGGGATTCTGTTAAAGTCCGCATCGATCATACTCTAGGGCGTTGTTGACGTTGCCCCGGGCCTGAAGTTTGTTGATGAAGAATAGGCCGATCGGAAGTTGACCAAGGCCAAGCTGACGGGAGCCGACCGATGGATGGTAAAACTCATATGATGGTTGCGATCGGCCCAAAGAGAAGCCAATCGGTAGCAGACAAGGGGTAATGGCCGATAGGAATATGGCCTTCGACTCATCATTTTCCAAAGCATCAAGCGGGTTAAAATTGGAAGGCATCTCGAATGATGATGCATCATTATATGCGAACCAGAGAGTGGCCGCCTTGGTGAAGCCTAATAGAACCCCTTGAACCATTGGCTAAGTCCAGCGAGTGTTGTCTTGCCACCAGAAAGAGCCGATGCAGCTTCGCCCATGGAGGTACATCGGCGGTAGATGGGATCCTGGTCTTCTGTATGATCGGCTGGAAAGGATTGGTTGAGAAAAGAGGTCCCAAAGAAGGCCTTGGAGGTGTAGACGTTGAGCCAGAGTTGCACAAACCACCAAGGACCCCTAATATGGCCGATGGGTTGGCCAGCCGATAGCTTGGTCGCTACTTGGTGAAGCAGCTGATAAGTAGCGCCAAGGAGGTATTGCCCCAAGGGGATCTGTTTCTGATCGGCCAAGCACTCTGCCAGACATTGCATGTTGATCGTTGGTCCGAGGGTTGCACCGCCGAAGACAAACCGTTCCAACCAAAGGTTCAAAAAGGCGACATGTTCCCGATTGAAGCCGATGAGTGGGTTTGAACCGGAGCTTGGAGGGATTGATGTAACTTGTCGTATCAAGGCAGGTGAGCATAGTCACATCCAGCAAGGTGGGAGTCATCGGCCCGTGCCCGAACATGAAGGCGTTGAGGGCGTCAGACCAGAAGTATGAGGCCGATGCGAGCAGAGGTTCATTCCTTTCCATATCGGCTAGAGAGAGATTGATGTAGTGGCCGATATGTGATTCTTCCCAGAGGGTTTTTTTCGCGGCCGATACTCTGATATACCAATCCCTCCACCCAGGCAGCTTGCTCGGCCATGACCTAAAGCTATTGGTCCAGTCACTGACTAGCATGGCAGAGTTCTTGAAAGGAATACGTTGGGTCTCGGCGCTAATGAAATCTGCGGGATCTTCGCTACCCATGGGGCCATGGTAGAAAAAGTTCGGGTAATCGGCGGCCGGAATCAAGATCTGGTCTCTAAGGTGCTACAGTAAATAAGAACACGACGAAGAACAGGTAAGAACATGGCAGATTGGGTGCATCTAGGCAATGAAATCGGGGAAAAATAATCGGGCAGGAAGATTACCTCAGGGACTGCGGATGCTGATGCCATCGCAAGAGAAGAAGAAGATGCAGGAATTAACGGCCGAAGAAAAGGGCTGCGACGGTTCGTCTGGGTTCGCCGGAGCTCGTCAAGGTCTTGGAAGATGAAGCGGTGGTGTTCTGGTGATGTGAAAGCATAAAAAAGGCTAGGTAGACGAAGCGGTTTATAAAGGCATGATGACCGGGCGGGAATCGAGGCCGTTGGCACTGTTTCAAACAATTAAGGCAAGTAGGCTACCTTGGGCCGCCTCGGTATGGAAGAGATCTGAAGGCCCAAAACGAAAGAATTTCGAAGTCCTATTGAAGAACTCCGAAATTGGGGGGCATGTGTTAACGCCAGAATTTGGTAAGGCCCTGTATCAGATTCGGTCAAGAAGAAAATTGCAGTCAACTAACGGAAATTGATCCAGAAGGGACCGAATCCGGGAAGGAGCCGTGAAGACCGCAGTATGGCAGTTATTTACCGTGTCTACTATTTAGGCAGTGTTAGTTTTTATCTTTAGGAAACCTGATCTCGTATCTGGTCGGGTCTTATTAATGTTTCTTCCTGTAAATTAGGGAATTGTGTGCCGTGTCCAGTAAGGACTCGTGTCAACTCGGGGTATAAATACATATGCCCGGGTGCTTTGTAAAAATCATCAATCGATCAATACGAATTCGGCGCATCGCCACCCTTTCGACGGGTTCTTGCTTCTCGAGCCGGGCTGCATCGATTAAGTTCGACCTCCTGCGAGAGGGTAAGTCTCGTCACCCCGGCTACCTATCGGCTAGGACTTCCTCGGTTAGATTCGATATTCTAGTCGGTTTATGGTAGTCGGCTTACCACGATATATCTATTTTGTCTATGGCTGCATCAGTTCAGTTTGATCTCATAGATTGATTAGGTATATCACATCACGCGTGCGTAGATCGTATCGGCTTACTGGGAGCGGTTTATCCACAGTTTGTGCTGCATCGGTTGGGTCCGACCTACTAAACTGCCAGTGATAAATCGTTCCTACTAGGTTGATATTTTGTGCGCAAGCGTCTTATCGGGGTGTATAGCCGATAAGTTATCATATTTTATATCACGATCGCATCAGATCTATCGGCCTATCGAGGTCTTGTTATCATCATCAGTCTGTGCTGCAACGGTTGGGTCCGATCTACTAGACTGACGATAATAACTTTATTCTTAATAAGCCGATGGGTTTTATGCCGTGTTTTTATCGGAGTGCTTAGCCGATAAGTTATCCTTTAAATACAGCCGATTATACTGCTTGCTTTGTTATGCATTCTTGTCTGCATTATTATTACGATTGGCTAAGGGCTGGCCTATTAGTTTACTCTGCCGATCCGAGCGCGAGCATAGGTAGGCTCCCGGGCACGAGCTCAGGTAAGTTCCCAGGCACGATCAGCAGGCGAGGACCCGGGTACGGACAGCAAGCGAGGACTCGGGCACGGACAACAAGTGAGGACCCAGGCATGGGCGACAGGCAAGGATCCGGGCGCGGGCACGAGCAAGGGCCCGGATATAGGCGCGGGCAGTACTACACGAACAATCACTATTGCAATCGGCTGAAGTTTATCAAATTCATTTATTTACGTATTCTGCATATCTATTTTATCAATTTATAGCCGATTTTCAAGTATCCTTCGGCAATCGGCTAGCTCAATATTTGCTTATTATCATTAGTTGTTCATGCCATCATCGGCTTCCAGCCGGTGTATAAGTGCTACAGTTCATATCGGCTATCGGCCGATGAGACGAGTCCAGATCGGCTTCCAGCCGATTGGCTCATTGATCTAACATTTTATCTCCTTGTCAATTGCAGGGTCAAATTGACTGGCACGCCTACGAACCTCAAGATTTTAGGACCTGCACTGGAGTGAAGTAAATCTCCCAGGCCTTCGCGTGTCTCCAAGGCGCCGGACGGCCCCGGCGGTTTTCGGCGTCAACAGCTGCCCGCCGTCGGACGCTATCGAGCACCGTCGGCCGCCTACTGTACTCCATCCGACACCCACCTCCCTCTCGGTCACTGGCATGCGGGCCCGACGATTAAACCCCTCCTAATTTTAATCCTAAGCCTCTGACACGTGGGCCCTACATGATTTAAAATCTAATTAACCCTATTAGTATATATATGTCCCACTTACAGGAAGGCCCCATTCACTTAACTCCATTTTAATAACCCCTGTATCTATGGCATGTGGGCCCATTTAATTCCCCCATTGACATGTGGCCCCTGCTTTTTTTCCATGTGGGCCCCCTTTCATTTAAAATCCCTTAAACAGTAATTCCCCTTCTTCTCTCACTGCATATGGGGCCACCCTATCACTTTCTCCCCTATACCAATGACCTGTGGGCCCTGCTGTCACTCTCTCACCTCTTCTCTACCTATGACATGTGGGCCCCTTCCATCTCTCTCTCCTCTCTAGTCAATGACAAGTAGGGCCACACTGTCATCCCTCTCCCTCTCCTCTCATGTGGACCACCCCCCCTCTCAGCTGCTCTCTCTCACTGACTCTGGGTCCCATTTGCTAGCCAAAGGATATTCCAGAGAATATTCCTTTCCAAAATTCAATTAAATCTATTTCTATATTCTAGAAAAATCCCTAAAACTTTCAAAATTCATATCTTTTCAACCGTAGCTCCGATTGACCCCGTTCAAGTCTCTAAATTTTTCTAAAAATGAGATCTACCTCATGGCACTATTAGTTATTAATAATAGTGTATTATTTCTGTGTATTTTGTGTGTTTTTGTCTCGCTTCGCGCATAGTCGACATTTCGGAAATTCGTCGGATGTTGGATTTTCGCGAAGTTTGAAGACGAAGACTGAGGCAAGTCACTCCTTGACCATATTGCTCCTAAATTTAAAATATTTTGTTTGCAAAATTGCATTGCTAGTGTGCACGTTAAATTGAGCGGCCTCGGTTTGCGTGTCGAACCGAAGGACCTGCCCGGTAGTTGCATAAACCCTGTAGGTCTTTGACATCCTATTCCTTGTCGCTCCACCTCGTGGTACCTCGGTAACCATGCTCTCTGAGCATGGACTCCGATGGTTCCATCTCCAGCACAATTGTTTGTCAATTTGAGAAAATAGGATTTCCAAAGATTTTTAAAACCCGACATGTGATGTCGGCGGATTTGCGAAACAAAATTAATTGTGAAAACCCGCGGTGCAAAGTGATCGCCTGTGTGGTGGCCCTTCGTATTCGCATATAAGAATTGTTTTCTTAGGAATTTCATCCGAGCATCTCACAGTGCGACCACACGGGTGGAATGGGACACCCCTGGCAGAGTAACTAGTGTTCCCAGGATGGTTTTCGATTGCTAATAAATGTGGGACGGCTGAGTGCCGGCTGCAAGAGGGCAACATACCCCCGTCCCTGAGTACAGGAAATGAGTTCCTGTTACTTGGTTGAGAGAACCCATTTATAGGGCAACGTGCTATCCTGGAAAGGCTTTGGAAAGGCCCTGTCGCGAATCTTCCCACTGACGAGTGTGGGAAGTAAGCTCGCGTCGTGTGGGTAAAGCGTGCACCCTTTGTAAAGGTCCATAATCAGCTCAAACAACTGTGCCCACGGTTACGGGCGAATGTGAGGTGATTTCTCTAGCGTAGATTTGATTTTTGCAAATATCTGTGCAATTGTTTTGCGGGTTGGGAATCGTTTACCCGAGAATCGGCCTCTAGTGGCTGATGGATGACCTGAGTGGTCCTGAAACAGGGCTGTGTGACCCGGAATGTCGAATGGCATCATAGTTTTAGGCTTCCTGGTGGGAGCGTATATGTTTTGAGTTGGGTTCATGAATGGCTCGAGGAGCCGCTGAGATGAGTTATGAGATGAGATGATGTCCTGGATAGGACAAAAGTGAAAGGAAAATAATAGAGGAAACATAAGATTCCGTCCTGGAGTGGACGAAATTGAAAATAAAGTAATAGATGAGTATATAGTGGGAAGCTGCTTGTGGGCAGATCCACTGAACCGCTGTCGCGATCCGACAGGCGGTAATAGAATACCTAAAAGCAATTAAAATATGTTTCGTTCGCTTTTTTGAGTGTTGCTGAAAGCAATTTTTCGCTGGACGAATCGAGAGTGAGAGGCTCCTTCCCAACTCATATTGAGACACTCACACTTAGGTTTTCAAAAATGTTTTTAAATAAAATGGGTTCCGAAATAAACCTCCGCCTATCTTTGATAGTCTATAGCATACACTCACGTTTTCCATGACTACTGAGTATGTAAGTACTCAATCTATTTCTTTTCTTCCCTTGTTCAGGGAAAGATTGAAGTGGAAGTGAAGATTAGGGTTTCTTTCCTATTCCAGGTCCAAGCCAGTTGCTTGGTGGTTGGGTTCTCTGAGTGCGCTGGCCGTTTCCGCTGCGTGGTTATCTGTTTTGCAGTTGCTACTCAGGGCTTGCCCAAAGTTGCAACTTATAAGGTATACTATATATTTATTTATGTTAAGCTAGTTGTTGTTGATTACTATCTTTTAGTTGACTTGCAGGTACGCGAGCTAAGGTTTCCTGGGGACTAGGTACCAGGGCATGGGAGTTCGTGGTGAACGCCCGTTGGATGTCGCCTAGAGGGGGGGGGTGAGATAAGGCGCTTCCTGAATAAATTCTAGCAATGCCCTGGTAAAGATTCTGTAGGAACTTCCGACAAGGATGGTAGGTAGGCTCCGAACCAGCCTCTCTGTCGGAACTGGCTGAGAGGGGCTGGCTGATGAAAGGTTTCGGCCAAGACGCTCGGAAGGTTCGACCCTGTGGAGTTATGACTCCGTAGCCGAAGAAACACTTCATAATAGATAAGTTAGGGGATAGAGATCTGTGGTGCAAGTAATAAGGGGTAGAGCTAAATGCTCGGGTCGAGGGAAGATACACAATAAGGCCAATAATAGAGAAACCACAGTGGCAGATATCAAAGAGATTTTTTGCTCGAGTTCGGATCACAAAGATCCTACGTCTCACGTTGAGCAGCTCCAAGAGCTCGGTTGATCGGACCCCTTGCCTCACCAAAGCGACTATTGAAGATCCACTTGGGTAGTCCACTAGAATTTTCCCTGATTCTTTTGTCTTGCGGAGGCAACGATTAAACCTTCAGCCAACTTTGCGCGGGACAATCTACACCAAGAGTGAAGCTCCAGGCGACGCTCCAAGCCGTCCTAGGAGGTTTCTTCTATTTGCTATGTGATTGTGCAGAGAAAGTGATGGTACTGTTTGTGCATATTAGAGGGATTCTTACGCATTGAGTGTGGTCTTGGACACTGTATTGAAACTCCCTCTTGATGTAACGGTTTTCCACTCGATCTGCTAAGAAAATTCAAAACAAATTAAAATAGAACTCCAGTCGCTTCGCCGTTTTGGTTCTGTCTTTGTTGGGGGTGCGTCGCTGCACCAACAAGCCAACCTGGGCAACTAATTCTTTTGGCGCACAATTCTTCGATAAACTCATTAGTCGCCTTAACCAGGCTTTGTATTATTATTCCCCAATACAACCCGCACTTAGGGGTTAGTGCACTGTTCACTGTGGGTGTTGGTTGCCGCTAAGCTCCTACGGGCGCTCCTCTCTGGTATTATGTAGGTGTGGTGCCGAGGGGCTGTGTGAGATGCTACGATTGTATTTGTGATCCAGGTCGGTTTAGATTTGTTCGTAAATATCAACTTTTGACTCTAGATAAGGGGGTGTTCTTTCTAGCTTATTGGGGTGGCTTAAATAGCTGCACGTAAAAGGACTGATTAGCGTGTGCTTTAATTAGTATTCTATGAGTTAAAAGTTAAAATGGATCTATTGCTTTTTTAGATGCTAGCTGTTCATATATAAGTTTTTTTGCAAAGAAAAGTCCTCCGTTTTATCATCTTTGGTAAGCGTGCGGCCGCGGGGAGACGAAAAAAAAGGATGTATGGGAGGGGGCGGAAGTTATGTAGGGGAAACGAACCGGGCTCGTGTAAATAGTGTGGCTAGAGAAGGGTGTTGACTGCCACTGGTCTATGTTAGGCCTTATTTTGTATCCTATGATGCTTATCTCGGATGCATTATATCTATATCGTTTGATCAATTCTTGTGACTCATGCTCATCGTTGAATAAGGTTTATAGGGCCATTATGTATGGTGCTTGATCTAACAGCTCAAGATTCAAGTCGCCGAGCGTGCCCTCAATCGTCCGCACTCAGCCCGGTCATTGTCATGACCCTCAGCCATATTGTGCTTCCACCCACCCTAGCGTGGCCTCCAATCGGGTGTCGTCTGCGTCGCCGCCTTTCCTTGCTTTTCCAGAGCGCACAGCGCGCCATCGCACCGCTTCCTCGCTTCGGCCATCAGGTACACCAACCGCGACTGAATAACCACCGCTCATCTCACCTGGTACGCAAGCGGCACCGCCAGCGAAGTTCTCCTCCGCGGACGAGTGCAGTCTCATCTGCCTCTAGCGGATCCGTGTGTGCACCTTCATCGGCGATCGCCTGATTGCGAGCCTCGCAGGTCAAGTGCGCACGCTTCGGATCGCTGTCGGTGAGCGTATCAGGCCTGTCGCCTCAAGCTCGGCCTCCGCGCTTTTCGCACCTGGGGAGGGACGTCCTCAAGCTCTCCGCTCGCATCGCCCGTCTCGGAGAGCCTCAGCTCTCGCCGCGCTGATTTCCAGTCATGCGTCGTCAGATCCCTGGCACGCCTCCCCGAGATCATGTTGCGCTGCACGAGACCAGACGGATAGCGGGTGAATGTACACTGTGCGCCATCGCATTTGATTGCTGGGTCCTATTACCGGTGCCTCTCTCTGGTTAGTTTGTCATTTATACGCTATTTTTTTATGTGATTTTATTTCACCGTAGTCTTCAGCCTCCCCATACGGTGCTCACGAGCTAGATGCCAACTGCCGTGACCAGTCGTTCCTGGTGCCCACTTTTTCCCTCCTCCTATCACCAACAATCCGTTGCTTTGCCCTGCCTGGGGCCTCATCATGGGCTAGCACGACCTGCGACTCGTTCCATCTAGCTGGACGCCTGGGACAGTCCCGTGCTTGTCTGTGTACCCCGACGTAATTCAATGGATTCTGGTTTCTCCTCCGTGCATTCGAGCGTAAACCAATTTTCCAAGAACTTTTTTTCGTATGTTTATTCTTTGGACGTGTGGTGCCGGAAGTTCTTGTCATGCCATTTCTAACGCATGATGAAGTAGGTGTCAAAATTATGTTGCATGGCCTTAATTTTGTAGCACGACTGAAATTCCTAAAGTGAAATATAATTTGTTTGTAAAGTCTGTATGTAATTCGGTGAATTGCCTGAGCTACAGATATATATTGGGTGTCAAAACATTTGTAGAATAATTACAAATGATGCTAGATATTTCCTCTTAGGCAATGGTGCTCTCAACATTATCACCCAATTAATAGAACTAAGGGATCAATTCGTTCTAACTGTTTTAATTTTCTAAAATGTGTTAGCTACAAAAGGAATTTCAGTTGGCCACTCTGAAGTGGTTAGGTCCAATTGCCAGATGTGACAATGACGGTGCAGTTCCGAGATTCGGATGTCACATATTCACAAATGGAGTAACCACTGAGGTAGCTGTGCGTCTTGAGTCGCACGGCGCTTGAGCTATAATAAGGTGGACTTGGTTATGTTGTTTTACAGCAGATGATTTATGGCAGCTAATTGGTCAAGCTGTGCAATTAGAGTGCTCAAGCTAACGATGATCTACTTACAAAACCAGTATGTGTAGAGAGATGGGTGTTAAACTTATGGTGGGTGTTAACTGCCAAAATTTGGTACGGTCTCGTATACCATTGGGAATGTTCGGTTAAGAAAAGAAGCGATATCGAAAGCGTTGAACTACATCGAAGAGTTCTCGAAGTTGGGAAGGATCGGTGAAGACCACCGTTATGGGCAGTTAATTACTTTATGTTTATTAGGTAGTATTTGATAATTTTTAGAGAACTGATCTCGTAGTTGATCGGGGCTTAGTTGGGGTTTTCTTTTGCTAGTTAGGGAAAGTCTGTTTCCGTTGTCCTATAAGACTGTAATACTCGGGGCTTTAACGTATTGCCGGGTACTTGTCAGATCATCTCTC